>SMSQ01026136.1:386745-465946 GCA_019453375.1 Ctenoplectra terminalis | reverse complement strand
AAAAAAAAAAAAAAAAAAAAAAAAAAAAAAAAGAAAGAAAGAAAGAAAGGAGTCTCGTCGAGTCGCATGCTTTTTACGACGTTTAAGAGTTACGTGCCGGAAGAAGCGACGAAGATACGATATTTTCTACCAGCCGATTTTGATAGAAGCTAGATATCAAAGGGAGACTTTTTTACGCGTATCCAGTGCCTCTCCTGGTGAGCTTTTTTCCTAATCGATCGAACACCGACACACGAGACTCCTGCGACGATTTTCGAAACGTATAATGAATAAGGGATGAAAGGATAGGGGTTGATGTCGATTTATAATGGTAATCGTCTGCCGTGTACGCGGTCCAATCAAACTGAACCAATAATAGTAATGGTAACGGTATTGATAACGATATACGTTTTTTTGGGACTAATTGTATCGATTTAAACTGGCAATCTTGACTGTCGTCTACGTCTGTCTTTTACGATAGACTCGCGTTTCTACGATCGATCGTCCTTGCAGGCTTTTCCGTGTTTGGGACGATCTGTTTAATCAATGACTAGTACCATGTGGAATTTTGGTTTTTTTTTTTCCAACGCGGTTGTTCGAAATTGAAAGAGAAAATATACGGATATAATTTAGGGAAGAAAATTTAGAATGGACATACTTTGAGGAAGAAATTTTAGTTCTTAACGTGATATTGTTTGTAGTTGAAAAGAGCGAGGAGAATGTTTGTTGAATATTAGGATTTGATTTAATATCGATAGAAAGTGAATAAATATTTTTTTTTTTTTATTTTAAAGCTCTTTTTAAAGGAGCATAAAAATGAAGAATAAATAAGCGTATAATGTTAATTTTAATATCTATGAAATATGAATTTCTGAGTTTTTTTTTTCCATTACTTTTTACTATTTTAAAAATAAAAATTATAATATACTTTTGAGAGGATGTGCATTGGAGAAGCTTCTTTTTTTTTTCTTTTTAATATACACTCTGTAACCCATTCAATTTAAGAGATGTTTTTAAATATTTGTATTATTTGTAAGGTTTGATTTATTTATTTTAATTTTGTACATAAATTGTGATTCTAAAGTTAGTACAAATATGTAATAAAAGTATGTAGAAATGAAAACGATGTTTAAAAAAATTTTTTTTTTTTTATTTAATGTATAAAGATCTGTTAATGTAGCAATACTTTTCTTTAAGATTAATTGATGTAATAAATAAAAATAGTAGCCAGACGTTTGGATTACAGAGGGAAATTTGTACGTTTACTCTTAAATGTTTAATTCATATTTATAATAATAAAATATAAACGAAGTTTCAATAACAAACTTCGAGAGGAACTATGTTAATTAAATTTTAATTTTAGTTTCGCTATCGATCAATATTGAAACAAAATTTTACCGAAAAAAGAAACAATAAAAAAAAACATAAAATATAATAGAAAAATGATTCTATTACTTAACACAATAATTAAATACTAAAACTAAAATTAAAATAATAACTAAAAAAAAAATAAGACTACAAAAAATCGTTGCAATTCTTTAAACCACAAATTTTATATTTTTCATCGGTACCGCATTTTATCGCAAGATCAAACTAACGATATAATTTTAACCTCCATTTTTTCGAATAACCGCGTAAGGAAGAAAAAAGCGCCGCATGGTTCCAGTTTCCCAGAATTTTTGTAAGAACGGCCAGTGCGCCGACGCGAAGCGGACGACTCCTTTTTATACCCGTACTGTTTAAGGAACACTAATCGAGCTAAACGGCAAGAAAGAAAGGAAGAAATAGAGAGAAATAGAGAGAATGAGAGAGAGAGAGAGAGAGAGGAAGCATGTTGAAAAACAGCAGGTAGCTTTAGTGGTAGATTGCGTGCTTGATCGTTTCCGTAGAGCTAATGAACTCCGATTTGATTGAGTGCTGCACACTTGGAGCGCCGGCGAGAACGATCGCGATCGCGAGTCGTGGACGATCGACGATTTATCTCCTGTATCCTTCGATCCACGATCAAGCGGTCGCTGATCCAGAAAGGAAATAATTTCACGCAAAAAGAAAAAAAAAAAAAGATCATCGCGATGAAATATTATGAGACTACGACGTTTAAAATGAGTGGTTGACTGGAAAATCGAAATTCCCTTGCTATTAATAACAGGGTTGAGTGCAATTTGGGAAATTGTTGAACGATTAGAAGCGACGCGAGGAGCAATGGATAATGATAACGATGATTGTAAACGAATCGGTGGTGGATCGTAAAGATGGCCACGGAAGAAAGAGAAAGATAACATGTTTGTCGTTGTGTATCGTACCTACTACCTTCTTTTCTTCTTTCTCTGATACCGAGTATACCCTATGTTGTACGTACATTTTTTGTAAATATTGTAACGAACACGAGGCAGAGTGCAAAAGATGGAGGAAAGAAAAAAAAAAAAAAAAAGATCTTGGAGGGGTTGTGAGACGCCCGCGACCGATTTAATAAATATAAACGCACTATTTATGACGACGGAGAGACGTGATTTTTTCGTTTTTTGTCGCGCACGCGTACGAATTGTATCGAAGGGATGTGAGAACGAAATGTGAGGGCGCGAAAAAAGAAGGAAAAAAAGGGAATCCAGTCTTGTGAACGGGGCTCCACTGCGTTTCGTTTGATTTATCTGGTTAACTGTTCGACCAACGAATAGAACGAACCGTTTGGATACTGTGTTTGCATCTTATAGATTACTCTTTTTTCTTTTTTTAATATATTTTAGAGTTTAGTTCCGTTTAATGGTTGTTTCTCGCGCTTTTCTTCCTTTTTGTTTTCTTTTTTTTTTTCTTTGGACTATCGCGACGTTAAAAATTGCGACAATACCGATTAGTTTGGAAAGATCTATCTCGACGCCGATTGTTTTTTTTTTTTTTTAGATATATTGACACTGGATGGAAAATAAAAAAAAAATGCAAGCAGCAGTTGAAATATTATAGGTATTATATTCATGTTTTCATGTAAATAAATTTTTGGTATATTTCAATGATCGTGGATCTGTTTCTATTTTATCCTTGATCCGTATTTTCGCTGATATTATTTTTAATACTGTTAATTTCAGGAATTATGTCTTAAAATTAATTTAAACTTACCCACGATGAAAAAAATATAATGAATAAACGAACAGATAATAAACAACCTTTTACGATACCGAGAAGGTATTTATTTTTTAAATATATATAAAATAATCAGAATTTTCTTATATATCTTCAATACACAGATTTCTAAGAAAAATTCCCATGAACGTATATTTTTAGCTCGCTAATTACCGCTGTCCTAAATCTACAGAATCTCAAGAAATTTTTAGCACGAGCCTTATCTGTGTTGATGAAACCTATTAGAAGGAAAAACAGAACCTTAGTACAAACCTGTATCTGGTAAGCAACTATTCAAGAAACACTTTCGTTCATGATAGTTTCCAAAGAAACATCTTACATCTACAGTTTGAGTTTCTTTCATTCTTCTGTCCTTAAAATAGCGTTTTGAAGCTTATTTTTTTTTTATCAACCTTTATACCGTATCGTACTAATAATTTTTAAAACAATCTTTAAGTCCAAACTTAACCAGGTATCGGTGTATTCATTTTGTAAATCAACCACGAAGTACTCTTATCGAAGCGACCATTTTTATTCTCCGGTATCACGCGTATTTTCGAGGAAAATCTCGAATCAACGGGACGAAGAGTTTTCAGTGGGCGCAAGTGATAAAACTGTGCTCGTTGCTGTTCATAAAGCGTTTCAATAAAAAAGTCTCGCTTTTAATATTCCCGTAGCGCGCAAGGGCCGCGTCGTGCAAGTACGCATAAACTGTTCGGCTATTGAATTTTCTTTGCATAAAGCCGATGCTCGTATATGCTCGTATAACGTAATATCGTCCCTGATATCCGATAAAAAAAATTAAACGCCCATTTTCAACGTTTCGATGCATTGTCAGTCGATTTTTCAATCTCGCGCGGTAATACCGGTTTATCTCGCAACGAAACAAAGTTTATAACAAAAAAAAAAAAATTTCATCACCCATATAACACTATAATGCATGTATTAATTTTAGCGTAAATTATTCTTAGAGAGATTGTTATATAATTTTTATAATAGCATCTTTTATTCGTGTTCGTTTACTTTTATGCGATCCAGAGTTTAAAGAGAATGTAGTGTTGCAATAAAATAGGAAAAGCAATGAAGAAATACAGAAGAACAGTAACAGGGTAGCACGAAGTACAGTGTAATCAATTAAATCGTGTCACGATGATACAATTACACTATAAGGTCATTGAATCATTAAGAAGACATAAAAGCAGTATACTGTCATGCTACAAGAGTTCAAACTTTCAAAGTAATTGAAAAGAAACATATTTCTGTGATAGAAACACGTAATAAAATTACAAATTTACATTATACCAATGAATAATAGCGCATCAATATAACAATATATCAAAGCAGTGGAATAACAATACAGAGAAGAAAAAGTCGATCGATTCTCTCTGCACAAAAACTCAATTGTTAGCCGAAGAAGCACAACGCAGAAACTCATTTAACCACCCAAAGAAATATATTTGTTCATTTATGATTTCATCTATATCTCGAGCTCAAAATTTCAAATTAGGATTCAGAAGAATCGGCTCAATGTATCCGAGACAATTACAGTCGTCCCGATAAATAAGTAATTTCCTTTTCCAGGGTTACAGCTTTCGTAACTATGGCCCATACATTACCTTCACCTATGTTGTTTCATAACTCGAGAAGATTGACGTAAATATATGAAATTGCCGGCTGGCTGGCCGCCGCCGTGGGCGCGGGGTACAATTTTATAGGTTCCTTTTACGACTTATGGGAGTCGTGTGTTCTACTTTGCGTTTACGTTATACGCGACCCTCGAGCGTTTACGTTCTCCTCCGTCGGGGACCGTACTCTTCGTCTTCTCTATCAGAAGTCGTCCGAAAAATTCCTATTCCTCTTCCTTTTCGAATTCTTCGAGGGTACCCTACCCTCTGTCTCGTGCTACACGCACGAGAATATGAAACCATCACTGCCACCAAAGTTTTACGCTCAACGCGTTCCGTTTCACGGCTGAATTTGATGCACGTGCCCCGATGCGAAATTTTGTTTCTCGAGGACCTGGATACGACTTAAACTTCAGTCTTTATGAACTTTTCTTCTCCTTTTTTCCCTATCTAAATAAAAATCTAAATAAAAATCTAAATAAAAATCTAAATAAAAATCTAAATAAATATCTCTATCTCTGATCAACGTAACAAACCAACTCGAAGGAACCACGAACACGCGCAATCGACATCGAACCAATTATACCGAACGAACAAAAGATGATAATAGAAAAAGAATGTCTGTGACCGGTGCAACTGGTACAGAAATTCTCTTTCGAGCGGCGGCTTTGGTTTCGGGACGCTGGAAAATAACGCGAAGCACGGAAAGGTCAAAGTGTCTTAAGAGAGCGGAGAGGAACGCGGTGATTCTCGTGGCGTTGCGTCGACCTCGTATAGCCATCCTGGCCAGGAACGAACGGACAGATAAAATGGACGCGAGGGGGGGAACCGAGGCAGGATAGTGGAACGTTTCGAGCGGTCCGCTTTCCAGGAACACGGGCGTAAATCACGCTTTTATTACGGATAATTTTACGAGGAGTCGAGCTCGCCGCCGCCGACGCTGTTCCAGTGTCGGCTACCTTAAACTCGTAATCGCGCGTCCAGCGATGCCCTCGGCCCATGGCCGCGAAATCGTTAGTGAATTAGAAAAACGAGGCGAACCATGAGGGAACTCGATCTTCGGCGACGTTTTTGCGAAACCTCCGTATCGCTCGAGGTGCTTGCTTCGAGACGTTCTTTCCGATTTCACTGTCTAGACTGGGGGTTAGGTTCGGGTTAAATGCTTTGATTTTGGTTGTTTCGTCCGATCTTCGCGTTGGAATGGATTTTTGTATTTTTTTTTTTTTTTTCTTTCTTTCTTTTATTCCTTTTTCTTTTATGCGTTTGAGAAATATGATGGTTTTTGTTATGATAGGACGTGAAAGTTAAGTTTGGAGATTATACCGTCGTATTCATTTTTTATTTGGATTTGACGTTCATTTGTAGAAGTTTACCAAATTTATTGCTATCTTCGTTCAAATTTTGTTTTTTCGACTTTTTTTTATTAACTCTCTCGTATATTACTTAAAGAATTTTAATTAAACAATTAAAAAAATCAAATACAGTTGTTCTTGCTTTAAAAATACGTTTCAGAAAAATCAATTAGCAGTTCGATCGGATTAACATGCCGAGCCAGTGAGAGCAGGTTCAAAAATACTTGGCCAACTCGCGTAAACATAATCTTTTCCTGTCATTTAATTACTTTAAGAACTTCATCCATTTACTTCGTAAATATTTGCTTTAATGTGTCTTAAAGTAACCGTATCGCGGAAAACGGCTTCAAATGAATATTACAAGGCTTGAGATAAAAACTTCCACTGAATCTTCACGACCAGAATTAGTCGTCGATAAAATTTTTAACGATCTTTGAACCGTGACCAAACCTCTTGTGATAACTTCCAAAAATTGAGCTCGAAACGGGCACCCATTAAAGCCGCCCAAACGCGGCGTGGAAAACTTCAAAATGGAGAGGAACCACGAAGACTTCTTCTTCGTTTCGAGGCATTTTATTGACTTCACCGACGAGTTTGTCTATCCGACGGCCAGTCAATTAAGTTTGATCGCCTAAAGTTCCGTCGACGGGGAATCAGCATAAGTTTACGCTGAGGGAAGCCCCGATATTCCTCTCGGACCAATCGCGTGGTATATACGCGCTCGTGGGACCAGGATCGGTTTTACGATCGCTCGATACCAGACGTTTCATCGAAATTAAGATTCAGAGGTAGAAACTTTGTGTTAGGGGGATGATCGTGGCGGCGCCGATCATTTTATGCGTTTTTACTATCGATATTTTATGCTCGCTGTGAATAATCGGGGGCGACACGTTTCTCTTGTGCAAACGAAAAATCGTGGATCTGCTGGATATTTTTTATCTGTTGGTTTATAGTTCTTTTTCAACACTTTTAACTGCCGACAATTAAAATATACTTATTTGTACCACAGAAATCAATACGAAAGAAGAAATGAAAATAAAAATTCACAATCCAGGAGAGACAAACCTTCATTTATATTTTTAACAGAAAATTACGGAAACTTACCAAAAATGTGCCATTGTAAGTTTATAAAGCTTCTATCAAAAGTTACGAATTTAATATTTTGATCACTTTGGTAGTTTCGGTATTAATTTTGAGATATTAAATTAGTTCGTAAGGTTCTATAATTTTTGGTGGTATGATCGATGTCTGTTGTGGTTTAAAATGGTTCTATTTTTCTTGAATACAAGCAGGATAATATCAGTGTTAAAATACAAGATTTAAGTCTACATTATTAAATTCAGTACTCAGATTATACATGTGTTGGGTTATAAAAAGAAAAAATAAATATTAAAAATCGTATAACTGTAGAACCATAAATCTACACCTCGCACACATGTTCTACCCTCGAATCGATGCGTTCACACTTTTTTAAACATAAAAAGAGAGTTTGAGGTCTTAGAATTGGAATTGGTGCAACTTTCAGAGATGTAAATTTAGACGACCGCGGCAAGTAAAGAGGAAAGAGCCTTGCAAAAGGTTCAGCTTCATTTTCACGGTTATGAAACGGGTCGTTGAGAGTAAGTGAGACCACCAGCGGTTCACCGTACGCACACTGACCGACATTCTTGTGGTACTCAGGAATGTCGGCGTACCGGAGCCGCGATGGAAGATTAAAAATCGCTCGCGTGAATCATTCGCGGACGAGGTGACCTGCCTTCGATGAGATCGTTGGCGAACGATGAGTCAAGGTGAAATAGGTGATTCAAGAGGAAGCTGAAGGGATAAGAGACTTTTTAAGAGCGAGGGGTGACTGTTACGTTTGGAAGTTGGGATTCTGCTGGACGCCTGTAACATTGACGAAGGTGGGAGAACGTTGGTTCTAAGTGTAGAAGTGAATCATTTTAGGGTGAATAATCTATTTGATCAAAGTTGTTAAAGTTCGTGGTTGTAAAGTATTTAGGTAATAATTTAGAGGGATATTGTTACATCTCTGTTAACACAGATGTTTTAAAATTTACGAAAAGTGTAGAGCAGCAATTTCTAGGATTAAGTAAAGGTATAAAAGATTTAATAGTTCAATAAATATTGAAGAATCGAAAACTATAAAATTTAGTAAAAATCGAAAATTTAATTAAACATTTTTCAAATTTAAGAAAATTATTACAACTTTTCTTTTACACTTTGTAATTCTCAATAATCATTTTTATATAATTCAAAGCCCAGAGAATGTAGAGAAATATTTTTAAAAGCTGTACTTTTTAACATTCGAAGTATAGCACACAATTTTCTCTCACGTTGCATTTTTATGTAAATGTTTAATTTTAAAGAAATATTTTTAATTCAATAACATACGAATAAATGAGCTACGAATTTTACCTGACACTAATTTACAAAGCATTATGTAATGCGAGCAAACAAAAATGTCTCAGCTATTCGGACAGGGGATAAACCTGGCGTTTGGTTTTGCGCGATTCGTGGTTGTATCAGCATGAAACCTTCTCAGGAAATCCTTCCACACACATGTTGGTGGTCTCAGTTTGCAATTCTGGTTGAATCGCGAGCCGCTCGGCGGGACGCTACTCATTTGCGGTGTCTTTCTTTTCGGCTCTTGTGGTCACGTAAATTCGGATTTGGTAAAGCAACGAAAGGAACGAATCCATCCTCTCGTATAAAAGCAGACCCCTTTGCTTTAATTACATTCTGAAACGGACATCGCCATAATAACGATAGTCGACGATACTCAACATGGCTTTGACACTTTAATTGTTTCGAAACAATACAATTTTGCGCTCGGTTACTTTAAATTGGCGCTTGTATCGTTGAAAGCTTCGGTGAATTGTTAATACGATACAATGAAAGTATTTTTATTTAAATTGTTACGGTACGGAAAGTTTCGTGGAAAATGTTTCCGATGGAAACTTTTCAATTTCAAACGAACAGTTAATGCGTCATATTAATTTTCATTGATATTTTTCAGATATTGGTACGAAGGAGAAAGCTACACGAGCACCATGGTGGTCTGCATGCATATCTGAATTCTCGTTGCGACTCAGAAGACGATATTCGTTGCGGTGAGTTCGTTTTACCCGGTGCGGTAGCGTAAATTCGAGTGTCGTCACGCAGAAATGAAACCTTTTCCGCATAATAACATACTTATGTAATAACATACTTAGCTCCCATGCGTGCAGGGTTTATGTGTAATGGTCGAAAATCCAATTTGCGGAAGTGTAATAAGCTCGCATGGATTAAATCTTGCCTTTAATGCAGTAACGTTCTCTCTGTTACTATGGTGGCGTGTCCTTTATCCGGTAAAAGATAGAGCTGCTATGAATTTCAACAGTGGTCCAACGGGTTGTAACGAATGTGTTGAGTAAATATTCCAATACAGAAAAAAAGGTACGGTTAAAAAATAATTTTATCTATAAAAACATTATATATCGTGTGTTATATAATTAGTCCCAAAAGTATTCGGCCATTATAATTTTTAAAAATTATAATTTATAAATTCTGATTTGCTTAAAAAATCCTACACATTATTTTAAAATAAACTCTTAAACGTTTATTAAAAAACAAATTTCGATGAAATTTTTTATTTTACAAACCTATAATTGTACACAGAATTAAGAACGCCGGATACCTCTGTTACCAATCCTATATTTAACGAGTCGAAGTTGCTTTCACAAACAATTCCAAAGAAGCAGTTGGAAACACCTGGTACAATAAAATACATTTCATACAATCAACGCACCGCTCAATTTGCCATAATTTCTCGTAATTAAGAATCGCGACTCGACAACGTTAATAATTGAATCAATTTCGTTCGGGTACCGTGCTTCCGAATAATTGAAAGGTAATCCACGTTTCGGAGCGGTTCCCACGCTGTTGCGGCGTTTTTACTTTGTTGTTCGACAACTCGAAATTATGCTAATTTAATTTATGCCAGCGGTTCACGCGTCTGATGTATGTACACGTTGCTTTCTCAGTATTTGACCAATAATTTTCGTCCGTCTTTTTCCCGCCAACCGACCAGACAATTTCCGTTCTCCGTCGTCTTTAGCCGGCGGCTTCCACCGTTCCTTTCAACGCTTTCTCTCCAGCTTCTCGATCGTCTGCCACTGGAAACATCGTATTAATTGGGCGATCGAGCATCTCTAATTTATGAGAGTTCGTAGCACGTGCGCCCACCCAGGCTTAAGAATATTTTTCAAGTAGGACACCCAGTCGGAAACACGATCTTTGTTCCCGCTGCGGATCCTCGATAAAATCGTCGCGTTATTCTTCCTCAGAAATTCACCTTCGGTCCAATTTCCCAGACTCTATGTTAATGGGATTTCTATATTCAGCTATTCTTTCCTTGCTTCTGTTCGTCCGACACACGCTTCTGCGAAGAATCGTGACTTTATTTGAGAAACAAAAACGTTGTGACATTTTCCCAGGTGAGGTTTTCAAAAATTAATTTGGTAAATAATATCGTTTGACGCGTGGAACCGTTACGAAATCTGTGCAGAATTGATAATTTTGTTAAATTAAATTTCAATCGTGTTCAGCTTCAGCAGAACGTTTACATTTCAATTTCTGGGATCAAGTCTTACGATGACTTGAAAGAAATTAAAAATGTAAGAATTTCTCAACTGTAATAAAAACTGTAGAGAATCCTGCATATCCTTCCTACAATAAACGATATTAAAATGATCTATTTTATAAGAAAATAAATCCATTTTAGTACGATAAAGGAAATAAAATATCAAGCTTGAAAAGCCACCCTCTCTTTTAATTCTCTTTAGATCTAAAAAGTATTTGATTTCCCACTATATTTAGCAGAAATTTTTTACGTAAACCAGAATCACGTCGAACATACCAGCGACGATTGGTGGTTTTGATTCATTTATCAAAAGAAGACGCAGGGATTAATCGCGGAAAGAAGTGGCAGGGTAGTTCTCCGGGAAGCACGGAAGTAGCTGGTGTGGCTTCGTTCGAGAGGTACGTCTCTTAAAGAGGATGTATGGGATTAAGATAATAGTCCCGGGGGGGAAGGAACTCGGAAGGTGAAGGAGACGAAGGCAAAAACGAGCGATATGATGTGGGTCAAAGTCTTTGGGACTGGGTCGACGGTGTTCAGCTCCTTCCTCAAGAATAGGCCGTCCCTCGCGAGCTTCTTCGGGGTCGTCGCCGAGAGACGAGAGGTGGAGAGGTCGGGGTTGATTTCAATTCCCGGAACGTCGGCCACTCGATACATCCACGTGTATATACACTACAGCTCGTAAGTGTTTGTCTATCCATCGGAGACATGTTCGCCATAGCAATACTTTGGTATAAAACTTTATTCAAAATAATGTTTCACAGATTCATCGATATAGATACAAGATTATTGTAATTTTTTAATTTAGTAAAAGAAATTTAGCGAGCAAATATTTATGAACGATAGTGTGAGTACGTGTATACACCTGTACGCTTTGAATAGACTTTTACCAAGAAAGGCAGTATAATTTAAAGTTTTGTATAATGTAAAAAATTTGCGAGTTCATTTTTTAAGTATATCAACTATTTTCTTTTTATTCCAAGTCTGTTAAATATTCGATGACTTGTAGACGAGAGTTCGAAAGATTAAGTTTCATAAATATTGGTTGCTTGGAAGTAAACAATTTTAAATGGTATATTTTAAATGGCAATAGTACATAAATCTTAATTAACAAATTTTTTGTTATCTTAAAATAATCGAAGAACCTGGACGATATTAAAGAATATCACACTAATCGTTTAATTTCGGCAGTATCGTTTCTGATATAAGTCGACGGTCACTAAGTCAGCTTAAATCGCTCAAGAATCATAAAAATCACTTCAAACTTGGACCTGTCGGCCTCCAGGAAGAAAATGAAATCTCGAGACTGTGCGACAGATTCATTACAGGCTGATATCGCGGAACAGAGAAGAAGGAGGAAAAGGGAACGATGGGGCGGTTTTGGGCGATGACCGATGATCCGTGGGGTAGGTCCTCGCCTCTCCTTCATTTTTCACCCTCACGTGCTACTAACCATCTCCCCCATACGCCCCGCTAGGGCACCCTTAATAAGATAACGCCATAAGAACGATAAAGTTGCCCGCCCCTCGCTGAGTGTTATTTTATCATAATGCTCGAATCTTAATCTCTTTGTGTATCTTCTGGCCAAGAAGAGATATTAACATCCTAAGGCGTGTTAAAAGAGGGCTGAAACTTCAGGGATATAATTTTATCGACGATAGTGATGTGGACAATTTTTCATTGCGAAAAATAGAGATTGGAGACACAAAGAAAAACAAACACATTTGCAACTGAAAGGATATGGAAACAATATTAATCGATCGAAAGTAATAAATTTTATGCAATAACTTTTCTTCTATCAAGAAATACATTTTTCGTCCACGTCCCTCAATCTTGTAATTAAAATCATAAAAAAATCTCATCCTATGCACTTTCTAAAAATTAGAATGAATCACAAGAACAATTTCATCCCCTCGCGCCACAATCTACATATAACATTATTTAATCAAACGAAGATTAACAAGCGAACTCCCCCAATTCCAATTCTACAAATCGTTATTGCCACGACCAGGGCGCTCGACGAATATAACAAAAATTGTAACAGCCAAGAGAAGGAAGGTCGCCTGATTAGACCATCCTCCCGATCCCGTAAGATCAGAACAGATAGGAACAACGCGAATTTACATACTGACGAAAGTTGCCCAGCCGGTTTCCAATTATCAGCGTGGAAAATGGAAATGGCATAGAAGCCACGTTCTCGTAGCCACGAAATTTCACTTTCCACTCTCCGCGTCCACGAACCACCACCACCACCACCACTAGCTCGAAACCACCGTGCGCTGTTCTATCCTATCTTCCAGCGCTATAAATTAATACTAATCTCGGAGCCCGTTGTGCAGGCCTTCTCGACCATGGGGTAGGATGCGTGGGGCTGGGCCTGGTCGACGGGGGCGTTTGGATTTATTGGGATTCGAGTAACTCCCTGCGACGTTATCGTGCCACCGTTCCTCGGCGCCGCACTTGCCACTGACCTCTTCAAGTTCCACTGAAACACACTCCGACCAGATACCAGCGCGAGTTCTCTGCGCCGAAACTGCTGAAATTATTGCGAAAATTGTGGCAGTCACAACTTGTGGTTGTGTCCACTCGTACGAAACTGTTTCAGGAGTGTTTGCAGAGATGATAAGTGGCCATTGATCATGAGGGTGATCGTTTGATCAATTGGAATTTATAGTGCGAATACTCGTAATGAAATTTTTTATCATTTTCAAGGTTCATTCGTGATTAAAGAGATGCCGATCTTGAAGATTTTGACGGGGATGAGGATGTTGAATTGTGTTGAATTAAGATAGAGTTTCTGTAGCGGTGATTACGGAAACTATAATATTGATTGGTTTCCTAGCGTCTCACGGTTACCAATATTTTAAAGGTCTAATAAATTTTATATTTAGATTATATATAAACCTAGGATATGTTTACCATTTTCAGAATGCATTCTAAATTTTGTGCATATAAAAAATGGCTATAAACTCGTAATAATTATGTATGTTTTTATCTACAGATCGCGACGTTGAATTATTTAAATGACTGCAATTATACTATTTACTGGTGAATATATTTTATACTCTACCTACCGCTAGACTAAACATTAATAACACACGGTAACTCATCCAAGAGTCGAGGCGAATCGAGTAGCAAGGAAAGAGGAACTACAAAGTGAACCAAACCGCTCAACAGACGGCAACACTTTCAGCCGTCCGTTTATATTCACGTTTCACGAGCACCACTTCAGACCACTTGCAAGCACTTGACACCTAGTCTGGCTTCTGAAACTGATCCGCCACTAATAAACCTTGGCCTTGATACACTCGAAACGCGTCTCCTTTTCGAGTGGCGGCTTCCGGATTCAACGGGCCACGAGCAATCGGTCGGCGAGCCGCGATTTTTCTTTGTTCTTCCTCCACAGGGCGTGGCTGCCTTCGATTTTCACCCCTTTCCACCCATCCGCCAAGGAAACTCGCCATTTATTCATTAAAGGCACGAACGGCCGTGAGAATCGACGAAGAACCTCGATTTTCAATTCTCCGCTCGTGATGACCCGTTTTCCATCCCCTCTCTCATTCTTCCTCGCTTTTGCTCTTCGTTTCTTAAATTAAATTCCTTTACCAACTTGGGAAATGATGAATTTTATTGTAAATTTCAGTGGAACTGCTTTGATCAGAAGTGAGCGTTATTATGCAATAAAAGTGGTATATTAAAGGAAGAAGTGTTTACTAGAATTGGTTCAATAATTGAAATAATATCTAGAGATGATGTGCTTTTAGAATCTTATGGTGTCTCGTTCAAAATTGCGCGTACGCGTATGATACGTCAAATTAAGCATTAAAAAGTTTCAGTGAATATAACACGAGGTTACGATATACCAAACAAGCAGGTACACTGTTTATTTAATTCTTCATGGCAATTTGCCGCACCATATTTCAAATCTCATTGTTTTACTCTCGTTACCCCATTGTTCTCTTCATTCGGTTCTCCTATCCTTAACATATCTAAAATATATCACGCTCTGTATTCCCCGTAACTTCAAGATTAATCTCCAACCCCCTTTTCCAATACGCTATTATTTAGCTCATCTTAATTTTATTACGTTTTCTATTTCTGGCACACCAACCCTTCCTCTTCTCATAGCAATTTCCTTCTCTTTTCCTGTCGCTTCTTTATCTTTACTCTGCTCACATATTCTGCTTCTCTTTTACACCGACCAACAGCCATCGTATCAATCAACCCTCTTTCCGCTACGCTCTCAAAACTTGCTCCGCAAAATACATCAAACCTCTACCACCATTGTATAAAATTTGAAAACTTCCAATCTTATCGTCACGCCACAGCTCTGTCTCCAAAAACTGAGCACCACTGCAGCGTGTCTAATGTAAGAGGAGGAGATCGGAGGTGGAGGAGGTGAGAGTGAACGTGCGTAGCTGAAGGGGCAGCTCGGCAAGCCGGACTTCGAGGTCCTCCTTCGAGCCTCCGGTCCCCGTACACCGCCGCCACCCTCCTCAACCACCCTCCTTCACCCTCCTTTGCCGTTCGGAGTTCACCCCGCGCTTCCATCCCTTTTTCTCTCAGCCACGACCCCTAGGAACGGAGCAGGGCTGGCTTCACGACGAGCTCGGAGATGGTGGAGGCGAAGGAGGCGACTGGAGGTGGCCGAGGAGGGTGGAAAGGCTCGAGGGGGTGGGTTAGGTCTGAGCCTAGATCAATACTCGCATCTCTGCCGGCTGGACCAGGCCGGACATTGCGTTCCGAAGCTCACCTTCTAGCCGATATCAACCCTCCTACGGTATCCCTTTCTCTCTTGTTGCAACCCTCGCTCTCTCCGCTGCTCCACCTCTTTTCTCCTCCTTTCAACCCCTCTTCCACGACCTCTTGGCCGGCCAACTCAGCCAGCTACCATCGTCACCCTCCTCCTCCACCCCTGGTCCATTTGCATCCGCTTGTCTGGAGGCGAAGGTTTTTCGGTGGAAGGATTCTCTTTTTTTTTTTTTTCGCCCTCCGTCGACGTGCCGGACGCGTCTCCGAGCGTCACTGTTTATTCTTTGGAGGGTGGTGGTGTTCGTCGATGGATGGTGAGTTACTTTTTTCAGTCGTGTTAGTTTATCGTTAATTTAATAAAAATATCGTGGAATTTTTGGTATGTCAGCTATTGTTTGCTCGGGGTGTAAATTGAGTCGAAGTATGTTGTTCATTGGATATTAAGCGTGGAGGTGTATATTCGGTTTCATTCGATGAAGATAATCAAATTTCATTAGACGTTGCAATTTTCTGTTCTGCAACATTCTTATAACGCTGTGACAATTTAACGAAAGAAACAGAGAATCCTCAAAGCAGTCTTCTTAACCCGATCCGCACTGAGGATGCAAAAAGTTCATCGTTCATTTTGCGCGTTGAAAGGCGCGAGGAGAGAAAGAAACCGTGTATTCCGGTCGGTTGGCCGCAACAAACCCACGAGAATAACGATTATGACTTCCGCGCAACAAACACCGTGTAAACGGCACGGGAACAATTCAATCCTGCCCCGACCACCCATTCCACCCACCCCTTTGGTCGATGCGGCACGCGCGTAGAAATGCCTGTGTGCACGCACGGCAATAAAAGTATCGCAGGATCCATTACCTTAATTGGGGGGATGGAAAGGTGGCGGTTTCATGGTATTTTGTTTTCGAGATAGTTCCACATTCCATCGGAGAGTTTTCTTCTCGCAATAAACAGATTTGAATTTTTCTATGTCTTTGCTAGCTCGAGATGCGAAGAGGAGATTTTTACGTATCTCTTTTCTGTTCGTGAAATCTTTCTGAACGCGTGGGCGGTTTTAATCAGTGTTCATCAAGGGGTAAAGTAGCCGAGTTCCGGAAAAATATTTTGATTCGATTAATTTAAACACTCACTCGGAGCCGTGCGTGCGAAAACATAGGAAACGACCAGCAGTGCGTGCTAATTTACAATTCATCCTTTGTTTCGAAGAACAATAAGGGTAGTGATGACAAGGGTAACGAGGGGGTGCGATTCCAACAGGGAAAATAAGAGGTACTCCTACACACTCTGTCAATTTCTATTTTCATGGAATAAGAATTAAAAATAACGTGTCGATTAACGGCTATTCCTGTATAATTAATTCCCGTGTAAGGTGAAGAAAAAAAAAGAACATAAAACAACGTATAGAATATTATCTTCCTAGTTTTTCAACGAGAGTTAACGAATTCAAACATTCTTTCACTAGCAATATTTGATAAAACAGCCTCGATAAAATCATTCCATAAATCATCAAACGTTGGATCCAAATTTTAATTACCACCCGACTATCGATAAAAGACAACACCTCTCCCAAAACAACCATCTTTTCAGAAGATTAAAATGCAAACATCTCTTCCTAACTACTAGAAAATCAAACTGATATTTTTCAGTTGTTAGAAAGCCAACTTTCTCCGAGGAAGCATTTCAACCTCTAATTTCTTATTCTTTCTTACAGTTTGAAAAAAAAACAATTAATCCAGCTTTTCCTCCAGTAACAAGAACTTTTAAAACGCTTCCGAACGCTACAAGAATTCCCCGCGGAAGATGGAACCAAGGGAGAACCACTGTGCACTGGTCAATTTCCCCTTAGAGTTTCGTCTCGCGCGGGAAGGATGGACGCGGTCTCTTCCTCTCTCTTTCATCTCTGTCTTCCTCGCTCTCCACCCCGAATACGCTTCGCTATAGGTGGCCGTAAACGAGCACGCCGAGAAAGAGAAACGTGCTCGCACACCCTGTATTTACAAATACACGTAGCAAAGCACACGCACTCGGGGGAGGCCACCGGCACGTAGCGGCGGCCGAGAAAATTCAACCGGTCGGTTCATTTGCATGCTCGTCTTTTTCCAATCCCTCGAACGCTCCCTCCTTTCGGATTCAACCAACGACGCGTTACTATGATAACCGGGGAGGAAGTTTCTTTGTTCACCCCTTTCCCACCCTCGTCGTGATAGAACGCGAGAGAGGAACAGCTTGTCCAGCTTCCTCGTCTCTTACGAATTCGTCGTTGCACGGGGATTCGTTAGATTTTACAGAATGATCCGTTTTTCGACGCAATTGAAACGTGATGTTTGGTGAATATTTATGGGGTTAGGTTTTGGTAAAAAGGATACGATAAAGTGAAGATAATGTTGCAAGGTATGTTTGTTGGAAAGTTCAGAGACTGTAATAGTGGTCCAAGTGTATGGAGAAATGGACTTCTTTTTATTTATTTAATTCTTAACCGGTGAGATGGATTCTGAGTCTTATGAAACTTTTAAAAAGATGCTCGTTTATTTCGATGTTTTATTAGAGACAAGATTTTACTCGTATTGCTTGTGTTAATATATCTATCAAAAAGATCTGAAACCTTTTTCTCAAAGAAATTTAGAAATTCAATGTCTAACTAAAAAATAATTTGAGTATACCTGATTCCACCCTCGTAGTTAAAGATTAAATGTACGAAGCCTGTAATGGAATTACAAAACAATTACTGTAATATTCGAGCTTCTTTCTACACCCGAACAATGAAATTTAAATTCACCGCCGAATCATATTTATCTCTATTCCATTAAAATTGTTTTTCGTAGACGAAATCGTTAAAGTTTGATACTTAAATCTCTTCAAACACGGTAAAATACTAGTTTAAAAAATTTTCCATAAATTTAAAGAAATGATTGCAGATATCGCACAGACTCGCAATTCGAATCGCAATTTAACGAGTAATATTCTCAAGAAAATTTCTCTCGCGACAAAACCATATCGACTCGGGGCTCGCCCGTTGGCGAGTCTCAAAGATCGAACTCTCGACTTCAATTTAAGATTCATCCCAGCTCGAGCGAGGGGAGCTACCACGGTTTTCGATCTCCATTGAATTTGATCCGGTCGCGATCTTAATTATCATTCCAGTCTGATTCGTTTTACCTCGCGTAGACGATACTCTTCGGGAACGGGTTTCTGCGTAGTTCCTTAAAGGAGACCCATCGCTGGCGTTCGTCGCTATGTTTTTCTTGGAACTCTAATAGGGTCGCCTTTCTCTGCAACCTCTGTCCATCGCTTCGTTTTTTTACTCGCGCGCGTTTCCACTATTCCGGAATTCCAACTGGCCGCTTTCGCGATGGAGCATCCTCTCGCTTTCGTATCATCCCCTGTTTCTTTTATCCCTCGCTTTTTGTCGGCCTGTTTTCCGGACAATTTTCGGAAACGAACGAAAATACTTCTCTTGTTTTTTTAAGGAGAGACGTGGTTGGTTGATTTGTTAATTTTTCTGGCACTGAAGCTTTCATAAGTTTGTAGGAGAGAACGTGGAGAAAGGAAGTTGATTCTAATGTGTTTTTCTTTTCGAAGATTCGGATTTCTTCACGACTTTTTCTCCTTTTTTCTTCTTTCTTTTTTGGATCTGATATGTTAAAAACATCTTAATTGTCATTTTGACGAAGCTACTAGGTAATTGCTGCTTTAATAATTTTGAGAAGCTTCAGCGATATATAAATGTATTTTTCAAATATTTAATTTCTATTTGATATTTAAAGTATCGGTCATTTCCTTTTTAAGACTACTATTATAAGACTATTAAACAGTGTTATTAATTATTATCGATATTTACAGAAGTGAATTTAATAAATTTCATCTATCTCTTAATCGTTTTCTTTCTATATTCGCCTCTTAACGCGATAAGAAAAGAGTTACAAATTTCTTAGACAAATTATTTTTTGACACTAGAAACAAAAAATCGGAATACTTCTCTTTGAATTGTAAGTACGCGCGTATTCTTGTCACGGACACCGGCAAGTAATTGTCTAAATTCACGTTCATCGATTCTCACCACCGTGGTTGGACCTGAATTACGGTGCTTTTGTCAGGCAAACGTAAAATCATGGCATTATTAATCTCCCTTTGCGTTGTTCGGGGCAAAAGGAGATCGAGAGAAGAATGGAAGTGGGCCAATCATCGACTAGTGTGTTTCCACGCGGCGCTCGGAAAAGTAATAATTTAACGCGGCCCCTAATTATCGTCGCGGCAACACGATCGCCGATGTGTACACACTGTAAAAATTGCGTTGCAAACTACCGGGCCAGGTACCCGCGCATTACAGACCGATCACGAGTCGAGTTATCCAATTAACCACGTTGTAAACTGGGCCCGAAATCGTCCACGGATAATTCGCGGAAGACCGGTTAATTGCGTTTAACCCTCGAACAGTAGAGGTTAAGAAAAAGAGTGTGAATATATTGCATTCACAGAAGAAGCAAATTTCTTTTGTGAAACCTTCTTTTCTCCGGTGATACTTGTTTCAATAAAGATTGGTTCGTAATAAACGGTGTATAAGAACTGAAATTTTTTATCACGGCCAAAAATCGTATGGCTTTTCGTGATTTATATTTTGTGACTTATATTTTTTACCATTTTTTAGCTCTTAAATTATTGAATACAAATTTTTAGTTTAAATAAGAGCTAAATTGTAGTAATATTTCGTATTCATTTTCAATCTCACATAAATTCGTTATTCATTTCTTTTCATGTATTCAAAGTCATCCATCTTCGCGTCTCTGTAACATCAACTTTAAACAAACACTGTTTTCTGTTAATGCACGCAAATTATTTGGTTCGGCAATTGAAGCAAAAACCAGATCGCAAGAAAATCCAGTTCTTTGAGATAAAACAGGATTATTAATAAAAAGGAGAAAAAAAGAAAGAAAAATGGAAAAATAATTTATACAACGCAAAGAACCGCGATTACGACGAGACGTTCGCATGTCTGACATAAGTATGATAATTGCGTGTTCTCCAGTTCGTGGAGTTTTTAAAGCACGACCGCTAACGCAGCAACCGGAAATCGGGTGGACGAAGAAGTCGCGATTTCCATACGCGAACCCTCGATTGAGCTGGAACGGCTGGCGTGTTGGAAATAATTAAATGGGACGCGGGAAACCGGGAGAAAAAGGGAGGAAATATCGGCACGGTTAATAATAGTATTTTGCTTACAACCGGGGCCGAGATCTCGCACGAAATTAACGCTGAGACGCCGCGAAGCCCTTAACGCATGCAAACTTAATTACATGCGATCTCTCGCGATTCCGTCCCGTTCGTGATACGTGTAAATTTAATTAACCGCCTGTTCCGCAATATTTAGTCTTCCTCTGTGCCGGCTGAGAACGTGTAACGAAGATTAATGAAGGATTAACGCGTCTCTATTGTTAGATACTAGAATTGCTGATTTGTAATTAACGCAGAGATGAACACAGCGTCTAAGCTGAGCCTGCGTTTTACACCTCTATGACTTTTTTACTTTTATTTTTGTTATTTATATATTTCTTTAAAAATTTTTTTGCTTTCTTTTTCCGTTTATTTTGTTGCTGTTACTTTTCTTTTATTTGTATTTACAAGTTTTGAATGTAATGAAAAATAAATTTTATAATTAGTTTTGTCATTAATTTTCTCTTTTAAGAATTTTACGTGTTATGTTTGATTCAATTTTTTAATTTAGAAAAAAATAAATGGAATATAGACTGTTTAAATTAAATAATAGACTGGTAGTGTTAAATTTATAGTTTTCAATGTAATTCTCGAAGATGTATAATATTGATAATTTGCGAAGGAAGAATATACTCACAAGTGTGTTAGGATTCGTGTACGGTCGCGTTGTCAAGGATGGACGTTTGAAAAATGAGAACAATTAATTTTAATGATGCGGTCAGACGCGACAGAAGACAACCAGAAAACTGTAAGGTTTGAAGATCCACTTTTTTTTTTTTTCAGGCGAGAACTTGTAAACCCACCTAACATTCTTTCTCTCGTTACCAAAACGTGACTACGTATAGTCTACTGCAGCAATTACGAAAGACGTTCCAAACTTTATTTCACAGAATTCGTTTCAATTATTATAAGAAACATTTTCTGTCACACTTCAACGCGAAACATTCTAACGACAACAAGTATTTAAGTAGCGCCTTAAGAAGCTTACAACAAGAATCTCGATTCAACACTTTCAACGAAACAATACTCGGCAATTTAAACCTCGAAACCTTAAACTTCGCGGCATCGAGTTTACGGAACAATTAAATTCCTTCGATAAGTTGTAACTCACCGAACTATGACACGGCTCGACAAAATACACCTCGAAACTGAATAAACTAGGTCAGCTGTCACTTCGCCAACTCACAATTCATTTCAAGAACCCCTATCAACCCATTCAATCTCTCCACCAATCAATCGATCAATTACAAACCACCATCAATATTATCTCAACCCGGCTCGAACCACCCTTTTCCAACGTATTGCCAACAAACATATCAACAAATACCTTACGCTCACCCCTATTCTCTCCGGTACCACCGGTTGGCCACCACTGTTCACTTTCTCCGTGTAGGAGAACGCGAGCTAACCGAGAGAGAAGCCACGCAAGGGTGGAAAGAAGAAAGACAGAGAAGGAGAACCCTTTGGCGTCTCACCCCTTCGACTACCCGTCAAGCCAGTCTCACTCTCGCTCTCGATTCGCTCTCACTCGTGTCCTCCGCAGCCCTCTTCATCTCTCACACCCTTCAGCCGACCCCACCCCCGCCGTATCCGCGTCTTCTCCCTCCTGGCAAGTGAGAGTGGACCTTGGTCCAGCGCTGAATCGACCCTCTTTGCGTCCAACCTCTCCTCCTCGTCCCTCAGCACCCCCAGTCCCCTCCTGTGCAACCCTCCACGATTCCAATGATCCAGCCTTCCTTCTTCCACCTTCTTCCACCCCCTCCACCCCTTCGTCGCCACGTTTCTCGGGCTTTTCTCTGGCCTCTGCACGTCGCCGCACCCTAATCCCCCATCTCAAAGATACGTCTACCCTCGAACCCTCGTATCGATTGGCGGGAGCCACGCCAGAGAGCGCCACTGAACCTTCCCTTAGAATTTGAGGAAAAATTGGTGAGGAATTTTGACAATCTTCGGTGGAGAGGTTGATTTGAATTTAGGTTGGCGGAGGAATATTCAAGATTTTGAGTTTGGACGTCACTTGGAGGGAAGATGCGGCGTTCTTTGCCGGGGGCGATTTTAGACGATGAAAGAAGGCTGGAAGTTTTTATTTAATTTTTTTTTTTTTTTTCTTTTTTAACGGGACGGTTTGAACGAACGATTTATGGAAAGTTTGGAAGCGTTGGAGTACGGATGACTACAAGAGAAAGACTTCGCGCTGCATCGTCGACGTCCCTTCCGAGAAAGTTTCCCCGAGGACGGAAGTTAAAGACAGCGAGGACATTGTCCTGCCCAGAGTCGTTGTTACGCTTCGAGAAGCTGGAACTTTCGGGGGAGCGATTCTTTCAACGAACAACACCGGGAGTCATCGAAAATCGTGTTTGCAGAGTGGATTACAATTTGATGCAAAAATCTGTTAATATACCTAAACTTTAAACGCGTTACTTTTGTTACCATTATTTTATTCTCTCATCGATGTCGATTAACCGCTTGATCTTCAGCTGTGCTTTTTCTCGGTTTGAAACAAACAATGGATTAAAGAAGATAAAGTGGCAGAGTAGCAGCACTCTATGAAAGGCTTCGCTCCCCAATAGTCTTAAAGCGGTCAATTGACTTTAAACAAAGAACGGTATCTTGGTCGACCGAGAAGCCGAAGCAAACCGAAACGAAGGACCGATTTCCAATTATATCCTCTCACGAAGATAAAACCTAAGCTCAAACGAAAGAATAATGTCTAATGATATTCCTCCGCGCCGATCGTAAAACCGTACAATGTAATCTCGCAACGGTCGTCGATGATTTCCTATTTTCGTCGATCCTAATGAAAGAGGGTAAACGACGTCCCTAACGAACGCATAAAACCGATCGTGAACCGAGTAATTCTCGAACGAGCCGTTACATCGGTACACGATCGTCGTTTCACGATCGAACGTTGGCCACAAAGTAACCGATCGTCTCTTCGCTACGGTCAAAAGAGCCCTGCCCATTTCTCCATTAATATTTCAGCCTCGATATCGTGGAATATCGTTACAGTCGATACAGACCGAGCTTCCGGCACGATTTTTATGATCGATCCAACGTGACACGCGCTCGAAATCCGACCAACTCGTCTCGATCTACCCAGACGATCATAAAAAAAAGCAATTAGCGGTCGACGCGTTTAATCGCCTCGTAAAATCCATCGTACCAGTTCTTACGCTTCTCCTCTCGCTCTTCTCGCCCATCTTTGCGTTTATCTTTCTCTGGCGAACGCCTCTGTTTCCGTTTTCCCGCTTTGTAGCCGAAGGAAACGACTGTTTAACAGGCGATAAAGTCCTTCGTTCTCGGCCAGATAACAAGGCTGGCCGCGTGCTGGGATACAAAAAACGTTATGACGAATTAGGGCCACCCTAGCCCCATCGTCCTTGGAGGAAAAACCTGCGGAAGAAGACCTACCCCAAGGATAAATGTGTTTCGGGAGCGGTTAATGCGCGAGGGTACAGAAGATTCTCAGAACGCTAGGCACCGTTCTGGCTCACTGGCTCAGACTGGAAGGATTGCGCTTAACGATGTTACCTTTTCTGCCAATTGCTGATTGCATTTCGCGGTTTCAGTGGAAACGATGTGATCTTAAGGTGGTTGGAATTGAAACGCAGGAAACGTGTTCCAAGGAAATGTTTTTTGGACCGTCAGAATCTTATGATTTCTGTTGTACAAATTTCTTTGTAGGATAAATATAATGTTAATCGTTTGTAATAATTAATATTCTGTCATTGTACAGTGTTGAAATATATCGAGAAATTGTTTGCTTGATGCATAACTGTGGATTTAAATAAAGTGGGAGACTAAATCTGTCCGATCACTGCAGTCTCATACTACTGCAAAATTCGTCTGCAAGAGTAATATAAATGATTGTTATTATTAGTTTTGATAATACTAAATATTCATGGATGATTCATTATGATCTGTATTCTACATGTTGCAGTAGATATTTGTGATGGATTCTTTTAACTGTGGCCTGCATATTGAAAAGGATTAATATCGATTTAAAATGCAATAAATGCAGCCAAGGTAATCTTTGAATTTACGATTCAGTTTTTTTTCATACTCCGAAGATTGACGACCAGATCAATGAATAATTTATACGAAATTTAATTACGAATATAAATAAGAGCAAGCCTTGAGCCATAAAATTGTCTGACCTTTAACGTCTGTTTCTACTACGTCCTTCCTATGCAGAGAATCATAGACGTATATCGTCTGGTTCTCTCGCTATAAGCTCCAAATAAACAATAATTGCAACTATTATTTATCAATTAAAATTACATACGTATAAATACCATCTCGATTTACATAAATATTACTTCTACAAAAATATGAATTAACCAAACGTTACACAATTTGAAAGAAGAAAAAAAATTGTAAAGAATGAAATATCTAAGCTGACCTATTTCAGAAATTTAAAAGTGCCTTCTGTATTTTTCTTTAAACAAATACATTTTTTTTATACTCTACGTTAGTATTGATTCAACATCAATAATTATCAATGATATACATTTTCCAAAGTTCTTTACAAAACAATCAGTTTTTATAAAAACACGGATAATACGTTAATATTTGCATAAAATATGATACCAATTATTCAAAAGAAAAGGAAAGAAAAGATTTATAAGGGTCGCTACACAATCTACGTATCAGGTTGCTCGTTACGCAGCCGGATCGCAATCGCATCGGAAGAAATTTTCTTTTTAACCGTCGATAAGGCGACGAGCAAACTTCGGATCGGAAAACTTACCCCCCTACCCTTGTGCCAGCCCGCGGAAAAAGGGTCGCGGGATTATCCGGGTCGTATCTCCATAAAGGCAACTCCACAGCCGTCGACTTTTCGCCACAGTTTGTAGCTCTTAAAGGGGATCCAGTAAACGCGGACGACATCTTAAAAACGATCCGTACAAAGAAAAACGGGAATCGGGAATTAAATTCGTTCGAGTTAACGCTGTTCGCCTATCATAAACGATAAAATTCGTTCTATTAAACCGAAAACTGGGACGCTTTTTATTCGTCGCTGCTTTGTAGATTTTATGCACCGAAGACGAGTCGAGGATAGCGCGAAGTGTTTCTGTGTTTCGACCGTAAAATAAAGTAATCGCTAAGTGGAAGAAAGACCGAAGTAATTACGCCGTAAGTCAGATTTCGTGGATAATGAATTTTGTTCTCTATGTCTCGATGTAACGAAACAAGTTGCTACTGGAAGCTGTGCTTATAATTGATTCACGAACAACGGAGAAATTTATGTTCTTGGAATGATAGGTGGGTTAACATGCTCGTCCATTTGAAAAAATACTGCAGCGGAGTGTGATTAAATATACGGATAAACAGGAGTGATTCAAGAAATATAAATTTTTGTTTAGCGAACAATTACTAAACTTCTATATTTTAGTAATCCTCAGACAATAATCAAAACTTAACCAGTCGCCCTTAAACGACGTACATCGCACACTTTCTATTATTTCTGCCACGATTGACACCGCCGACACACTAGCAATGACGCCCCAGAGCTCCACCGTTCAATCAGTTTAATCCACGAAGATTCACGGAATGACCTAATAATATCCAAACGGGATCGCGTGCACGCGATTTTACCGGGCCGCCGGTTAATCGATAAAGCGGCACAAACGAGTCCGTACGAACGCGGAAATTACGACGCCCCCGTCGCCCTACCTAATATCGCTGCCGCTCGAACGGCTAAAATTAATTAACCGGCACTTTTGAAAAAGTAGTGCGCTATCCGGGCCGGCATTATACACGGGTCGACTGGTTGCGTGAAAACGAACATTAGCAAACACCCGCGGACCAAACGAGGCGTCCACTACGTATCAGCGTGCGCGTAATTTGCACAAACGTCGGGAAGAGAAAGAGAGAGAGAGAGAGAGAGAGAGAAATATAGAGAAAGAGGGTAGAGAAGGGAGAAAAGGGAGCTTCGGTTCTAACTCTCGTGTCTCGTTCCGGAATTTCCGTGCTCAAAGGACGAAAAACGAGTGGTTCGTGGGCGAGGACGAGCTAAAAGCGGCCCCGTCTCTCGAGCAGCCGCCTCCGATAGAAGTGCCATGGCGGTAGCAGCCGTCGTCTCTGATGTCTGCGTTAACTCTATTTGAGATTTTAAAATTCAATGAGCCAATCCGATCGAGTATATTGCCGGCTCGTGCCTCTTTTTCTCTTTTTGCGGATGGTTCGCGGAGCCACTACCGCGAGAGAAAAAGGGGGACTGGCGAGGGCCTTTGTGATACGGTTTAACGGGGCTCCCTTCGGCCTTTTCGGATTCTCGATGGATCAAAAGCATCGACCAACCTCCGTCGACCAGCTTCGTCAACACCGAGGAACGCCGCTCCCACATCAATTTCTCTCTCTTTCTGACCGTTCACTCTTTCATCTGCCTCCTCTTTCTCGTCCTCGTTCGTTTTCCCCTCCTACTGATATTCCACCACCTCTTCGACGTCGTCAACGTCGTGGCTCGACTGGTTCGGTGCCGGGCGTTTTCTGTCGCCCGCGCGAAAACTTTTGCGAGCGAGCCTCTCGTTCGTTGGCACGTGAAATTCCTGTGCGAGGGTTTAATAATCACGCGGCGAGCGACCGCTTTGTCGCGCGCCATAAAGCGAATTGATTTGTTTTATAAATTGGGGTAGGTCTGTTTGCTTGGTTAACTTTCGGAGGATAAGCGCACAGGGACCACTCTCTGCGGCCGCGTGTCTCGAGCGAAGCGAGGAAAATTAAAGGGAGACTGGTGAGTTCCAATCGGGTTGTCTGGGTATTCGGTATTGGATTATTTGTTTCCTTTGGTTCCCTTTTTTTATTTGGTTCGGCGAATTGTTTGCTAAGGGACTGCTCGATCGTGTTTGTAGAATGCTTAAACACATGATATAAAAATGAAGAATAGCGGGACGGAAGGTAAAAATATTATGGAAATATTTGTGCAAATTTTTACAAATCGTTTCAAAAATATGAGTAAAATATTAAGAAACAATTTGTTACAATTCATAATACATACAACAATTATAATATAAGTGTTTCGTTTAAAACTTCCATAAATACCAATTACTAAAACCTTAAATCACTTTTAATCATTTTTTTATCAAATAGAAACTTGGCAAAAATAATCAGATTCTAATCCACTAACACTTTTTCATCACTCAATCGCTATCCTATGATCTATACCAGCAGGTATCATAAGTTTCGCGTACCTACTCATCAACGTCCAAGACAAGAGAAATAAATCACCACTGCATTCTTTTTCAACTTTTTTCCTTTTTTTAACAAAGGATAGGAACAAGAACGAAAGAAAATTGCTTAATTACAAATCCGTCGGCAGCGATCGTTTCTAAATGTATCAGCCCGCCGCACTTTCTTCTTTCATCCCCAAAGAATCACGTACCTGTGTACGAAATTATCCCGAGTAATCGTTACACGAGCGTCATCCCCTTCGGCACGCAGTAAATTCTTGAGAACCGTCCAAGGTGTCGGCCGATAACGACCGGTCGTTTACTGGCGTATAAATGAAAAAGCGAGACGTTCCGTTCGCCACGGCCGGAAGCCCGTAATTCTGCACCACCCTCCACACCTTCTAATAAATGCCCCATGCCGTTCGGCCGAGCGTAGATATAATTCATCCCCTGATTATATATAATATATCCAGTCGTACGTGTTTCTACGCTATTGTCCCGACTTTATTAAGCGATTTCATTCAAACCAACCCTCCCCGGTGTCGCTCGACGACCGTGTTGATTCGCTTAAACACCGCGCCTCGCAAGTTTGTTTAATCTGATCGTCGCGATTAAATGAAACTTTCTGACGGAGTTTCGTGGGAAAATGTTTGAAGGTACTTTTTTTATTTTTTTACTTTTTCTTTCTTTTTTTTTAGGAATAATTGTTTTCCGAAGGGTCCAAAATCTTCCCCTGCATCGTTCAGCCTTGCCTCACGCACCGAACTGTATGCGAATGTGTGCACAAGGTCATGGGGTAGGCAGGCCGTGTTATTAGAAGAGGAATATCGAGGGAAAGGGAAAAGGGAGTGGTGGTTCGCTGATAACAAGACTCTGTTCAACACGTGACTTCAATACGGAGCTACGAAAGGGGCTGGCATCGATACACGAAACGCGAGCACGCTTCTCAATTGCGGGGGAATAGTTGTACGCGGCTTGAATTGTTTTTACGTTCCTGTTTTCAGGAAACTCATCCTCCTTTTTATCTATTTCCTTCAAAGCAATTTCTTTCGTTCCTGTTCCACTTCTCCTCTGCCTTTTCGCGAACCTGATAATTACGAATTATACGTGAAAATAATTATTTTATATCATATGGTTAACATATGGTAATACGCGAAAAAATATGTAGAAAATTATGTAGAATTATTCAATTTATATAATTATTTCACTCTTTCGTTCATAAATTTTCTACGTACTCGGTATATTTATATTAACGTTGATATACGTGTTAATTCATTTCAAACGTAATTACCTATTATCAAAAAGTACTTTCATCCGGTTAAAAAAATTTATTCCCCGCGAAAGTGAAATGTAAATCTTAATAAAAAAAAGAAGTATCCGATTGAAAAATATGGGTATACGCAACTACTTTGTACAACCACAGAACATCTTAATTCAAGACAGAGGATTAATTAATTATAATCGTTGAAATCATGTGCATATACAGTAAAATTCGATACCATAATTAAATTTCTACATGTAATCAGAAATTTGTATCTCATTAAAAATATTTCACTGCAACATAAATAATTTAATTTATACCATTCGATATCGGAAATTAAACGATCACGAGCCTACGTCTGCACAATCTCTTTCTATTTTTAATGCCTCCATGCCGTTTCGAAAACCAGTCCCGTAAAACCAACCACACCGAACGTCATTATCGTCATATTTAATAACCATATTTCTTTCAACTCGCTGCACCGTTGACAAGCACAGGGGAACGTATAAAACAAGAAATTACATCTGCCGAACACAGGCTCGCCTTCAGAATCAGGTGTGTACGCAAACTCTTCGACGTCTTAATGCCAGTTTTTTTTTTTTCTTTTTTTTTTTTTTTTTTTCTCGCAACGCGTAGAAAGCGATCGAGAGGGACGGTTATTTATTTTATTCGAAATTGAAAGGAGGAGAAGGAAAATAAAAAAAACGAAGATGAACATCGAGAGGAGAGAAAACGGGAAAATAAGAAAAAGAAAAAGTGTTCGGTTCCAGCGAATAATTCAACCGCTTAAGGAAACGTTCTTTTCGGCTCGGTTATCCACGGCGACCGTTTCTCTCGTACGCGATAATTGCCGGCGTTATTAAAAACAGTTTATGCCAGCCAGATCAGTCCGGCGTTCGTTAGTAGAACGCGTTCTGAGAATCCGATTTTAATAGGCGCGTAGTTTCCCGTGAAACGTTTCGAGTCGACAAGAACGATTTTACGACTGCTCGTTTCAGCCTTTCGGTGCCGTACCGGGGCAAACAAGAGGAATGGTTCCGTGCTGCTTAAGAGACTCGGCCGAATAATTAAAATTGATGTGACAGCAAATGTTGCCGCGTACATGTAAATCAGCTGCCATCCCGACCAGGTGACGCAATCCTTCCCTCCTACGATACGTTTTTTATTTCCCATTTTTTTCTCTCTCTCCTTTGGTCGAACGTTTAAAAACCGCAGAGATTTAAAGCGATATAAAGTTTATATCGAAGATTCGGTGGCATCGTTTCGGAAAACGAAACGTTTTGTACAACTATACACGTGTGCATTCCTTTTTTTTTTTTTTTTGTCTTGGAGCCTCGCAAACGTCAGCGGGCGCATACGAATTAGTCGCATTAGTCCTGAAGCAGTTAAATGTTTTCGACGAGCTTCGATTTGATCGTTCGATATTTTGTTATATATTCTTACGGTTTTCAGTGGAAATGGAAAGATTTCTTGGCAACGTGATCAGGATTGTTAATTATGGATCAAATGAAATGATCGTTCGACTTACTTTAGGCGGCCATGATCATGAGGACACTGTTACACTTAAAATTTTTATAATTCTGCTTCAAATGTAATTACTTCCACTGATTAACATTGATGTTACTCAACTTTATTCCAGACTACCTCGATTATTTTCTTACGAAATTATGGATACTTATTTTTACCGAACTTAACTTCACACAATTCCTTAATTTGAGATCTCGCTGTGTTGCACCAATTATATCGATCGTTCATCTTCGACACAAGAAATTCGCTCCAAATTAACTTCTCGATTTCTAGACGACTCGTTTAACGTTACCATTGTCCGCCGAACGCGAGAAACGTGTACGTGGACGAGTGTAAAGTCGAGTGCACGAGGCACTCGACATCCGTGACACTTTAACGACCCTCTGAGCGATCGAGGAAGGCCGTTCCCTTCGAACTTCAGTCATGAGTTCGCGTCGCGATCGAATTTTTCGCTCTTTCGTTACGGTCGACGAGCACGCGATTCAAGCACGGCGAGCTCGAGTTCGACCAGCACTGAATTTGTTGGCAACGACAATCACCGTGATCGTGCGACGCCGTTTTCGCGTGATTTACGACCAATCCGTACGTTGTTCCACAGATAAGCAAGCGGTGTCCTAATGACGCTGTTCGGACTGACACTGGGAACCGGAATTGTTATTAATCGCATAAACAAAACCGACCGTAAACTTCAACGGGATTTAATTTACGATTTTTCTTCGCGATACTGACGCGCGCCTTTATTTATCGCGTATTGCTTGCAGCTGGTTTTTTGTCAGCCGTTATCGGTGCACTAATTTTTTTTTAGAAAGAATGACATGGCGCTGTAAAAACTGTAACGTGCACTGGACAAAGTTATAACAACATTAAGGTGGCAATTAGTTTTTACATCAACCTTTTCAGCATTTTCTGTATTAGTTGAAAAATATCGGATTTTTATTAAACGTCAATAAAAGATATTGTAATGGGTATGAATCATTAAATAAGGGATGAAGTGGTTAGATTACGATATCAAACTATAGCGATAATATTCTCCAACATTACAGAAACAAACTTTGCGTACGTTTGTGGAGAAATGGTACGCTATGATTTTTCCAAAGATTGATTCGTTCTTTCTTTAATTTTCTATTTAATAAGGTGGTAATATACCGAGACAAATTTGAAAATTTCATTTCTTATTTACCTCGTATGAATTATATTATAACTATATTATAATTCACGTCGGCAGCAGACTCTTCATTAACATATTTAAAACTCCAAGAACTCTTGTCACGTAACAACTCTTCACGTTTGTCACAGAAACATAGTTTTACGCAATTATTTAAGTGTCAATTTACGAAGAAATTCTCACACCTTCCACTGAAATCATAGCTTTATCCTCCTTTCAAGAAAGCACATTTTCAAACAATATAATTCGGACTATGGAGCTTCTCGTGCCAGGCTCTAGTTTTTGAGGCCTGTTATTGTCAGTAGAATGAGCAGTCATGAACGGGCACGTGAGTGATGGACGAGGAAAAAGCTCGCGAGCCGGCCTGTGAGAAACCACGTGTACCCACTAACGTGGAAGAGCGAAGCAACGAGAACGAGGAGCGAAAACAAGAGGGAAAGAGAAGATAGTGTTTGCCAGTTCGCATGCAATTATCGCGCGCGAATCGCGCCACTTGCCGCTACGTAAATTGGCTCGCGTTGGTTATATCGATCTTGTTCAGCAATTTAAGCCGAGTTAAACTTCGTGCCTCGATCGATGATAACGCGGTCTACGGCATACTCGAACCTTTTCCTCGGCTCTGCCTTTTAGCTTGCGACGAATTTAATAGTCACGAGAGATCGAGGTGATTGACGCCGCGTAGAAATACATCCAGCTTGTGGGAAAATTCTGCTGTTTCGTAACTTTTTCAGCTGACCGTGGAAAGAGATATTCTAAGGTTAACTTGTTGTTTCCATTCTACCAAAATTGTATCGTTACCAAAATTGTACGACACGGTCATCAGTTTTTTAACTTGCACCTTTGTAAATAATTTTTTTTTTTATCAATTTCTACCATATTAAACGAAACGTTCCTTCGTACAAAGCTTATCACTTTTTTTTCGTATTAAAGAAATTCTTGAAATTACAACGATAAAAAATTTGCATGAAAAGTCGTCTCAAAACTGTCCCACAGTACCCCGTAACCTTACCGATCTCGAATTCGTTTCATCCCCAATTCGGTACATCCCTGGGAAGAAACATTCCCGAAAGCAACCAATTGATGATCCAGCTCTACATCCACCGGAACAATGGGTCCCCGGTGGAGTGTCCTTGCCGCAGCGCAGTGTCCCAACGAGTATCCTTAAAATTCCGCGAACACGGAGGAACCGCGTAGCACGTCATAATCGTAATTAACCCCGTCGTCCTTTCTAACGAATAAGCTTCAAGGTAAAAACGTACTTTAGCGTAACGTGACTCTCGTTTCGCCGGCGCTGCCGGTTCATCTTAACTTTACAAACAGACGGTGCGGGACAATAGTTACCCTCCAGTTTCGGAATTACAACGTCTACCGGGGCCGGGTATCATAATATCGTACATACATACATATATAATACCCTGCCCGACAGCCGTACAAGGACCTTCACTCCGCGAACACGAAACACCCCCGACACACCCCCACTCACACAATGTTGCTCCGTATACTTGGCCAACTCGCCGGATGAAATCTTAACGAGACGCACGGTTTCGCTTCGAGAACCGACCCGACGACGATGACGAATCGGCCTTTTTTTTTTCCCTTCTTGCAGTTTCGTCGTTGTCCGGGGAAAATACCTTGCAATTAAGTTGCATTTCGAGGGACGAGTGTTGAGCCGCGGAGGTCTTGATTCTGGCTTCGCGAACGAGTTTTCGAGGAATTCGATGATTGTGTGGAGGGTTAGGGTTGGTTGGAATGTGTATTTCAGAGTTTGTTATGTAGGAAAAGTTTGCTCGAGGTTGTAAAGGGTTTGGAAAGAACGTTTAATCGCAAGGTATTCAAATAGAATGGAAGTAGTTTTACGCGATACATTTTAGACTGTTAGTTGAGAATAATTTTTTCTTTATGGTTTTTTGTGGTTTTTAGCGAGGTATATTTTTATCTGTATTACTTCTTCATATTTTTAATAAATAGGACGATTGACCAAGCTTATCGATGGCAAATCTTCATCGACTTTGGGTAATTAAGTCCCACGTTCTCAGTTACGACTTTGGAGAAGTTGTGATCCTTCAGAGCTTGCGGTTGTTTAGTGCGTGCTAGGAATATCTTTAGTCAAACATCGAAAAATTGTGTCTGCGCGTGTCTTTTACCGACGCCTAACGAATTACTGAAACCTCTTTCACGCGCTAATAATAGTATTTTAAACAAATTGTGGTTCGATAATTCGATCTTGTACGTTCTTACTGTCCATCTGTGATAGAAACAAACAATTTTCTATTTGTATACAATCTTTAACCGTTTCAAAAAAATAATTATAATATTATAATCGAGACCGTGCTAAACTTCCACAATCCTATTCTATTACAACCTACGCGACATACATTTAATTCACTTCTTCTCTTCTGTCACATTATTCTCACCCCTATTCCATTTTCAAAGTTCACTCGTTCCAATTTTAATCTTTACTTAATTTAATACAAAAAAAGAAAAAAAGAAAACCAATTCCATAACCAGTTGCCTCATTTAAAAATCCTTTCAACAATTCCACCTCACACAATCAACGACAACTGTAACAAAGTACTGCCAAAGTACTTCATTTCCGGTAACTCGCGAAAAAATTTTCGAGTCAGTCGCGTGCCACGAATAACGCCGAGCAATTTCGAACGTTGCTCGAGAATTCCGTCCAACGCGAGTCGATCTCTTCGCGTTTAACAATATGAATAATGCAAGGAAACGAAGTAATTCGCGCGATCGAGCGGCTCGTAAAACGCGAAACTCGCCTTTTCGCTGGGAACTCGGGACGTCGTCGTGCGAACGGTGCCGAAGAACGAAGTCGAACAATTCTGCCAGGTAATTAACGATTCCTCGTGGCAATTTCGCGAGATCTTGAGCGCGTTGTAACGACCAGCCGGGATCCAGCCGGCTCCTTTCGTTAGACCACTCGCTAAAAGCTCTGTAAATTATTGCTTCAAGTTTACGGTGACACGGTAGCGCGCAGACGCGGCCGCTGCACCCCTAATTGCGCTAATTATTATCGTTTCGGCAAGGGGTGGGGAACAACTGGACGGAAAAGCCTCTCTCTTAACTTCCGCGACGTCTCCTGAACGCTTTACGGTCGACGACACGGTAGAATTCTCGTATAAGACGGGCACAACGCCACGCAACGATTTCTTCGTAAAAAAAAAGTATGGCGATGGAGATACGATGGCGCGTTTGTGGCGATCAATGTATGGATATTTGTTATTTTACGTTAAATATCGCAGAAGTTTTTGATTTTACAAGGTGGATGAAATTTAACGTTAATTTAAATATATTTTTTTTATTAATTACATTATTTTATTATAATATCTATATATTAATTATTTTATATTAATTCTTGTTTTTTCAAGTAATTTGTTGTATGTTTACCCTCTCCAAGTTAAGTATGATTCCTTCTGAAATATTGAACTCTATAATAATATTTTATAATTAAAGGTTGTAAATGCAATGCTTATGTTTAAAAAATATTCCCGTATTTAGAAGCAGAATATATTACCACAATTTTCCAAATTAATCATAGTCAAACGCGTTTATTCGCTATGCCGAAATAGAAAATTATATTCGTAAGACTGAAACTTACTGGCCTGCCAACATTGATCAAACACCTTCGTATATCTTCAAATGAGCTGTACTTTTTCAAAAATTCCAATTTGTTTCTTAACCTCGTGCATATGCTCGAATAATCCGAACACCTGACAAAGAGTAATATTTTTACACGGTTCACGCTGGAAAAGCGTTCCTTGAAATGGACGAAAAGCGTAACCCCGTTTCGCACCGTTCATTTTCCATGTACGATATACATATCGGAATCATAAATAGAATCAACGCATCGCGGCATGTAGCCGAGCACGCGAAAATTCACGAATATATCGAAATGTTCACAGGTGTGCACACACGGAACATTCTGCAATACCAACCCCCGCGAGGGTTGGCCGAGCGCTAAAGGTAGAACACGCCAGTTCGTGTTCAGACGTGACTCGAGACGCAACCCTATTTTTTATCTGCCCCACAGATTGTTTCTTATCACGTTTTAATAAACTCCTGAACTGTGTACGCCGAAAATCAGGTACGTAATTTCTGATGCTATAGTTTTCAAATATTGTTACCTATTTTTCTTTTGTCAGATACGTTTCAGTAATCTTATTTAATAGCAGTTTGTTCGTCAGAGGTTTGGTAGATGATACGTTAATATTTTATAAAGGGAGGAAATTTGTTGAATTTTCTTCGAACAAAAATTACAACAATAGTATCATAAATTCTATGAAGGAACATTTGTATTAGGGGGTAAAACGTGTAACGAGTTACATTAACAATCCTGTAATTTGGTTGTAATTTTATTTGTAATTAAAGAACTTGGTACAAAAAAATAGGTAAGTTCACTTTTTGGCAGAATTGTACTTTTCACACAAAACCGATTGTCTTGTTCAATTTCATGGATGTACCCGATTTTTGTACCAGCGTCTTCAATTCAACTTATTCGTTGTTTCTTTAAATAAATCTGTAATGCAAACAATTTTGCTTTTATTTGACAAAACTATAGGAGAACAAATAGAAAAATTAAATCTCGAGTGTATAAAAGATATAAAACCGAATATTAGGTGCCAACGTTGTCTCCGTATTATAATACTATCTCTGCTGTAACATCTTTCCATTCAAGCTATAACTCTAAACCGTTCAATCAATATAATGAGCCAAGAGTCTCCACGGAACCAACGAGAAAAAAATTAAAAAAAGAAAGAAAAATCGAAACAGAATTCCATCACCGGTCCGTCGTCCGCAATTTGATTCGACTTAGACCAGCCAAGAGCTGTAATCGTGGTCGGCCGCGTAAAATTTCGGCTGTTCGTCCCCGGCGGGCCGGTCGCGAGATTTATCATTTCAACGTGCCTAGGGCCCAGTAAATTGCGATGTCCCACGATCCGATTCGATTCGATTTCACCGCGATATTTCGTCGCGGACCAAGAAATGGGAACAGAGAGGCGTCGTTGTCTCAAATAAATTAAAAGTCGACGAAGCCGCTCTCTCTCTCTCTCTTTTCCTCTCTCTTTTTCTTTTTCTCTTCGCCATCGGTGTATGCACGTGTAAATACGTGTGCGTGTGTGCTCTCGCGTGATGGTCGGAACAAAGAGCTGGCCGACTCTCAGAACGACGGAGAAATATCGAGACAAATCGCGTTGCGTAAGCTGGCTGGCGTCGTTGGCGTCCACATCGACCGCCTCCTTTTTATTTCCCGGAAATTTCGCCGGCAAATTTATTCGCCGCGCTAAACCACGGCCGAAAGGACAGAAGAGGATGGTCTGGCGTGCTAGTGGCCATTTTTACGGAGTTTTAGCGCAGCTACTGTCGTCTTGTATAGGATTTAAAAGTGTTGAGGAAAAAAGTGGTTGGAAATGTAAGCATATAATAGATATTTAATTGGGGTAGTTTCTTGTTTGATAATTTGAAAAGTAATTGAAAAATTGTTGTGGGATTTTTTAAAAATAATTACAGCAATAGATATCGTATACCGGTTTGTTCTGGTACAGGGAAGAAATTGTAACAAGACTATGAAAGATAATGTTTGTGCTTTGTAAAGAATTTAAACGTAAATTATTTTTGTTTAATCTAAAGTCTCAGAGTGCGGTACCTTTTTCTATTTATTTCGTAACTTATAGAATTTAAATGATTAAATTTGAATTTTTAATCAGAGATTTTTTTACTTTAAAAGATTTTTACTAATTTCAACAGATTTGTGTAATTTTTGTACGAACTATTACGTCCTCGGTATGTTTTGCTGTAATAACTTTATTAAATTTCATTAAACAACAGCAAACGATAATAAAGAATTCAAAGCTTTTACGTGCACGTACATATGCTCCTACTTTACGATACGCAGCAAAATATTGTTCATATTGTAGGTCCCTCCATTTTACCTAAATTTAATGGTGTACGAGCACCGGCGCCACCAGCTATGATTTTAAAGCCTTCGTAAAATTTCGGAGACAACAAGTTTCGGAGGAAAATCTCGCGAGAGTTTATTTCGGTATCTCTGCATCGTTCTTTCCTGACTTGTTCATTTTCTCTTCTGAATTTCGTTTAATTCATATGCACTCCTGCAAGGTGGCTCGCATAACGTATCACAAACTGTTTTCTCTGAAACTATTAAAGATATAACTTTGTTTTCTTATGCTAGCATCTGGAAAGCCAAATGGTACACGCGAAAACAAATCAGTGTGTTGAAATTTTGCATTTTCTCTGTGTTCACACAGGTGTGTTGAAAATATTGTGTTGTAAGTCCTCGAAATATGATAGAACTGAGTTTAGACTATCAAAGAGTATACTAAATATTACACTTAGTCCAGAACACTTGAAACTTTATAGCGAGCTCTAATGATTGTTTGCCAGCTTCATACGATTCCTAAATCTGAATTTTCACCGTTTATTCGCCCTAATCATGTTTTCAGTTCTTTAAAAACAGATCCCTCGCTTTGAAAAAAGTAAATCTCTGACATAAAATTAAACCGAGACATTACACCTATTAAACAGTAACTTCTTTATATCCGTTTTAAAATTGCAAATCTTTTTAAGAAAGTTAAAACACAATTGAGTCCACGATAAAGTTATTTTATTTTTATTAAATTATTAAACAACCCATGGACCGTAACAGGGTTAAGGTACCCACCACTAAAAAAAAAAAAAAATCCATCTAAAAGTCGACGCATTTAAATAAACCACAGCAGCGGTCCTTTCATCATCATATATCGTGCATTTGCCAAATTGCTCGCTGCTCAACAAAAAACATCGGCCCTCGACATCGATCATTTTTTTCATCAGAAACACCAACATCTAAAAGCTACCGGACCATCAAATGACAACTCCTGCATTCGCCATTCCGCTCTGATATTCTCCGTCTCTTTTATCACCTGTCGCGAAATCCGTTCCACGAAATTAGCCGCTGTCCCAAAGCCGATTTACCTTGTCGTTTAAGGCGTGCAAACAAGTATATCCCTGTTTCATTATAGACTCACGCGTGTCTTCGTACAATTGCACCCACACACTTGTACGCGAACACATATACAGACAGAGAACTGTTTGCGCACAGACACAGAACACAAAGCAGTGTCAGAAAACTCGAAGCAATCGCCAAGAGAGCGAGGCCATGTTATCCTTGATATTTAACGATTGATTGGCAGGATTGGCAATTTGGCCAATTACCGTGGAGTTCCTCGAGTTTCGCGGAATAACGAATCAAAATTACATAGTCGGACCCCGAAAGTATCCCGGATCGGGAATAAAATCTCGATTCGAGGCCGAAGGGCGTCGATCAGAATAGACGGAGCACCATTTGTTCCGGAGAAACGTTGACCGACCAAATTTATCGCGGATAAATTGATGAGTTGCGTTCGATAATTGGAACCGTTCGTTTTCTGTGGATTTTCAAGATTCTTAACGGGTGAAACTTTCGCAGGCGGTATAAGATAATTGGAGAAACTATGGAGAAACGTAAAAAACATAAGTTAAAAGCTCAGATCGGAGATTGAAATAATAATTCCGATACATGTAAGTGGTTTTATTACCTTTGAAAGTGACTTTTTATAAGAATCGTTCGACTGCTTTTCAAATCGTTGAAATTTCATTTAAACTAGGTCTTATGGACTTTAGTTTTTTTTTTTTTTTTNCTTTATAGCGAGCTCTAATGATTGTTTGCCAGCTTCATACGATTCCTAAATCTGAATTTTCACCGTTTATTCGCCCTAATCATGTTTTCAGTTCTTTAAAAACAGATCCCTCGCTTTGAAAAAAGTAAATCTCTGACATAAAATTAAACCGAGACATTACACCTATTAAACAGTAACTTCTTTATATCCGTTTTAAAATTGCAAATCTTTTTAAGAAAGTTAAAACACAATTGAGTCCACGATAAAGTTATTTTATTTTTATTAAATTATTAAACAACCCATGGACCGTAACAGGGTTAAGGTACCCACCACTAAAAAAAAAAAAATCCATCTAAAAGTCGACGCATTTAAATAAACCACAGCAGCGGTCCTTTCATCATCATATATCGTGCATTTGCCAAATTGCTCGCTGCTCAACAAAAAACATCGGCCCTCGACATCGATCATTTTTTTCATCAGAAACACCAACATCTAAAAGCTACCGGACCATCAAATGACAACTCCTGCATTCGCCATTCCGCTCTGATATTCTCCGTCTCTTTTATCACCTGTCGCGAAATCCGTTCCACGAAATTAGCCGCTGTCCCAAAGCCGATTTACCTTGTCGTTTAAGGCGTGCAAACAAGTATATCCCTGTTTCATTATAGACTCACGCGTGTCTTCGTACAATTGCACCCACACACTTGTACGCGAACACATATACAGACAGAGAACTGTTTGCGCACAGACACAGAACACAAAGCAGTGTCAGAAAACTCGAAGCAATCGCCAAGAGAGCGAGGCCATGTTATCCTTGATATTTAACGATTGATTGGCAGGATTGGCAATTTGGCCAATTACCGTGGAGTTCCTCGAGTTTCGCGGAATAACGAATCAAAATTACATAGTCGGACCCCGAAAGTATCCCGGATCGGGAATAAAATCTCGATTCGAGGCCGAAGGGCGTCGATCAGAATAGACGGAGCACCATTTGTTCCGGAGAAACGTTGACCGACCAAATTTATCGCGGATAAATTGATGAGTTGCGTTCGATAATTGGAACCGTTCGTTTTCTGTGGATTTTCAAGATTCTTAACGGGTGAAACTTTCGCAGGCGGTATAAGATAATTGGAGAAACTATGGAGAAACGTAAAAAACATAAGTTAAAAGCTCAGATCGGAGATTGAAATAATAATTCCGATACATGTAAGTGGTTTTATTACCTTTGAAAGTGACTTTTTATAAGAATCGTTCGACTGCTTTTCAAATCGTTGAAATTTCATTTAAACTAGGTCTTATGGACTTTAGTTTTTTTTTTTTTTTTTTCTTTTTTGCTCGCGAATTGGAATTTCAATCTGGTATCGAATTCAATATCTTCGCTTGTTCGAGGTACGATTTTACACAACATTTCGCGCATTCGGTGCAATAAAGTTACACTTCGATCCAATAAATGTTATCCTGCGTTGCTTCGATTACGTTTAATGTCTCGGAATCTTATTCGGTTCGACAGTGCTAAGAGAAAACGATTAAAATTATTACTTGCAACAATTATGATCCACTATTCCGCATCGTTAACCCATAAAACAAGCAAGCTTCTCTATCGTAGAATCGCTTCACCTCGCAAAAAAAATTTAAATTGCTCAAAAATGATCTTCTTTACGCATTACGTATATTCACACGAACATCGAACAAAATTTCACTGTACACATTCGCGACTCTTCAAATGGAACACAAGAGCTGCCCGATATATTTGTTTCCCTGAATTTTCCTCGACGTTCACCGCGACCATTACCACAGTTACACGGCCATTCGACTCGGCCCGATAAAATCGAAGAGTCCACGACAACGGCGTCTGCGAAAGTTTCAAGGAAGCCCATTTCGACTTAGCAATTTCGCCGGGGCTATTTCCACTTTTCCAATTCTTTCACCCCCCGTCCACCCACTTCGCTGCGGCGTTTCCCCGCGTGGTCGTGACTTTTCCACGCAGCTCTACGAGAGAGTCGTAAAGTCCCAGGCAGGCGCGGCTATCGATTTCACGTGTTTCCTTTCGGAAATTGCCTTGTTTTTTTCTCTCTCCGCCGCGCGTTTGTTTCAGGCCACGGGGGAAAGATCGATACGATATCGCGATACCTTCGACCACCAAGCTGGGTGGTCCCTGCGAGTGACCACGCTCTCTGCGAATCCGCCTTAATTCGCGCCCCCTCGACGAAACTATGGACGATGTATCTTGGTTACGTACATGTATTGTACATCGTAATTAGTAAATGATCATCGTTAAAGATTATTCATTTTACATGGTTGAAATTGAAAACGATAATTATTTCGTTGATAACTTTTAGTACATTTAAGATTGGTGCGGGCAGAAAGATGGAGAAGAAAATTTGTAATTTGCTGCTGGAAAACGATTTGAATCGAGGAAAGTTTGCGTTAAGGAATTTTTTAATTTAGATAGTGTTTTATGAATTTTGTTTTTAGAATTGATGCAGATACAGGTGTGACTTATGAATTATTTACTGAGAAATGACCCTTTAATTGTAATTAAAGTAAATTCTTTTCTAGCTACTCTAATTCAAAACTGTTTTCATAATAATTATTGAAACATAGCTTTTGAAGTGGTAAATAGCAAATTTAAAATTTATCCCTTGAAATAGCCAATCAGTCCTTATCCATAACAAATACCTAACACGATTAAGAAAGAAATTAACGACACTACTCGATCCTTCAATCCTTGCACCATTTCACAGGAGCTTGCCAGTTCTCGTTGGTGGGGAAAAAAAAAACGAAAGATTCACGAACCCCGAAAGAACGAGGAAGGAAACGAGGAGAGCAACGACGAGAGAGTAACGCTTTAAATCGCTCGGCGGGGTCGAGAGGACGCGGAACGGAGCGAGGCCGAGCTCGCCTCGTAATCCAGACAGATGGGACTCGTTAATGGGACGCGCGAGTAATTTGCAAGAAATCTAATAACACCGTGGATTTCTCTCTCCCTCGCTCTGCCCCTCTCCTGTTCCCTTTCTCGGCCCATAATTCGTGGCCTGACTTTTCCCCCTTTGCTGGCCGTCGTTGGCCTCTCTCTAATGACAATACACAGGGAGGGCACCCTGCTCGTGAAAATTAAAATTCGCCCCGAAGCACCGGTGAACCGCGTGCCCGCGCACACGCTGGACATCGCACGTTAACTCGTGAACGAAAAAACGGTGAGTCGTGTGTGTGTGAACTAGCCACGACTAGCGATGGGTGTTCAGTGTTTTAATCTCTCGGGGGAGGATTTTTTTGTTTTTTCTTTTAAAGTTAGCAAAGAGTCGCCTAATTTTTGGCTTAATTATATTTTATTCGTGTCAAATTTATAATTTAAATAGCTATTGAGCGAGGCAAAATACGCGACTATTGGATATAAGAATAATTTAAAAAGGTACGTTCCTCGAGAGATTAGGTTACTAGTTTTTTTTAAATAATTTAGGAGGATTTCTTGATAATGTGGGTTTGAAAATTTGAGAGGGTTCAAAGGGATAGGAAATGATTAAAGTGGTGCAGAGTGTTGGAATCTTGATAAATTTTAGAGATTTAGAAGGTTCGGTGTTTTTTAAGGATGGAGTTACGTAAAGAGGTAGAGATCTGTAATGAAATTCTGAAATTTGATAGCTTTGATAGATTAGTGTGATTCAGAGATGCCAATCTGCTTAAAGTAATATTCTTTGGGTGGAATAAAAGCATATTGAAATCATTCTTTTCAAACAATTTTTTTTGTATTTTTCTATAAGAGGTTTAAGAATTATGTTCTAAGAGATTGAATTTCAGGAGATTCAGGGACATATAAAATTTGAGCGTTTAATTAGAACAATCTCGTTGGGACAATTGAAATGATCAAGATTTGAACTGTTTTCGAGAACTCCTCTTTAACGAGCTTAATATCTTAAACAAACTTAATGATCCCAATTCGTACAGCCCACAAATCTAAAAGATCTTGAAGTATCGCTGTTATAACCACAAACATATCACAAAAACCTTACTTCCTGTATCTCTAAAAAAAAAGAAATTATTTTTAATAAAAAATCAACGAAAATACCAAATTTCTATTAATATTGAAACAGCTTAACAATTTACAATATTTTACTGTCTCCACGTGTAAAAAAAAAAAATTCTATCAATCCTAAAGCAGGTCATTTACAGAGTTTCATTAATTTTGTAACTTCATCTTCTTCGGTCAGTTCATTCAACGCTACAAACCTCCAAATCCACGAACCATCATTTTTACAACCCTATGCACATTTTTAACTATTCATCGCGACTCGAGTCCATCACTATCCACGATCCGGATCTCTGTGTGGGTGCACACGCGATGCAACCTCGTGGCATGGTATAGAGAGAAAAGGCTGAAGGAGGGTCGGGGGTGGAAGGAGCAGGACTCGTTAAGCAGTTTGCGGTTCGTCCCGGCCTTTTTTTCAAGGCGCGCCTTTAATGTAAACATATTCCGCGAAGAGATCGGCATCTTCCTCTGTTTCGCCAGCTTTCTCTGTTTCCTGTCCCGTTCCTCCGCTTGTGCCTCTGCTTTCCGCCGGTAGAACTATTCTATTTGTACCTTTCATCCTCGTCTAACCCGCGTTTCCGCTCGTTCTCCAGGTCTAAGCGCGTTTTGTTTCGCGCGTCTTCGTTCTTTTGCGAATCAGCCTTGCGGGCTCTCGATGGTCCACCCACGAAGATCGATCTGCAGATCGGTCGGGACGGTGATCTTTTGATGATGGCACCGAATGAAAGACCGATTCCCTTTTATAAATTGATTGTTGCTCTCCCAACGTGGTACATCGATTCGATGAAATTGCTCGTGACGCTCGTTGGACAATGCTTTCATTGATCCTTATAGATTTATCTAACGATCATCCAAAGATCGTTGTACGAAGTAGTAATGGTGGAAGAATTGTACGCTGGATATCATTCATCTATGGTAATCGATGAAAAAACGACAAATTTAGAGCAATATTTTTGGAAAATTAAAAGCTGAGTTTTTCTTTTTTCTTTTATTTTTCTTTTTTTTTTTGTAGTGATTGGTTCATTTGGGCTTCTCTGAATTAAAAAAAATTCTGATATTTGATCGATGTCTTAAGTCTAATATATTACTTTATTTTCTAAACCGCCAAAGACACAATGCAGTCTAACACAAAATATTTCTAGCGTATAAAAATATTCCTTACATTTTTATTTCATCGTTCTCTTCGTTTCTTTTCTTCGAAAACTTTTTTTTTTTACAATACCACTCACCTTGTCTAACGCCATTTCAGCCTACATTCGCGGAACGAAATCACGAACTTCCATCGTCACTGTTCGTTTCACCGACGATCGAACAGAATCCTTGGTTCAAACGCGAACCAAGTTAGCTCGAACTCGCTCCAACTCTCTCGACCATCCCGACAGAGGTCTGCATCGATGAAACGATCATCTTGCATTATCATCGTGGACGCGTCCTTGGTCCAAGGAAACGATCGGACCGCGCGTAACACGATCCAAGCGGAATCCGTAAGTCGCGCTCTCCTCACGCTCGGTTAGCGTGACGAATCGATAATGAGCCGCGTTTCAATTTTAATCGATGTTACAAGGGTTTGTCCCTGCGAACAAGCCTTCGACGCGGTCCGGTATGTGTGTTTCGCTTTTCTACACGAAAAAGAAATCGGCCGGAGAAGTCGGGTAACTCGATCTGCACGAACACCTACGAAATCGAATTATACCGGCCGACACGCCATGAATTTTAATCGGCTCTTAATCTCCATCGACTCCGTGCGGAACCGTTACATTTCTCGATCGCCGCGTGTTCCTTTCGCTTTTCGCAATACATTGTTTTACTACGAAACGAACGGTCGAGTATCCAGATACACGAGCATTGGAACTGCCCGAGGATGTTTGGCGATTATGTGTGGAAGATCATAAAAATGGTGATTGTATTACGTAAACATTGCGAATACGTGAAGGGGAGAAGAATTGGATTGTAATTGGTTTCAAAGATGATTAAACAAGATATCGATGGTATTGCAAAGAGCGTTGAACAATTAGTTTCAGACTCAAATTATTAGTGCAACGTTCGGTTAACAACTTTTATTCTGAGAATGATTTTCCTTGGTTCCGGTAGAAACCTTGAAATTTGTTCATAAATGAGAGATCCAGACAGTTAATTAATTCACTTTCGATGAACTCTTATCTCGTAACAAAGATTCAATATGTATTAATGGCAACTTCTGAATCAAACATTTCTAAATGTCCTATCCGAGTCATTTTTTTTTTATCTTTTTCGAAGCGTAACTTCTTTCGAAAATATTCCGCATACCTAAGGAATCCTTTAACCTATCTACGATTATTTAAATTCTTCATTGTTAAGATACAATTATTTTAACGTACCGAAGATCGACAAACGAGCAAATAAACTGGTCCACGCGATAATCGCGTCCACGAAGCTGAGCTCGCGGTAATTAAAAGCTGAACGCCGTACTGATATCGTCGGCTACCGGACAACGAAATTCCCTCCAGGACCCATTAACATAGCTCGCGGCGCTCCCGTTAATCACCAATTTTATCGCCATTAACGTTCCTCCGCCGATTAACTCGAGACCGGAACGCGCGCGAGCGCGAAACATCGTTACGAATTAATGGTCGTTTCGCTGGAACGGTACCGGTGGTCCAGCGTGAAACTCGTGCGAGAAATAGCAAGAGAAGGAATTCCTTCAAAATCGGACCAGTCAGTCAGTCGGACAGATCCCCGCGGCAAGTAGCTGACACTAGCTTAGCCGAGAACTAATCTATCCCAAGCGTTGGCCAGCAGCCAGGAAGAGTAGAAATAACATTCGAAATAGCCTGCTAAACAACGCTTTTAATGCGGTGCCAGGGTCTCGAAAGCCGGTCCCCCGTGCAACCGCCACCTTCGCCTACCGAAACTGGACCACCTGCTGATCCCAAATTACCTGAAACCGATGTAGCGTTTGATATGACGCCCGCCGCGATGTGATTTCCAACGATTCCTTGCCTTTCGCGTTGATGGATCACGGGAAACTGAGTGCTCATTTGGTTAAGTGGACATTGGACGAGTTATGTTTGAAGACGCCACCGTGACGAGTGTGTTGAAGTTACTGGTATTAGGGGAGTCTTAGAAAACTGTTGGAGAAATTGTGTTATCGGAGCATATTTGTAGGTTTATGGAACTGAGATTGGTGGTACGATTTATGATAGCTTCTAATTGGTCGGTAGAAAATAATTACCGCGCGGCAGTAGTTTCACTATTCTTACATTATAATGTAACTACCAATGAAAAAGGGAAAAATATATTTTTAATAGATAAAGATTAATAGATGGATAAACACGAAGAATTGGTATTCGAAGAGATAAAACAAGGTATTTCTATATAAATAACTGCCTTATAAACTCATTTAAAAGCGACATCAACCAGAGATTAAATTCTTATTTAAAAAGAAAACCTGCTCTTTTTAACGATGAACCAATCATCTCATTATCTTACCAACCTGCAACACTTATGCCGAAGCTTGACGACAGCACGGACCCCTCTCTCCCAATAAACTATCGTTACTAATTTCTCTCCGTTGATACCACGGATCTCGTTAACGATCGCAGCAATCTCAGCACAAAAGCAGCGATCGTTGCAGAAACAAGCTCGCACGATCTCCGGCCCGGTCTGCCCCACGTTTCGCAACTTAGTAGGACAATTTAATCGAACCGCATGCAATTACCCGTAGGTTCTCCTCGTGAGCCGACCCCACACCGATTGAATTTCCAAACGATGCTGCCATGCTGCCGCAACACGCTACTCGATGATCCGCAACGTATGATCTACCTGGATACCGCGGAGAAAACAGCGAACCAGTGATCTCGTTGCCTGATCGCTGTCCAACGTCCTATTACTCTTTCGTTGCAACAATGTTACCTGTCGGAAGCGTACCAGCGATCCGCGAAGAAGCTCTGCAACAGCGTCGAGAGTCTCAAGATCACGGTTCAAGGTCGCTGGTCGGGTTCAAATTTCTGTTCTGTTCCCCTGGCGAAAATAAAAAGAAGATGAAGAAGGAGGAGTGAAAAAAAAAGAAGAACGAAAAGAGCGGTAAAAGAAAGAGGAGAACGACGGCGGATGATCGATGGTGAGAATCGGTTGGACCAGTCACTGTGGCTTCGTACAGGAGAAGACATCAGCTCGCGGAGGAGGTGCCAGGACTCTACATTCGGCGCCTCACGCTCGAGGACCCCAGGAGCGCGAGGGAACCCTCGAGTTCAAGGTCGCAGTCTCCGGCACGCCATATCTGTCATCCTACCACCGGTTACGTGCCCTCCTCCAGAAGATCCTCGAGGTATTCTCTCTTATAGCAACGCAAGCGCACGTGCACTCTCACTGATCCGCGTTAAACTTTGGAATTCCCTCGGTGAATCGAGAGATGACGATCGATGCAGGTCACTGGGGGGGATGATAGTTGCTCGGATGCTGATACTTCTCACGGACCTGAAAAGTTTAGGGTGTTAGAACGGATATATTTTGGGTTTTTTAAAATTCTACCAAGGACTTGCTTTCTTTTTTTACTTTTCGTATACTGGTATGGAATAGCGGATTTATCTAATCGTTGTAGATTATAAATAATATAGGTTATTATTTTAGATTGTGATTAGCCATTTTGTTACGAGAAAAAGTAATCTTAACAATTTTGATTCGTTTAACTAAAACTTCGCTTTTCTGAGAACTGAAGCGTTCCTTTTGAAACATTATTTTGTAAGCAAGTATGTAACACAAACAGTAAGCTTTTTTTATTATTATAACAGCTTAATAAAAAATAAAATTCTGCATAGAAATATAGATCCTCGGTAACCAGTAATAAATTTTCAAATCGATTTTCTTTTTTTTTTAAATATCAAGATTAATTCAAATCATATCTTCCATCACTTCCATCAGGAATCCTTTCCCCCCAAAAAACTCACTATAAATCTCAATATAAAAAAACAAACCAACTGACAAAAAAAAAAAATCTTTACGTTGCAAAATTCTCCCTCACGAATCTCACTAATTCATCGTCCCGAAAGAAGAAGCTCCAAACTACAATTCCCGTCCCTATAATCGCGCAACAGCGATTCTGGGAGACGGATGAATCCCCGGAGACAGGATTTCCTAGGCGATTAACCGAAACTTCGACCTAGTCAACGCTCTTGGGTATCTGGGGATCCGCGGCGCCCGTTAACGTGACGTAGGAACCCGTAATTAAACGCACTAAAATTTAACTGTCGGGACAGAAGGAACGATCGGTGCCGTGCGACTTAATAAAGCCTCGAACGCGATCGTGCCCTCGCAGCCGGCATTATAACGTTATTAAAGCAGCTATCGCATCGAAAGCACGAGCGTCTATCTGAACGTCATTATCGTCGACGTTCCTCTTCGTACCTCGTCTGTCTATCGTCCTCGGGACTCGTCTCATTGTTCCAAACGCTTGCACTCGAGGAATTCGTCTTTTTCTCTGTTCCAACGGGACGTTCCTTCAGACACGAGCGTAGTATTATATTTCGAGGCTGACCCCGGACAGCTCGAGATCCGGGCAAGGTTACCGAGTTTATTGCGAGTTTAGAACGTGCTCTCGTTTCTCGTGAATCCACCACCAGCGGATCAGTCGGCTCTCGGAAAGAATTCTTTCTTCTTCGTCGTTTTCCCGCTGCTTTCGTTATCGTGGCCCATTTATCGACCGCTTTCGGACGCATTTCTATCCGGCGTTTCGTGGATGTATGAATTTTTCTTCGGTGATCGTGCCGCTGTTTTGGATTCCATCGTGGTAGAATTTTTTTTTCGCCATCGAATTGAGAGAGAAATTTTTGAGTTGTAGATTTTAATAAATTTAAAGCGAAGAATAGAAAATTAGATACTAGTAATTAGTATTGTTCGAGCTGTTTATACTGAATTGTTTTATTGAATTGTTTGAAGAATTTAATTATGTGTGATATATTGAATAATGCAGGAAATAATAATTGATGTTTCTCAATGGTAGCTCAATTATTTGAACTCGAGAAAAAAAGAACATCCTTTCGTCGGACTGTTTTCTGAACCACGAAGAATTGTCGTGAAGGTGGATCGTTATGAAGTGAATTTGAAAAGCGTCGGTAACTTCATCGTGACGCGGCCTCTTTCGTGGACGTTTCTCAGAAGCGCTGTTGCTTCATCCTTTCACACGCTTTCGTTTTTCTTTTAGCTTTGCTATTTCGCTTTTCTTCCAGCTTCTTCGCACTGTTTCTCTCTTGAAATCACGACTTACGTTACACGTTTCAAAAAATTCTTAATAGTACTAATCTTTATTTACGTAAGCTCGCAAAAAAAAATTCTTTATATCACCAACGCTAAAATAATACAAAAGTGACAATAATTTCGTTCAATCGCTATCTTTTATTATTAAATATCATCAGATAATTCCTTGAATTAGTTTTAAAGCTTTATCAAAACTTCTAATATCCACATCTGAAATATTACCCCTCCCTCGTTCAAAGAAAAAAAAATTTAAATCAATCAGCACAAACAATTAAAAACACAATGATCAACCCCTGCACTCGTTAACACTAGAACCTCTAACATCGCGACCAAATAAACGACCAATGCCTAATTTCTCATACAAATTTCATAAATTTACTACACTGCCTATTGAGGGTTTTTCCGCGATTTTCTATCAACAATACAAATAAAAATTTGTTTTCATTACGTATTTTATCAAATACCTTTCCATTTTATTTCTTCGGTAAAAATAAGTAAGCTTTAATCGTAAGTCGTTCTAGCGTTAATTCAAATTAGACGAACACCACGTGGACCAAGCTAATCATCGAGCCACCCACAAAATGAAACTCAATTTTCCAGCCCGGAAACTCGTCTAATCCACCCACCCCTCGATCCATGACGTAATCGTGATCGCCAACGAAACAGTTATAGGTCGTGGCTGAAGAGAATCCGGAAGGAGAGACCGCCGTTCCTGACGATCGTCTCGTTAGAGCTTCCAGAATCCCCGATTCCTCTGATCGAATCACAGGCGAGTGCACGGTCCAGGGCCATGGAAACCAAGGACGACGTTTTGGACGAGCTCCTCCAAAAGGTTACGCTGACTGGTGGCGAGACAGAGACGGAGTCGGAAGACGGAGGAAGGAAGAGATCGTCGAGGAAGTCTCGGGGCAGACGCAAAAGAGAAGAGGAGTTCCTGGAATGTACGAAAGGAGCTCCAACTCTCGAAGAATGCACGAAGAACATTGTCGAAGGTCAATTCAAAATCCGACGTTCCGGCAAACGTTTACTCATTGGCATTCCTGGTATTCGCGAGCGCGTAAGGGAATCTGTTTTATGCGCGGATCTCGATTCCTGAGGTTCGATCGGCGAGCATCGACGATCTGTTTGCATCTTCGTGAGATTTGAAAATTTTTAAGGTACTCGTTGAGTGGTTGATATTTGGTTTAGGAAGTTTTAGGGATTGACAAGTGGAGATTTGTAAGGAATATTGATTAGACTGGAATTGTGTGACTAAATATGTAAACGATTGGTGGGTTAGAAATTTTTTGCAACGTTGAAAATTAAGGAGGTATTCTTTCTAGAATATGTAACATTTCTAAAATAGTAATGCACAATTTGGAATGGTAAAGTACTTTTTAAGATTCCAGCTTATGTACCATAGTAATTTATTTAAATTATGAAACAATACGTGAGAAACTAATTTTCATATTGATTTAATTATAAAAAAACTGATTAGTCTCCGATCTCTCTTCTGTTGCACTGGCGTTAAGAAGGTTGCAGTTTTTAAGGTGCACCCGAGCTACGCCTAAGATACTGCACCCCATTAGACACTTCCTAACTATCAACCTCATCGGTATCATTTATAAATTATTCTATGTAAACTATAAACTGACAAATACTACTCACGCCAATCTAACAAAAATAAAACAAGTCGATTATGTTTCATAAAATTGAATCATTACTTATTTGAATTACATTTTCAGGTGCGAGCCGGGCTCGATTATCGAACCTCGATCTCCAAGACGTCAACGAGTGCATCTGTGCCGAGATATCCGGAAACGTGCGCGTCGACATCGGCGGGAACGCAGAAACTGGGCACGATTCGCGATCCTCCAGCCCGGAAATGACTCACATCATACGGATCGCGATGAGGCAGCACGATCGTGCGAGCTGCAGGATCGACGACGACGAGGAAACGGAAGGAAACGGAAGACCGAGGCCGGAAACGAGCAGAAGAAACGTTCAGACAGCAAAGAAGGAGGTCGCCAAGGAGGACGACGCTTGCAACGGTGTGAACGATGCCTTAGATTTCACGTTGAATTGCAGCAGCGTGCGACTGACGTGCCGTGACACGAACCTCAGGTCGGGGACACCCGGTGAAAAGCAACAGAGACCGGAAACGCGGAATTAATCTGCGCGGGTTTTGTTCGTGAATCGTTCGAATTCGCGTTCGAACAATGGAGGGTCGTTAATTGTTCTTTCTGATTGGAAAGAAAAATGTTTCTGTTTCAAGAGGAACGCAGAATGAAAGAGCGTTGGGAAATTGTCATTTTTGGATGGAGGGTTAATGGAGAAAAATTGGTCGCAATGGAAATTGCTAGGTATACATTTTAAGGATGGTTGAGGGGTTACAGTTTCATGGGCATCGAGTATATTAAAATGTACGGAGAGTATAGAGTTTATATTTTAGAACATTGTCGAGGTTGAAGTTTTGGATTTGTAGGTCGTCAGGATGTCGATTATTTTAAAGTTGGATAATGCATTGACAATTGGAAATCTATATTTCTTAAGAGAATTCTGATCGGGTGCTTATTCTTTATTAATGCTACTTTTCAGGCGATTTAAATATTGCGAATAAAGCTTTGTGAAAGTAAGGCAGTATGTTCATATCAAAATAACACATATTCTTAATATTAACGGAAATGATTTATAAATCTTCTATGAAATCTTTAAATATCGAATAAATTATAAAAAACATAGAGCTACACTGTTCTAATAGAAAGAAACCTATAAAATGATTCCGAAGTTACTGAAATTTCTCAATTTATACATCATAATATCTGGTAATAGCGATAAAAATTAATTCTGCTCAATTTCTGCCGTCAAAATAATCTACTGGCGATAACAAATTCTAATTCAATTCACAGACATAGACAACTCGGAACATTAAATCAAACGTTACAAATTTGAAACACATCGCACCTAACATAATGCTTTTCTCATGTAACGTAAACCATACCTAGATGAAAAAATAAAAAATAAAATATACTTTTCTAAACAACAATTATTCAATTAAACAACCTTTCACTTTACGCATTATAGAAAGCAAAACTGAAAACATCACAATTCAACCATCTTCCTCTACCAATATACACCATCTGAAATATAAGGTCTCCATAAAAAATAATTCCTCGCAAAATGCTCGCATCATCGATGACATCGACCAAAACACAAAATTGTTGTCGCATGAACTCCCTCAGAGCCATCGTTTTTGCCGAAGCATCATCGTCATGGTTCCCTCTCAAGGGAGCGCTATCGAAACGTCGAATTACGATGGCGACCAAGCAGAAAGGAATTCAGCCGCTGAGGATCGATCCCTCATCGCGGGAACATCCGAATTAAAGGAATTCCGGCGTTGCGATCGCGTCGATGCCATTAGGCCTCGATTTCTATTCCAGCCCGTCGGTGAAAAAAGGCTCGAGATCGCGGCAGAGGAAAGCTCGCCAGGGCCGGAACCATGAATCTCTCGCGCGGCAATAAATCGCGAATCGTTGCCTCGATTTCCACGAAACACGCACCGACGAGCACGCACACTCCCGCACCCGCGCCCAGTTAGCCTATTAATTAGCTCGCCTAATAAATCGCGACTGACCTGGGGAACGAGACAGAGATAACGCGTTAGCCGTCGTCCTTTTATACGAGGGAAAGAAGAAGACGCTGTAAGAGAGGAGGAAGAAGAAGCATCGTACGAGTTTCGTCTCGCGGTGGACCAGCACAAGAGATGAGAATCGTGAGTCTAGGCTGGCCCCTTGGAAGGCCAAGCCAGCCCAAACCGGGTGAGAGAAGTTGGCCGACTTCTCTTCTCTTCGTCTCTCCTCTTCATTTCTCTCCCGTGTCCTCTCTAGTCTCCCATCCTCCCTTTGCGCGCCTCGTCGCTGTTCCTCCTCGCATTTTTATTTTGTCTGTGCTGTGTGCGCTGCTCCTTCGTAGGGCGAAAATGGTTCATGGCCGTTCCTAACCGCCGATTTCGCCGCGGATCCTGCCAGGAGGATCGACCTCTGTTCTCCTTGCTTCTCCTTCTGCTTGCGGTCTCTTCGTCTTTTTCTTCTGTTGGTAGTTTTTCTTCCTAGCTTTCCTCGCGTGGGTGTGCTCTTCATTGGTTCAGATTCGTTTTCTAATTTTTTTCTTCTTTTTCTTAAGTACACGTAGAAACATTTGCAGCGTGTGATGGAAATTGTTGAGCGATGAAGCAGATTTGAGTATGCTGCGACGATAATTGTGTCGGTCAATTTTCAATTATAATTCCGTGTAATACGATCTGATTTGAAAGATACGCGTAAATTTTCAAGATTAATTTCTCTTGCTCGTACAATAAAATTTAGGTTACAAAGGGCTGACTGATTATTATTGAAACTAGCGTATCTGCTACAATTGTTACTTCAGTCCTTTTTATTCGGATTCTAGTTTTTAAAATTTGCTCCCCGAGGATGAAGTTGCGCGTAAAAAGACTCGTTTCATAGTACGAAGAATAGATTCGACAAAGTCTAGAGAATAAGGCAGAGAATAGAGACAATGTTCAAAGACGAGCGATCAAGTTAAGTAGGTATTTTAGCAAGTACTCTCGTCCGTCCGTAACTACGAGCGAGTAAAAAAGTAATGACAGAGGCTCGATGAAGTAACCAGAGTCGAGGATCAAGGAAAAGGACGAATGTCATTTTAAAGGGAAAATAATGACGCGGGGAACATTCGTTTATGACACCGTAATTACGCGAATATAATGATTCGGTGGATCCTGGTTCTCAACGATCTTCCTACTCCTAATAATTCGACTATTGAAGGAATGACGTACAATGAATATAAAAATGTGCATTATTCCTCTCTGCAGTTTAATGGACATAAAACTATCGTCGATTAAGATATTATATAAGAATTACGGAAATTTTTACATTTTTGAGTCCGATAATTATTCTTGGATTAAGGAGTAAAATTTATTTTCTACGTTATAACTGTTTCTTGATATTAATTTAATCTGCATATATCTTATTTTATTTAATATTAGATACGATAAAAGATTTGACCAAGAAATATAAATTCAACAATAACGCATAACTCTATTTCATTTATATTTAAAATTTCATAAATCTATTCCCATCTTCCCTCTATTACCTCTCTTTACATCCACATCTCACCCTTATTCCCAATATCATCCCTCAATAGCAAAATATCGCCACTCATAAATCCTCACATTCCAGAGGTATCAAAACACTTCCACTTACGTACCCACCATAACAACTAACACCAAAATTCCGCACCCCCGAAGCGTTAAACACCTTTTACTTCCCACCGTTATCAAGCTACCTCGCCCAGCCCATTTCCCATTCTCCTTTTCGTTTCTCACAGCGTCGACCAAAATAATTATTCCCTTTCCTGTCAGGACTCGTCTTTTTCTTCCTCGATCAACATTTCTTCGCCACTTTGACCGTCCTCCCCTCGAACCCCTGTCTTTTACCTCGTCCTTGCAAACGATTAGCGTGTTTATTCGATCGAGACGCAGCTGAATAAAACGCGAACATCGGCAAAGTCCGATCGCGGACTTGGAAAACAAAGAGTACTTTGTTGCGTCGGTCGTTGATGAGACCGCGACGCCTTGAGCCACCACTTTTCTTAGCTTTTTTTCTCCTCTTCTTCTCTGCGGTGAATATAAGTAGAAGATAAAAGGGATACAGCGGATACAAGAGTAAATCGGAGACAGAAAATTGGTATGTTGATTGCCATATTGAAAAAGTGAGAAAAAAAAAGGAAGAAGTTCCGCTTGTTGTGTGTTCCGCGCACGAGCGAGCTGGTTGCAAGCAACCGCATCAACTTCTTTGATTCTTCGGAAATTATCGAAGGCGTTCGTTTAATCGAATCGCCGTTCTGGAGAATGGGCAATGTTGTGGATCGTTTGGAGCACGTGGCTGCTCGTAAAAGTTGATGAGTCTTGTTTGTTTAGCGATTGAGTGAAGCGTGGCTAGAAAGAGAATGCTAGGTTAGGATTTTACCATAATGGCGGTGGATTTTTTTAGGAATCTTATAGATGTAGTATTCAAAAATTAGTTTCCTCAAAAATGAATTCTTGTTTAGATATTAAACTTATGATATTGTTAATATTTTTAGGTTTCATAAAAAAAAAAAAAAATGAATAAATTTTTAAAAGATTGTGCCTTCGGAATTATGCACTGCAGTTATGATGTAAATTTTTTTTGTCGTTTATAAAAATGTATTTACCTATATTATTACGTTTGAAGTTATGTAAATATATCAGATTCCTTTTTATAATTATTCAAGATTATTTTAATATGCAGAAAATTTTATGTGAACAAATTAAGTCAGTATCAATGGTAGACAATAAAAGCAGTTATGCTGTATGACTCGCTGAAGAATCGAAAACTAACAAAGGACTCTGTTAACTAAGATAACGCTTGAATTAAAAAAAATGAAGAAAAGAACCAAGTGCTGAGACGCGATTCAAGCGCTGACACTTTTATCAATACGGTTTCCTTCCATCATCTCGCTTTCTTGGATCCAATGAAGCTCTCTCAGTATCGCGGGTCACGAATGTTTCCGAGAAACCTAATAACTTCGCAAACATGAAAAGAATACTCCATTTATCATATTAAACCATAATATTGAAGTTTTTTATTAAATCGCTGAATGATTAGTTTTATAGTTACCCTATCAATAACAGTTCTATAAACTGTGTTCGAACAAAATAAAGTAGTGCTTTTTTTAAACATCACCAATCTATCAAATTAATATATCCTAAACGTAACATACGGAATTTTGTACCGATAAACTTTTTCATCTTTTGAACAAAAATTTTTTGAACAAAACTAGATCAGAATGTCCACCGAATATGGTTAATATTTCATAAACCAATTTTCAATTTTTACATCTTCATCTAGTTAATTTTCCAAAGATACAATCTTCTAAATTGACAATTTAAATTCCAACAAAATCTAGAAGACCAATTTAATTCAACAATTAATACAAATTAATCGAAACTCGTCACACTATCCACAAAAAAAAAAAAAAAATCAAGCCACGTTCCAATCAAGATATACCTAAATAAAAAATAAGAAAACCAATCTTGAGTCGCCTCGTTATTAGAAACTAACGACGATTCCTCGATCGGTTTTAATTCGGTCGCAACGATCGCGATTCCCCCGATCGAATAAAGTATCTCCATAGATGCTGGCATGGCTCGAGCTCTCTCTGCTTCGAGATCCGCGTCTCGTATCGAACTCTTTCCCTTTACGGGCCATTAGAATCGCTCGAAGCTCCAATAAAACTCGACGAGATTGCGCTCACGGTTCCGCAGACGATCGAGAAACGACAAGTTCCGCGGCCGGCGTTCATTACCTCGATACGAAATTAAAGATCCGTTTCCAGCGTGTCGCGTTAACCGGTTCTCGAGCGGATTTCGACTGATTGAAACGCTCCACGCGACGACACCGTCCAAAATTAAGATATCAAACATATTCCGACCCTTAAGTAGCGTCTCTCGCTGAAACGAGCTTCCGATTAGCCCCGACAGACCGATTAATTCCGCCGATTCGTTGAAACAGCCCATTTTCAACTGTCCCCCCGCCGATGTGAACAACCTTTTGCTCGGCAACGTTACCGATACCGTGGCTTCGTTGCAACTACCGCAACTCGTTTTTCCGGATCATAATTACGAGACTTACCGTCCCGAGGAATGTGATTCATTGCGGATATGTAATACAAATTGTGCATTAAAATGTTGGTGTAATGTGAAAGGAGTAGTAACTTTAAATGACGTGAATGAGTAAATAACTTGAGAGTTGAATACAGCGTCTAATAGGACGATAAGAGAGTTTTGAATAATCGAGAGTGCGGTTACTGTTTCTGAATTGGAGCTGTTAAGGGTGTTTCCGAGATAATTCTTGATGCGTGTGAGCAGTTAATAAATTGGTACGATGTACGTTATTTAGCAAATGTTCGAGATTATCCATTTCTCAATTATTCACGATCGTTGCGGCTCGTATACGTTGTGTATATTCTATGTAGCTCTACGCGAGTCTCCTATCTACTTGCCCCAATTCGTGGCGATACCAAGATCCATCTTAAACGATTATTCATCGCGCAGCTCTTCAAACACCAATTCACTAATTCCTCTTTTCATTTCCTCGTTTATCAGTCGGAAAATAAGAGCAAAGCTCGGCGAGGAAGAACCAGCGCGTTTCGCGTAATCGCGTACAAAATGGACGTTCGCGCGCGTACCGTTTGGCAACGTTTAATTATCGCCCCGATACAATGGCCGGCCCGGTAACAGACCGGCCACCGCGGCCGCCAACCAAAAAGAGCCTGTCTATCATTAAAAACGAACTCCGTCCTGGGTGAGAATAAAAATACGAAGTGTTTCGAACAAAAAGAAAACCTCGGTGAAAAACGAAGAACCAAACGAAGAAGAGAAGAGAAGGACGAACAAGAAGAAAAGAAAAGATGGAACAGCGCGGAGCCGCGATACCTTAAAATGATCATCGCTTTAAAGGATCGGAAGACCGATGGTGGGGATAGAATAGAGGAGATAAAAGAAGTAGTAGGTATATCCTTGATGAGCGATCGTTATCACGATGAAAATGCAGCCTCGGATCGATCCACTGCAGTCGATTCCTCCCTGGCTTCTTTTATTAGACTGCCAATTTCGTGGCGCCTTCTCGCTTCCTCTCTCTTCTCTTCCCTTACCATTGTCTCTTTTTCATCCTCTCCTTTCCTCCCTCTGTCTTCGTGTCCCTTACCCCTCCACATCTGTTCCTCGTCGTCCAGAGTCCGCCCGCTTCTTTCTCCCCCGTTCCTCTCGTTCGTCTTCCACGTCCTCTCGCTTCTCCTACGCTTCATTTTTCTTTGCTCGCACGAAATCTCGCTGATTCTACAGAGGCGGCGCGCACATACACTCTGTTTCTCTTCTTGGCCAGAAATTCCGCTCTCCTCTCTAATCTCGCGACCGCTTTCCGGCGTTTATCTCGCCTGTGACGTCACACGACGAAGCACACATGTTCCGACATCGTCGGAAGAATCGTTCGATTATGCACGGCCGCGGAGGTTTCGTGAATTTCACAGGGAGCTTCTTTGTCGCGAGCTTCGAGCTTCGTTTTCTTTCTCCGCGACGGCCGATTGCCTCTTTTTTACGGCCGACCTTGATGGTCCGCTGCTGAGATACGTCGGATGGACACGTTGGACGGAAAAGCAGCTTGGACGGAAGATAACTGTCGAATTTGGGAAAAGAAACCGTGAAATGGGAGAAGAATCGCGTTCTTTTACGATTTCTTTTTGGAACGTGATTGGATTCTTTGAATTTCGATTGAATTATCTACTGGTTCGTTATTGAGAATAGATTGAACTATTTTTCTATCTTGTCGTTGCTTTCTTTTATTCTTTGTATTTATTTAATTGGATGTTTGACAAATTGTAGGTTCAAAGTATCTTCTGCAGCTTCATTTTTTTTTTTTTTTTTTTTTATACAAACTTAAATTGAATGGTTAAAATTGTTTAAAGAGTACGATTTGTTGCGATACCTTCAAAATTTTCGAAAATAAAATACACACTTAGAAAAGCCAGGTTATTGGTTGTTTTTAACTGTTCGTAATTTACGAGACTTCTACGAAGTACATCCTTAACAATTTGTTTGTTTCCGAGTGCTTCCTTTCAGAGTAATTTATTTCAACCAGATCCGACCGTTCGGAAGAATTTCTGCAACTCAGACACCGTTTTTATATATATTCTTTTAAGGTTGAGAAGAAGGCGGAGGATTTCAATTTTCCTGTCACCGAGCCCCGTTCCATCAATCTCGAGAACCGTGGCACCGAAGTGGAAAACGAACTCGATGACTTCCCGGTAAGAAGGCGTTTCTCCGAGTTACGAACTCCTTTGTGAAACTACGTTCGACGCTTTAAAACAGAAAAACTCTGGCTCTTAACAAGTCCCTACTTCAGACTAGAGGTTCTATCTTTAAACAATTCTACTTGTCTTTTATAGTACCTTTGTTACTTTCGTAGTACCTACATTATCGTTCTTATAAGTACTTTGAATTAATGATCTGTTTAGCGCTTAAGTAGATTACCGGGGTTGCTACAGACCTATGCAACTTTCAGCTAAATATTAATTGTTTCAAGATTCCTATAATCCTCTGTTATCTTATTACGTTTCTAATATTGCGACGAAAAATTGATTTCCATTTCCAGAGGTTAGGTTTGTGAACGTTCGTACACTATGAAGAATCGCTATTTTAAACATTCACAATTACGGAACATTGCAAAATTATAAATCGAGCTGCTCTCGCAATTTATTTAATTAATGTTTCATCGTCTCAAAAATTATCTTTGTAATTGTCCAACAATATAGTGATAAATAGAAAGAAAAATATTATCCTCGATCCTCGAATGAAAATGATTCCCAGCTTTCATAACCAGTCCTTTCGTAGAAAAAACAGTCTCATCCGTCTTATTCGAGGAAATTGAGAGGATCGACAACCGAACGAATATCCAAGATCCTTCTGCTTGTTCGGATCGAGCCGAAAGAAGACCGAATATTCAATCCCACGAGCAATTTCCATTCGTCCCGATGATTTCCCCGCCGAGATCGAGTTAATGAGAATATAATCTAAGTTGTGCGTGGTCTCGTTCGTTCCATGCAGCCAATACTCTAGCCATTTTGCATTTCTTCTCCTTTTTCTCCGTTCCATCCGTTCTTCCCTCTGCATCCGGTCCTTCCTTCCGCCAATTACTCTCGTCCCGACGTCGTCGCGTGGAATTATCGTCGTTCCTATAACGGATCCACCGACAGGACTTTTCCTGCCTTTTCCTCCGTGCTTCTTCGATCTTGTCATTTTTTCACGGATCTCGTCGCAACGTAAAAAAAACCGTTCTTACGGACTCGGAGCAGGAAGAATATGACCTTACGATGGAACTTGGAACGTAACAATTCTCTACGGTAGAGCGACGACGATTGTTCGGAATTCTTTGAGCTTAAATCGTGTGTGATTAGAATTCAATGTAGATACGTAGCGTGAAATGGTTAAAAAAAGTACACATACGCTACGAATTCTTTTTCAGAGCAACGCCAAATTAATACCGATATTAAATTTATAACGCGCCCTGCGTTAAATTACAGATTAAAGGGAGATTATCTCGGTATCTAGAGATTTGTAAATTTGATATAATCAATCTAAGTTGCCGATGGGATCTCGTACAATTAATACCAGAACTTTCAAACTCGATACCGAGATCTCTGGATCTGTTACATATTAATTTATTTAGATTCTACCGAGTAATTCATTTAGATAAAAAAGATTTCTATTCAGAATTTCCTACAATTATAAAACGTTATTATACTCGTCTGTCATTTCTTCTACAGGGAGTATTAAACTCCGCCGAACTTAAAGCATAAAATCTACTGTAATAAATCCACGAATCGACATCCAACCACAGTGTCCCATTTGCTGCAGAAAGTTTATCCGAATATCCAGATCGGCGCTACGTAGCGTGGCGAACCGACGGTCGCGCGACGTCTTTAATTAAGACAAACTAATCGACTTTCGCGCAGAGAAGGACATGAACGCCGTGGCAACGACGTCTCGACGCCACCGTCGAATTTTATTATTGTCGCCAATTGACATACAATTCGAAAGACGTTGCCGATTATTAAACGGTGCATCAGAGTCGCACAATGGCCCACCGACGACCGCACAGGAAGGCTTCTATCACCGCTGATTTAGCTTCATTACGATTTTTATTAATAATTTCACTAATTGCCCGGTTTGCCGAATTAATTGGACGCGTCTGGGAACCATACCACGAACGTTTCCTTCTTTCAAATTACGCTGACACGATTATTAGAATCTTGTAACGTCGTGCATCTATGGTTCAATCTGATATTTTAAAAATATTCCATTCAAATTGGTTGTGTTTTAGTAAATTAAAATATTGGAAATTTATTCTCATTTTATATAACGTTTCCATTTAAAAAAACAATTTTTCTTTGTTACTTCGTTGAGCTACTAAAATATATATTCATTTTATTATTCAGCAATCATTTTCTTATCGTACATTCAATCGAATTTGTTAACATGTAGCTGTTGTAAAATTACATATAGAAAGGATACGTCTATTTAGAGATTAGAAATCTAGTGTAGCCTTGAAGAATTGGTTCTCCTTTTTCGTTAGTTTACGCAGATAACTTGACAATCTGTATTTCGGTATTCTAGTTTCTTGTTGAATACGAAATTCTTTTATTTTAACCAAGTGGTTATCGAAAGTGTATCTTACTAGTTATTCTTGCTCCAATAAATAAACACTGATTTTTTTAATCGGTTCTCAATAAATCGTTAATACCACGATACCAAATTTTATCTGGACAAAATTATTTTATTTATTATAATTTAATTTATAGATAATTCCTTGAAGGAGATACAAAATTAACATTTCATTTTATACTAATCATAGCAAAGAATGTAATCAAAAACTTTACGTTTAATTCTATCGCTAATTATTGCTTCAAGAATAATTAAGAACAGCTCGATTGGAAGGTGACAACGAGTTGCACAAAACAGTACGACTATTCGAATTGACATAATACAACTTTCTAGGAAAATTTTTGACAAATCGATCTATCGCTGGTTAGTCGGTTTAGGGGACACTCACGATCGAGCAGCTGCAACGAAATCGATGGAATGCCGTTCTCCAGGTTGCACCAGAACTCGGCTGGTAACCCAGGCCCGATCAACGCACCGATAAAGCACGTCGCAGCGGTGGCTAAAATAAACCTTTATCATTTTTTTTATTCGCACTAAATTAATCACCGCCGCCCGGGGAATATTTCACCGCAATGCGAGATGTTTTATTATAAGATAACGACGAGCGGTCGAAACTCGGACCCCTCGGGAATATTCCAAATTAATTGATTTGATAAACGAGTCGCGTCCATTGATATACTGTTATTCGTTAAAACGCTCGAAACTAGAAAGCTCGGGGAAATTTATGTACGAAAATAAGAAGGTAAATGTTCGAAGACAAACACCCGCTGACGGTATAATAGTATCGATTTTTTAAGACCTCGGTCTTTTTTCCAGTATTATGAGCAATCTTTTCTTTTTCGTGTAAAAAACTTGTCGAATGAGATACGAAATAAATCATAAGAATCCTTTAATAACTTGTTTTCAATCCTAAATGAGAAAACAACTGAACGAACTTACCAACGAAATTTTATCGCTTCGTTTTTCGAATATTAAAATCGACCATTGTGAATCTTTTAATTGATTCCATAAAAATTTTTAGAGTTTCGTTTTATCTTCGAGAAAAAAAAGAAAAAAAAAAGAATGAAAGGATAAAACACCGATCATGGAAGCCAAAACTCTGCGAAACTTGTTGACAGTAAAAATTACTTACAAGATTAATTTTTTTCCCAATCTAGAATCAATGAACTATCAACAGCCCATTAATTAACCAAACAGGGCCATTAAACACAGTACGAAACAGATCAAATATCTTAAAAAAACTCTGAATAACTCTCTTTTATTTTAAACCAAGAAAAAGAAAACCATCTGTATCTCCGAAACCCTCTTTCTCCAACACAAGATCCCTCAAACTCGATTATGATTATAGAATTAGCGGATCCAAGTCAACGATCATTAACCATCCGATTACGATCCTCCGACGCAAAGTCACCCTACGAGTAACAACGTAAGGATCTCGAGAATTCGGTCTAATCGCGACGGAAAGAATAATTCGATCTACTCGCGGCGAAAAAGAATGATCGAAGGAAGACGTCGCCTACGAAGGGGTGCCGATAGGGTGTAATTCGATTTGCGAATTGCTGGTCCGACGACAATCCCGTATCCTCGGCCACGGTTGATACCTCAACAAGTTGTATACATGTAATCTGACCCAGATCCTGGGGTCTAAGTGAGGTCTAACACGAGGGAGAGAAAAGGGAAAGAGGAGGCGGAGGAGGATGAGGATGAGGCGGAGGTGGAGGCAGAAAGAGGAGGAGGAAGGAGGTCCGGAGGGTTCTTCGGAAGCAGACAAACAAAATATAACAGCGCGAGTTACAAGGAAGGATCCCGAGGAGATGAAGGGTCTCTGACTCTCTCTCGCTCTCTCGTTCTCGCTTCTCTCGGCGATCTCCTTCAAGAAGGAGAAGGGGGAGGGTGTACCCTCTTGAAGCATGAATGGATTACGAAGAGCCGTGTTCATTCATTCGCTCCTTAGCGGCCTAGAAACCCACAAAAAGTGTATCTCTCCAGCAGCACCACCAGTGGCGTAGACTATGATCGCAGCCCTCTGGCTACCAGCGTCTTTTTGCTCGTCGCTGACTTTGCCCTGTTTACAGAACGCTCACCCCGCCCGAAGATAGTAATTGGGGTGCTGTTAAATCGTTACGTGGGAAACGGTGGATGCTTCATTTCGACGACCGACTTGCCTTGTTGCGGCTGTTTGACGAACCGACCGTCTCGGATTGTTGTTCTCGTGGTTTCCTTCGGATCGGAAACCCGTTCGTTGACGCTCAGCGGGCAGGAAATGAACAGAGTTTTTGTCATTTCTTAGTTTAGGGGAGACCGGTGTTTTTGGTTCCCGCATTGACTCGTCTTTGCGAATTCTTAAATACCTTGGTCTTTCTTAAGTTTACCGTTTAGGTTGGGAATATTTTCAAAATGAAACATACGATCGATTATAAAAATTGAAATATAAATTGAAATAAGAATTGATTACAAGACCTTTTTGTGCGATAAATGCAACGTAATTTGTTTTAGAAAAATAGTGAGATTTAGAATAATAATAGGCGTTTGGTCATGTAACGCTGACAAGAATAATAACATCGTAAAGCAAAAGGAACGAGTAAGAGATAAAGATTAAATCACCGAAGGGGAATTACGATACCTGAGTGTAGGGGTCTTCTCGAATCCGTGACACGCGCGAGAACAGAAACGATGATAAAGAATCGACTCGAAGCCGAGACACGATTGAAGCCCATTGACCCAGGTCGGTTTTCACCAGAGGCTGAAGTCGTGGGATTATATTCATGGCGCTTCGTCAATCTTGCGTCCTTGATTCCTTCATCAATCCATTTCTTCTGAAAGGAACCAGACATCATGAATCACGCGGAACAGGTTATAAAATATTTTCCTGTAATGATAAATCAATATCGTTATTTGGTAATAAATAAATCTTAATGGTAGCTATAATTATCTCTTTCTTATATTCTAATTAATGAAAGCGCATTCTCACTCGTTTTATACTTTAAAAAATGATTTTGAATTTGTAATCAATAATTTTTAAATTCAAAAAGAAGATTGAAGTTACATATAATTAAACGAAATATCTAAAAAATAAGAATCTTTATTGAATAAAATTCTGATCAATCAGCGAACTATTGAAACAAATTTTCACAAATTCCACGAGTCAAAGATTTTCATCCATTGTTGGAAGATTAAGAGACATGTCGACGTATCGAGTGAACGAGATTGAATTTTCTTTTCATGAAACGCTACGAGGAATACGTTTCAAGATTGAGGTCAACCCAGAGTAAATCATTCTTGAACCGTTAAATCATTTCCGGTTGGCGCCGATGTCTTGAGATTCAGCAGCAAGACAACTATCATCGTTCACAATACGAAGAGAACCTTCTGAGATCCGGTTCTCGTGAAATTCCTAGCATCGTTGCACGTTATAATGAACTCGCAATCATATCTTGTCTTTTTTCTTCAATCATACATGACAAATACGAATAATAAATATATTTAAAAAAAATTTCATTTCTTCTCGAACGATGTCAAACTGCTATATTATTTTATGAAAATATACGAATTAAAAAATAACGACCACAGATATAAATCAGAACTAAATTAAAGAAGCAAGTATCGATTGCCAAACAAGTACGAAGGTTTAACGAGCTATCGTTAAGTAGAAAGGGAAGTCGAAGCCACGAGTTTGACCGACCTTTCTCAAACTTAGGGACCCATTGAGGAAGGAGGGCAAAGGTCTTTTAATGGATACGGGAACAGAGAAAGACGGAAGGAAGAGGTGGAAGGAAGAGACAAGATTTTGCGGAGGGTCGTTTGCTTTTTGCCCGTCTGAGATGTCGCCGGCAAATGTGCGAAGAAGCCATCTCTTCTCGCGCCGTTTTGCGCCTAATTGAAAGCGACAGTGACCCACTTATACCACCTATGCCACAGATTCTTTTTCCTTCAGTGACAGCGGACGTGCCGGTCGTAAAAAGCCGACAACGGTGACCTAACGGCTATTATCGTGGCGTTTGTTGACGACTTTTCGACGATTTTTCTTTTATCTGGTTTGCTCGATTAAAACAAACTACGGGTTTCATGGAAAGATTTTAAAATTTTCGGAACTGTGGAATGAAAGATGTGTTATACATACTTAAAAAATTCTAAGTTAAAAAAGTTAATTATTTACTAATTGTTTACTAATGATTGCTGAAATTTTATAATTATGTTGAAGTTATTGCGATTCAATCAAACAGCTAAAAATGATATCTACAATTTCTGATATTTGATCGAATTAATTCAACTCGAAGTAATAATGCAATAAGCTGCAATTATCTACAGTGTTTACTAAAAGCTATGATCGTTTGTATCGACGCAGAGCTTAGGCAAAACGCGAGGAAGAAGCTCGCAAATACGAACCACAGTCTCAGATAAAACCTCAAATGAAACAACCGTAAGTGCTACTACCCTCTAAAACACATAGCCTTCGGTCAGCAAAGCCACAAATGGAGTCGATTTCTCCGAAACCGCGGTAAGAACGGCTGCTATTGACATTACACCTACCCTAACACCTCAATTATTACCACTTCAAACGTTTATTCTCTCATATACTCTCGAATGTAGGTATTACAACAAGACTAACCGACCAAACAGGGTATAATTAAGAAAGACGGCAATCTAATGAAAATTACCCGAATCTCCTCGAATTAATCCAAACCTCAATTTCTTCAAAATTCAAAACAACCCCCATCTATTTCTCAAAATTCACTATTCTTACGATACTTGTAATCCTCCAAACCTTCGGTTTCTCGAAATTAACTCTTGATCATAAAATTCGCTTCGGTAAACTCCTACCCAACTATCCCAACAGTTTCTCAAACGAACCTCTCCAAATCAACACCAGTTCCTTTCGTTTCATTAATTCTTCCTACACGGGAAATCATTTTCCGCTTATCACCCTGGTCCCACGTTTCTCTATCGAGGAACGCTCGCTTCCAGTTTCCCGGAATAAAAATCCGCGCCTCTGGTTCGCGATGAAGCAAGGGTGGAAGTCTCGTGATCCAGCGGACGATGTATCAGCGTACACGTCCCGGGGTAATTACTATAGGCCGGATAGGAAGAGCGCGGTGCGCCCGTGCAGGCCAAGATCCGCTGACTTATTATTTCTTAGTGATTTTCTGAATTGCGCCGGCCACGAACGCGAGCAATGTCTTCGTGACGTAAACGAGATAATGGAGCCTGGCTCGCATACCCACGATGTAGACATAATGACGACGCCGACTATGGGATTATAGTTCGGCCAGTAACTCTCAACCTCGTTCGACTTGGTCGTTTTAAAGTGAGGCGCTCTCTCCGAGCGCACGGTCCTGTTTCCCTTAGGGGCAATTTCGCGCGTTTGCCGGAGATACACGAATTCAGATACGCGCCGCCAGCAATTAGTCCGTCTAGCGAGATTACGACTGCGATCAAATTGAATCGGGACCTCGGCAATTACGGCAAATATAATAAGCGCGCTCGCGGCCGCCACGACCGAGCGTAATTATACCGGGCGAACAGGCCACTCCGTTCTTTTGTTATCTCAATTTTCAGTTACGCGCCGCTTCGATTTTGCCACGACGCTCGGTAAACGTTTCCGCGTGCCCCGTAGCGCGAAATTGTGTCAGAAATTGATCAATGCGACGGGAAAATATTTACTTGTAATCTTAAGATATTTGTTTTTTTTTTTTTTCTCGGTGAAAGGCGTGCTGCGCTTTTTGCAAACATATGAAAATTTGATCTGTGTTCTTGCAATAAATGATAATAAATTTGAAGTCGGAGAATGATTACTGTTTATAGTTCTTGGTATGGTGTTTGAAAGCGTTTGATGGTTACAAGTAATATTAAAATTATAGTTGAAAGATAAAATATTCTGGTACGTTGAAGTAATTGGTATAAGAATATTAGTTGTTGATTATACCATTGTAGCTTCTTGGTAGTACTTTCGTAACTTTCGTCATCATTGATATCGTATCTCTATCATTAAAGCACAGCAACAAGCGCACTGCCTCTATGAATGAAAAGATCACGGATCGTTAACACCACATACGCGGTTGCTGACTCATTGTATTTGAATACCCTTACGAAGAAGCACGCATAAATTTCATTCCGCAGTATTATGATCTCTCGTTTGTCTCAGATTTAAATCTCAAATCAATCTTCGAGCTATCCAGATTGCTCCAAGTTATCCTTACTCAATCATCCATAATAACAAAAAAAAAAGAAAAAAAGAAAAGAAAAACCAAATTCCAATCAACCGCTATTTTTTCCTTTCAGCATGGTAATGAACGAGGGTCCAAAGAATACACACAATTCTCCCGAGAAAGCGTATCTTTGAAGATCACGAATCCATGGAGTCTCACGATTCCATCGATAAGGTGTCTTCGTTCCGAGCGAACACGAGAACATGGAAGCAAAGGGTGGCAACGGGGAGGGGTGGCACCGAAAGACACACGAACTCAGGAAAAAGATAAGTACCTGTCGGGCATAGCTTTCCTCTTTGGTCCGCCATTAGAGCAATTTGAACGTCTCTTCGGAGCCGTGGCGGCAAAAAAAGCCGATGAGTCGTTGCGCTAGACTGAAGAATGATCGGAGAGGCGCCGAACCGCTTTCCCCTCTTCCTCCCTGACTTTCAATCTTTCACCCTACCGACTGTCTCTCTTCCTCCTGATCGTCCTGCAGCCTCGTATCCTTACTCATCTCACACCTGAAAAACGTTCCTCCTCTCTATCTACTCAGAGACGAACTCCTTCGTCCTTTCTCATTCTTCGGTTTCCTCTTTGTCCCTCGTTGGACCAAGCTCGCCCTTCCAGGACTCGTTAGATTCACCCGGGGATTATGTTTCGTGCTATTATAGCTCTCTCCGGCGAGGAACACCCGCGCTTCTTCTCTTCATCCTCTTCCCGCTTCTGCTCCGCGCGTTTCTCTCTCATCGCCGACTGTTCCTCCTCCTCCGGACCCAACCGGCGCACAAGACATCGTCGTTTCTTCTGCCCACGAGGAGGCCCAGCGGCGCTGATTGATAAAATAGTTGGCTCGTCAGTGCTGAGTGCCGAATAATTGGTTTGTCAGTCAAAGGTGCTGGTGTGAAAGGATAATGCTTGTCAACGGGATCGGCCGCGACATGCTTAGTGCGCCGCTTTTTCGTCCTCGCGCTGCTGAAGGTGATCTTTTGCGATGGAAAATGCAGCTCAAACAAATTGACCGTTCAAGGCCTTTTTTTTCAATTGCGAATGATAGATGTGATTCACTCTTTTGTGGTTTTGATTGAGTTTCGTGCGATGTATACTTGCTTATTTGTGACTTATACTTTTGAAATTAATCTTAAGTGAGAGTAAACATGTTAAACTATACGATGAGATTTGTTTCTTTGCGGTATTCAGTCGTCAATCGATCGTGAGTATAAAATAAACAACACTATCGAAAACTTGCAACCAGCGAATTATCGAACGCATAACCTGTTCCTTTAAAGATTCCACAAATCATATTTCTACCCTTTACTTTCTACTTTAGCTACCATCAAATCTATTAACCCATCACACTGATCAACGACTGACTTTAATAAAAAGAAAATGGGCAAATTAAAAGTTAAAGGAGTTAATAAACAGACAGCTCAGCCATGTCGACCGACAATGTAACTCGAGGTTCAGCGAGTGTACATCATCATTCAGTCGGGTTCGAGCGGCATCACGCTTTCTCACGGAATCATTTTTAACATTCTCGAAGCGGTGACACAAGCATTGGGACGCGAAGAGAAGATGGAACGCGTATCTTGGCGATTTTGAGCTGTACAAACATCAATTTCGATCCAAGGGGCGTTCAACGCGGGACGCAAAAAGAAAATCCCGAAACGGACGTAGATCTCTACGTGGGATCAGGTATATCCTGGAACAGGCCAGCAGCTATCCGTCTCGGTCCCTCTACAGAATGTTAGAAGATATATTATACTCGAAGAGGGTGGTAACACTTGTTTGATTCAATTCCAGGAACACGCTCCGAGGCGCCCGTTCAATTTTTCTTCCGCCAAGGGAACTCCCGCCTCTTCGACGTATACACGTATACGTATATCTATACGTGCACGTGTGTACAAACGCGTGTAGGTTCCCGTTCGTGGCTCACGACACGGATTCGAAGTCATTACAGAAATGTGATAAGAATATGATGTCCAACATATAAATCTTCCTTCAATTGATCGACCTTGATTGCCGGGAATAACCATTTTTCTTATAAGTTTCCGCGAGGGTGAGTAATGTGGCTTATCCGAGAGTTTTGTTTCGTATTTGGATCATTTAGTAGGGGTTTCTGGGAAAATTGGATACAGAGAAATTAGCAATCAATATTCTATGAAGATTTACGAAAGAATAATAACTTTATCCGAAGTTTATTTTTATATACCAGTGAAACATTATTTAAATATAATCGCTATTGTTCAGATGTACTCAATTCGATTTAGATTCCGTGATTATAGTACCATACATAATTAATGTATGGTACTATAATCTAAACTAAACTAAAAAAAAAAAAAATAGAAATCCTTCAAGAATAAAAGGTTTCCAACTTTCAAATTTTAATCAAAGATCACACAAATTGAGCCCTCTTCCACCAGTGCCGCGCCACTTTCAAAGAAAATCCCTGTACGGCCAAATACCCGAAACACACGAACAAAGCGTTGCGGGTCGAGTTCCGCGTTATTGCTCTCGAGCCGATTGAAGTTTGAATTACCAGGGTCAATAGACGGTCGATGCAACCTGTTGCGATAAACTTGCTCCACCGTTGGGGTCGAGTCGAACGAGGACGCCAGTTGTACGAGGTCGGCCAGGAATAAAGTCGTCGAGAGACAACCAGAGGAACACGATTCCTCCATATGATGTCCCGTGACACGACCACCGCCGCTACTATGACACTGGTGGAAGATCTTGCGTGAAAGAAGAAGAAGAAGAAAAAAAAAGGGGAAACGACCCTGGCAAAAAAAGGGAACGACCGTAGAAGCAGATCAATGGGTCAACCTGTCGCAATAAAAATCTCACGGCTACCTGGGTAAAGCAAAGCAACAACGACGCGGGGTAGGTGGTAGTTTAACCATCGTGTTCGGGATCGTCCGTGGCATAATCAGGATGCTAGACGAGCGCTACCTGGATCTTTGAGATGGCGGGGCTGAAAGGAGCGCCACCGGGACGAAGGAAGAAGAGGAACGGGAACACGCGTGATGTTCGCAAGAAAGCGAGGCAAAAGGTGTCGCGATGGGCCTCCTGCATGCGGGCACGCGTTAGAATCCGATTGTGTCCCGGAAGGGAAGAGGAAGAAGAAGAAGAAGAAAAAAGCGAGTCGAAGAACCGCGGCCCTGGAGACGGAGACGGAAAAAAGGGCAGTGGGTCGAAAAGGAAAAGAAAACGGAACGGGTGGCCGGTCGAAGGAACCTTCCCCCCTCTACTCTCAAAGCCCCGTCGGACTTTAATTCCTGCTATTATTGAAATACGTGGCCGCCACGTGCCACGGGGCGACTGCTTCTTCCTTTCCTACCGTTTCAACCCACGGTCCTGCGCGCCAAGGGAGAGTTCTGCACGCGAAAATCGAGACTCGCATACAGGTAGATTCCGACTTCGCCCGAGGTACCTGAGGCCCCCTGGATGCTCTTCCTTCCGGATAGACTTCCATGGTTGTTGATCGTTTTAAGGATCTTTGAACGGTGTGTAGAATTTTGCGCTGATATTGGTAATGTCTGTTTTTTTAATAGTTTGTAAAATTTGTATGGTAAAAGTGAAGGAATCTGGCTAAAAAAGCCTCCGATCGGAGTTTGAACGATTCGAATGTTTGGTATTATCCGTAATTTCTGTGTAAAACGGAATAAAATGATGCGAGCACTGGCTTAAACAGTTTCACTGTTGATACAAAAACGTTAAAGAAAACACCTAAGTAGAGTGTAATTGCAAGGTCCTCCGGTTCTTCTCGAGCTCAACAGGATAATCCAGTTGGTAAACGGACGAGGTGCATTAAAGTTTCAGCCGCGCTTTCGGCCTCCCCGTCGATAACGATAATGACAAACATTATCACGGAAGTTTATCAATGCAAACACGCGTCGCCGCAAACACTAGATTAGATTCGCTTGACAAGCAAATTCTACGTTCCTCGAAGATAAAAAGAGGGGGAAAAGACGGGAGAAATGAGGGGAAGAAAAAATATAATAAAAGAAAAAAAGATCCGGATAATCGACTCGTTTGGCGGGCACAAAAAATTCTATCGTCACGACGGACCTGCTGATTACTTTAATCGCCGAGAGAAAAAGTGCCCTAAATGGTTTGCACTGTACGCGATTTAATCACGATGCAGCGTGTATCACGCACACGATCGTTTGTGCGGTTGTGTGCGCTCGTTTAGCGAGTGCAACTGCAGATCGCTGATAAACACGATCCTGCCATAGCTCGGTGTCATAATATTACAGTCATTATGGTAACAACGTTTTCCTCGCAGCATCGTGCGTTGGACACTTATGCATCGTGATCTGCAATCTCGTCATGTATATAAACGGCCGTGAACATCATTGTGCGAACCAGACAACAGAGTTGCAGTGTAACGTTAACTCGTGGCAATCGATAGTTTCTTAATGCAGTTGTCACCGTGATAATACGTCGTTCGGGAATAATTGCGCCTGTTACTGACAAGAAACATGTAAAATCGTTCCCTGTTGAAGGGAAAATTTTATTTCGACGAAATAGCTGTGATAACTTATTACTGAATTCGTTAAAGCTACCCCTTTTCCGATAAATAAATTTTCCGAGTTTCGGTTACATTTTTAAACCTGACTATTATATTTTAATAATATAATAAAATATTTTTTACTAAATATCACTCAATTATGTCAACATACTCTTCATTCGTATGTTGTCCGTTGAATCACACGAATTGGCAGACAATAGATGTTCCGATCGAAAATATGCTAATACAGTACACGTATAAAATTTATAAACATACTCAAAGAACTCCGCAACTTATTTGCAGCGTATTGTATAATATTTCCGATGGAACACTGTTGATAGCTAAATCGATTAACAATATCTTCTTCCTATGCCATCCTTCGGTCCATGCATATTAATTTTCAACATTTCACCCGTCCATTACCGCATAGCCCGTGAAAATACAATAAAGATGCACCATCATTATTATTACTATTATTATACCTTTACAAGGTTCTCACGTCAGTCGTCGTAAATATCAGAACGGAGGATTCATTAAAGGAATTCATTACACGTGCTAAGTATCGCGCCATTGTCTCGCCGTACCGTCTCGTGAATAATACACCGGTGACGCCATAAACGACAGTTTATGATGTATCAGTTAATAGTCTTCTCCTAGAAGGGCACCTAGTCCGGGTACTCTTAGTCGAGTGGCCGGCGCCCATATATTTTATTCATGAATCACGAGGAACACCCCACGATTAGGCAGGATACTCATGAAATCGGTTCCTCCTTGTAATCCGTAACGACGTGTTTATGCCGTCGCCGGCGAAACTTTCGCACGATTTCTCGGGAAAGATCCTTCGCTTTTTTTGCTCCCTTACCGTCTCTCTCTCTCTCTCTTTTCTCTCCCTTCTCTTTCTAACACTTTCGTGAACCTCACTCCACGATGGACGATAAGGTCGAATTTACAACGAGGATATCGAGACTCATCCTCACACGCGGTATTTTTTTGAAACTTTGCCCGTTCCCTCGTTCCACCCGCGAGACTTTTTATATTCGCCATAAAATTCGACGCATTCGTTGGTTGAAGCAATTTTGCTGGGTTTATAGTTATGGTCCCTCGGTTTACCTTAATCGTTATCAACTTTGTAATTTGTAGTATCTTCATTCCTCGCGATTAGAAACGAATTGCTGGTATTATATCTGTGTAGCAGATTTTGTTTCTTGCGGTTGCTGATTTCAACGTTTCCTCTTGCGAACGGTGCTCCTCGTTCCTTGACTTCCACATAAATTTATAATCGTTTCTTCAGCGACTCTGTTTATGTTACAAAAAATTAAGAAACTTCTAATCGAGGGTCGTGATTTCCTTGGCAAAAAGAGCGCGGTAGGACTCACGACAGCTGAATACGTGGGTAGAAATCTGCAAGTTCACGTCGATACACGATCACGTTTCGGTCCATCTCGATTCGCGGCGAAGTCTCTTTCTAATGACTATCCGGTCGACGATACATCGGTTGAACGGTAAATTACACGTGTCAGCCAATATTTCGTTATTACTCGTGACAGGGGATCTGACGTACGGCTTTACAAAGTAAGTGAGAATAACAATGATTAATATTCGTAACAACGTAAGGACGAGCCTCCGACGCGTGTGTGTAGCTTTCCACGTATGGTACACGTCGTTTAATTGTTGCACGAAGCAAATGAATAGTTGCGAAGACAATTACACTGTTCGAACGATAGGGTAAACATCCTGACGTCCTGCTATTGCTATTACCCCGCCCGGTACTATTATTATCTTCACGATAACATGTAATGAATAAGAGAAAACGAGCGCGCCATTATCGATAATTTTCCCTCAGGTGCATCGTACCCTTAATGTCCCTGCTTAGGCGTCCCTGCGGTTTTCTAATATCCACGTAAACCATCGGGCCCTCCGAGCGTCTCGAAAATGAAATTATCGCATGGCCAGCCGCATGGTATCCTTAAATATTCTTCCTTGGTAAATCGTAGGTGGCCTGACGAGGGTTTTCTTGATCACGCGACAGGGCTGCCACGATCTTTGATGGATTCCCGACAGTGAATAATCACGACGCTCGGAATCTATTTGAATATTGGGTTTCGAGTTTCCTCGCGTGATCGAAGTTAAAATTTTAGTATAAATAAGGGAGGAATTTTGATATTGCTGCATCATTTATTTATTCGTCCGCCGTTTCTTTTTTTATTGTTATTATTATCGGTACTTGAAATTAGTTCATGGTTGAACGTGGGATACATATTGATTTTTATTAATTTCCTCGAAAATTACTTTTGATAACGAGATTCGCGGCATGTGGAAAAAGGAGCACGATACTTCAATACACTTTTGATCGCGATTAAAGCAGCGATCTGAAATCTAAAACTGGTTCTCCTTTCAATTAGTCGCAATCCCATTAATGAGACCACGACATTATTTCAACTGGAGATTTCTCGTAATGGCCGTGTACAAGCTTTTAAACGATCTTGCGCTTAATTTTATAGGCGTTTCACTTCCAGTTCAGCTCGAAACATGCATTCACAATTGTGAAATTAATACATAAAGCGAGGCCCTTGATATTATCCTGATTTATGCCAACGTTACTGCCTTTGCCTTCAAAGGAAACGTTAAACAGATTAAGTGAAATCTTTCTAGCAGTAAATGGTGGAATTTCAAGATTTACGTTAACGGAACCGCTTTCAGAAACAGCTCGATAAAAAATTTACGATTTTAAATAAAATTTCCGATTTTATTCAAAAAGAAAAGAAGAAAAAAAAGAAAGAAAAAGAAATCAGAATTGTACATTTTAATATTAAACACTATATTTCTAAATATATACTCAAACAACGAATTAACAAATTTATTCTAAATTCACTGAGATTCAATCTCTCCAACAATTTTAAATCAGAAACATCCCTTTTGGTAATTTCCACGATTTCCCAGTTTTAAAATCGGTATTCAGATTCGCGAGGCTATAATTATTTCACGAACCATCCGCATTCATAGAAGAGACGGGTGTTCCTTCGAAACTTTCTAAAACACTGGATGAATCTAGATAGAAGGGTTGATCGGTCGAAAGAGATGGAAGAAGGGCTAGGAAGGGTAACGGGACCTTCGGCCACGGGACTCGGTTTCGTTTCACTCCCACGATGTGGGACCGTGATCCTCGTTGTGAGCCATAACGGGCGCCATTCAGAAAATAGTGAACGTGGATAAAAGAAAAGTCGACGGATAGCAGTTGAACGCGCGAGGCCAATAGACATGAAACTCGAACTGGTTTCGTGGAAAGATTGGGAGCGCGCCTCCATTCGACGAGTCGCTCATTTCCCAGAGTAATTCGAACGAGTTTCGTCCGGTATCCAGTTACCGGCGCTCTGACATCGGCATGATTCACCGTTAGCCCCCCCTCGAAACGAATATTCAAGCCGAATAGAAATTTCTCGCGGCAATTTCCCGCAGATAAATCCTCCGTCCCGTTCGACTAATCTTCGAGAGATCCACGATTGGTACCGCAACTACTGCTTCGTCTAGTTAGGATACATTGGCTGCTGCAAGGACTTGCGGTTTCAGACCGCAGAAACTGAAGAGGAATTTGTTCGATAAAAGTCAGGCTGCATTGAAAGGGTTGTGCGGTATAATCTGTTAACAGGTAGCGTTGTTTAAATAATGTAAAAGTTGCGTTTCCTTTTTTTGTAACGTAGTCATAGAAGAAGAGGTGGTAAATTTAGTAATCTTTGATTCAAAAGCTCCTATACAAGAATTCCCAGTTACCAATTAGGTTTTTGTATTTTAATCCTGTGTTTGATAAAGAAAGATACAGGATTGTAAAAAAAATCTATTGACAAATTATACTGCACAACCGTTTCATTGAACAAATTTCTCTTCGTTTCAAATCCCTTAACCAGAGATCTCCCTTTTCAACAGTTATAAATTCGGGAATTATTACAAGCTACCAATTATGGAACCACCTGTATATCAACTCCTATCTACCTATTCGTTTGAAACATTCCACGATATCATATTTTGTAAATAAAAAACCAGAACTTAATTACGATTTCGAAGAGCCATTCTTTTTCTCCAGCCAAACACCTTGTACTAAAGAAAGAAAAAAAAAGAAAAAAGGAAGGAAAAAAAAGGTAGAAGTAAAAAGAAACAATGTCACGATATCTTGCATTCCCAGATGCAAATCTTCGAATCGCGTCAATTTCGCTGGCGAGAAAAAAGGACCATCCGAATCGGCAGAGATCGTCTCGATATTGAAATTATAATTGCACCGGGACACGTTACACGGGTCTGTCGGCTCGGCTGACAGGCTTCGACACTTTAACGACCGGAAACGTGGTCGCGTTATTAGCCGTGTTTCCTCGTGTTCATCCGTGGTCTCCCACCTTTGGTCCCGGCCCTTCTAATCCGCTACGAAAACTTTTCGACCAACGAGTGAATCTCAAGCGCGTTCCAGGCGGCCCGTCATTATAGACGGTGACTCAGAGAGCGAAACCAGTTTTCGTCGCTTGTGCGCTTCCTTTTTTGCGCCACGCGGTATATGACGTTATACAGGGAGTTACCGATCGCAGCCGGGACCAGATGGAATTCGACTAACGCGCGTCTCTTTTCTTCGCGTGAAAATTTCTTTCGATGTATTCTTGGCCGGCCGCCATTTTATGAGACGATTTCGAGATTGGAAAGCGAGGAAAAAATAACGTTGGTTCAACGAATCAACGAAAGTCTGAAAGACGCGTTGCGAACGATACGTGAAAAATTTGTTTTATTTTCGAATTGTTTTATATTATTTAAATTTTTATATTACATTATAATTTTATATTATTTAAATTTTTTAAAATAAATTATGTAAATCTTGATTCACGTAGATTTTTGTATCCCTTCTTATTTCTGATGATAATTTGTTTTTTTCTTTTTTAACGAGCTGTTTGATTCTATCGAGGTTTCGATTTTAATATATTTTTATGCTCGCTTCAATGCTTTGTATTTGGCATTTGAAACGGTTATTTCAATTATGTATTTATTGGCTCTGAATTGTGAAGGCTGTATTTCATAACCTATAGAATCTAAGGATGGGGAATCTAAAGGTTAAACTAGTATTCTTGCTCAAACTTGAGTTTTATAGTTCATCTATAACATTATACCAGAATACACATATACGTATGTATAATATATATTGTATTATATACACGTGTAGTAAAATGCATTACCGTTATCCTATTATTATAGGCACCTGAGTCTTTTAAAATCGTGTCAGTGATTTATGTAATTGCACTGATCGGTCTTAAAATATCTTTAAGAAAATGAAATCGTGTCTGGAGATTTTAAATACTAGTTTAATTATCAGTTACCGAACACGAACGCTTAACTGTTTTGCAATTAAATATCAAGACGTAATTTTTGCGTTGGATCGGGTTAAACTTCATCAGAAAATTCATCTTAAATTTTCTACGCCGATATCTCAGACTTATTTATCCCGATGTTAAATATAAATTTATTCAAACTTTAATACTTTTACACAAGATATACATTGCGCTGGTAAAACTTAACAACCTCCATTATTTCTATTATGCATATATTTTAATGCAAACTACTTTCACATTCCCCATTTCGTACAAAAAACCACCCCTATAAATAAGAAGGAATTTTTGCGCCCATCTTCGAGCCATTCGCAATACTTTCCTCGACGAAAGTCGATATTGTCTCGATCGAATGGCTTTCACTCCGATTGACGCGAGGTCTCTCAAAACTCTCGGTTTCTTCTGCGATCGGGGGACCATTTTACTTTCACTCGAAGAAATCCAGTTCGAATAAAAGGGGCAGAATGATGAAGAGGGGGAGATTTTCGTGCATTGACCGGTTAAAATCCCGTCGATGACTTTATTAATGAACCGACCGCGTAGAAACGACCGGATTGGAAAAGCAACGTCCACCGCCTGGAACTGGAAATCTGAATTGGCGCTGATTGGAGGAGGGGGGAGGAGGGGATTCGCGTTCTTGTTTGCTTTTGGACCGTCGAAAAATCCGGCACGATGAATAGGCGTTCCAAGAACGTGTTCCGACTCGCGGCGTGGCTCGCATAAGAAGAAAAAGTGCAAGGTGAACGGAACGGGCCGGACGAGAGATAATCGAAATCTAATGCAGCCGCGAGATTTCTTTCTCTCCGCCGCGAGACTTGTTGATCGTGTTGAACGAGTCGCTCGAATACCCACGTAAACGCTTAATTGTAGGGGAGAATGTGAATTGGATGATAAGTGAGAATTTTAGTAGGAATGGAAGGTCATTTTTTATAATTGTTTACAAATGTTGGAAGTAAAACCCTTTCGTTTTGTCTTTCGAAATGATTTGCGTGTCTTGAGGTGAGATATGTATGAGATAAAAATTGTGGAAAGACAATTGGTATGCTTCGTATGGTATCGGAACGTTATCGCGCTGAATGATGGATTTTTTAAATCTTAGAACAATAAACTATAAGTATCTTTTTGTACTGATGATACAAAAAGAAAAAAAAGAAAAAAAAAAAAAAAA
>SMSQ01026136.1:371680-386244 GCA_019453375.1 Ctenoplectra terminalis | reverse complement strand
AAAAAAAAAAAAAAATAATTGTGCATATTATAAGATGAATAAATGATAAATTAAATTTGTATTATTTATAAAATCTTGAATATTTGATTTAATGATTTAAATATCTTAAAGCACGCGTTAGTTAAGACTCGGAATAAATGGATACCCTCGAATCTGATTTTGCAAATGTCAATTTCTATCGTCGGAACAAGAAGTTATAGGTGGAACAGAGAATCAGCGAGTCTCTACTATAAATTTGGATAAATGGAGTTTTACTGCGTCGTTAATCATGCTGTTACATACACCGTACCTAGGTTTTAAATTAACCCGCACTTTGCATATTTATTGACTCCAGCGAGATGACTGGCACCCCTTGCCGATAAAGGATTATCGATTTAACCGGAATTGCGATTACGTTATCATGAAAATATATTCACATTTATTATAATTCTGCTGCAAACTATTATATACTTAATAAAAAGAGTTCCCAAATTGGTTTTCTCACAGAATTAACATACATCGAATGTATCCACCTTTTTATGTAATAAGGGTAGTATAATTTTGTATAATATGAAACTTTAAAGTTAGATGAAAATTTCTCGCGCTGTATATTACGTAAGGACGACGATCGGCAAGAACAGAAATGTTTCGGGGAAGCGTTTCAATTTATAGCGTGTTCCCCACCTGCCGGTGGAACGAGAGAAAAATACACGAAAGCAGGCGAGGAAAGGGAATGGAGAAAAAAATCGAATTTCGTGGTAAAGCCTCGGTACGTGAAACTGGCAAATCTTTGGGATTCCACTAAACCGGAATGAGGGAATAGGGGAATAAGGGAATTATGCCTCTCGGGGGTGGGGTCCATTTTCGATGCTGAATGCAGTCGACTGCACTTTCTTTCAAACGCGAACCTCGTATCCAAAGGAAGATTGTCGTGCTTCGTAATATCTGTCCTTTCATTGCTAAACAATTTTTTATTACTTCTTTCAAATTTTAGCCAAACTATTCAATATCGATACTTTTGTGTATTATTTCTGTAATAAATCCGATGAACTGTTTATTTAAAAATATCCATTGTCTACGATTATTTAAATTTGTCAATATGCTTAAAAAATATGCTATAACAAGACGAATCTACCAAACTGAATAACAAATTTTCATCAAAAATCCTCAATGTTAAATGCAATAATTTTGTCTTCACTTAATTCAATCTATCTACCCTCAAAGAGTTACCCCTCCATCCCTTAACCTTCAATTTTCTTCGTCAAACACCGAATAATCATCATGGGTTTCGCCAAGGGACGTCGCGGTTCCGCCGATCCTATCTATTCTACCGGAAACGAAGGTGCAAGCTTCGCGAACCACCGCAAAATCGACTCGTCGCCCTCAGGGATCTCGGTTCCTCGCGCGGATTCGTTCGATTTCTACGGCTGACCAGATCTTCTCGCGATGCCTCGAGCCTCCGTGTGTATAGAAGGCACGATTAGGGCGGTGGTGGAACAAGAGTGCAGAGGAGGTCGGACGAAAAGAAGCGAGGTGGGAGGGGAGGAAAGAACGAAGAACAAGGGGAGGGTCGAAGCAGCGCGGAGGAACAAGAAGAAGACGAGGCCAGCGTTAAAAAAGAGAAGTCGATGCACGAATCGAGATGCAATTTGATCCCCGGCCAGGTTCTTCTGCCACTACGGAGCGATGGGGCTGAAGTTGGTAGTCCTCGAGCTCACTTGACGTGAATGAGGTGACAGGCATTGTCCCACATGTTCTCGTGTACTCGCGTCTCTTGCCCTCTTTGATCGCATATATAATGCGTTCCCCGCGTGCACGCGGCACCTTTCTGAGATTTTTCTGCTCCTTCTTTCTCTCGTTCTTTGGTTTCCTTCCTCTTCGTCTTCTTCTTCTTCTTCTTCTTCCTCTTCTTCATCCGAAGTTCTCTTCTTCTTGTACTTCTTTTCTCTTGCTTCGCTCCTTTCTACAACGCTTCTTTATCTTCAAAATCTTCTTCTGCTTCGCTTGTTTCGTCTTCTTCTTTAATGTCCCCCCTATTTTTTTTTTTTTTTCTTCTACATCTATTCACGTCGACAGAATTGACAACAATTCGTGCGTTTATCGCTGCCTCGATGAACTTCCACGAGTGGGTTTTAGTTGCTCGGCTCCGTGACGCTGGATTATTCTTGGCAGAGGTTTTATTGGAGCTTTAAATTTTACTTTATGACTCGTGAAAGAAGAAAAGAAGCGGAATCGGTGTTCCTTCTGCGCATGTTAATATCGGCGACGCGAGACGTTTTCACGGCCATGGTTAATTTTAAAACGCCGCCTCGATCTTCCTTCGACTGGGAGAAGCATGTTTCGGCGGAATTTAAGGATCGTGGAAAAACATGCTAATCGTTCGTAAAACTAATTAAACCTCGGGAATAATTTTGTCTGGAACGACGTCTGTCTTCGCTATGAGAACATTACGTTCCTCGGATTAAATATAAAATCAATTTTCTTCAACTTAATACGCGTAATCGAGTTTAACTATCGTTTATATTTTACAGCAATTCACCGAGGTAATCAATCAACAGGTGTCCGGTACGCGTTAATAAGCTCTTAATTGTTGGTCGAATCGTGTATTCCTTTTGGAGTATCCCACAATGGATTTTGGGAACGCTAACGTGCACGGTGAGTTTCACGAGATCTCACGTTCCACGAAGCCGAGTTCCATCTCACTGAGTCAGTCGTAGCCGAAGGCGATTATAATCTTGGTATGACTACACAAATTTTTAAAGACGTCGCTGGAAAAGTTTCACGACTGTTTTGCGAAAAACTAATAATCGAATTAGAACTGTAACAGCTGCAACTCTGCAACCTCGTGAAATTTGACTAAACGATCGATTCATCCAATAATACGTACTATATCGTGCAGAAAAAGGGAACGCGCATAATTAAATTTAAAAAAAAAATTTAATTTAATCGTAAATGTAAAAAAAATCGTAGATATAGTAAAAATCATAATTCCAAGTGTAAATTATCCCAACTAATAATCATAATATTTCTCAAACACCTTTCTAAAATGATTCATAAAATATTTTCTCAGTCACTCGTTCCCTTTCTATTCTGTTTCCTCATTTTTCCTTTTACCACCCTTTTAATTCCCGCTTCACCCTCACCCCTTTCCACTCTTTTATTCGCATCGGATCACATTATCGCGATTTCATTCATAAAACCGGTGGCATTAAAAGCACTCTTTCTGACGTCAAAAAACGACTCGTTCATCCCTGTATACGAACGTTGATAACTCCATCGAGCGCGAGATTCGCGGCAATTCGTAGCGTAATCGACGCCCGTTGAACAAACATCGCCAGTAAAAGGTACAATAAAAATGGCGATACCCGTGGCGGTGTATTTGCACGAGGCGTCCCGCTAGCGTGTTCGAAACTGCTAACGACACTCAACCACGCGCATTTCGCGTTATTACCGCGCATTTACGACATCTTTACACCGGTGCCCGCAACAGGTTGCACCGGCACCCCCGGTGCATTTACTACGCATGCAGTAAACCGAATAAGTCCTGCTTTGTTAAACGAGCCGGCTCCCCATGGGAACAGAATCATTTCGGCAAGTTAGTCTCCGCTTTGCTACGCGCCGCTATTCTCCACCGTTTTATTTAATTAACAGCTGCCGGGAAATTAGCGAGTCTTCTCGTGCTACGCGTTCCGCGATATCATGGAATTACTAGCTTTTCCTCAGCTTTTTCAGTGACATTGTGCACGGTGTTAATAGCGTGTTCGGATAAAAGGGAAGGCCGTGATCTTATTTTCTCTTTTTTTATCTCATTTTTTTTTCTTTTTAACTCTGTTAAATAACCACGCTCTCATTTGTTCAAAAAAAATTCAATTTTGAGGAAAACGAACATTTAGTACGTACATTAACACGTTATCAATTATACCACATACATTTGGTTAGGTATTTCTTAATAGATATTTAAAAATAATTTAAAGAAATGTTGTGGGAATAATTGACACGAATTAAAATACAAGTTATTGGATTTTTTTATGAAAAGAAGAATAAAAGCGTAGTATTATTTATTACAAATGGTGCGGTGGAAAATGAGAGATCGTTTTGAATTATAGGTAATGTGTTGAGGATAATTTGTTAATATTTTCCTAGAAATTAAGGAATTTTTTTTAACGAAACAAGAGTAAAATTAAAGTGAAGCCGAGTCATGGGTCGTGGTATGGTCGAAGTTGAAATTGGATGGGCGGAGGTTTTGAAAACTTTCGTTCGGAATTTTGTATTTGATAATATATTATTAAAAAAATGTGTTTAGTTTGTTTGCCGACATGGTATACATGATTGTTGTGCTTGATTATTATATCCATCTCGTGAAGCTTTTGGAACGTAGTTGTTAGATTATCTTGTATTGTTTTATTTAATTAAGAGGTTGTCGCAACTTGTTAGGAAAGCTTCTTGAGTACACTGTGTAATGTTGAAAGTAAATTGTGCCGTTAGAACTGACGTAAGAACTGTTTTCACTTATGTATTGGATTATTATTTCTACTTATTACATTTAATTAGTATATCTATCCCGTGAAACTTTTATAAAATGCCTTTCAATCTAATTTCTATTATTATCTATCATTCAACGACTAAGCGTAAATTAAAATGTTTTACTAAAAATTTTTTTACGTTACTTCCAATATTAATGAAAAGAAAATTCCTCTCTAAAAATTTACGTAAAATGACGTTACTTGCAATAAAAATTAATGTCAAAATTCAGACAAAGAATTAGAGTGTGATGGTCGGTTAAAAATGATTATAAGTTAAATGAATGTACGGTAAAAACAAACGCACCATCCATATTTATGAAAAGAATTTACGAATATATCGAAACATTGCAGAAACCTTTTATGGATCGTTTGGAAATGCGTGTTACGAAACGATGCAGCTTTAATCGTTGTAGAACCATCGACCAAATTAATTAAGCCTACGGAGGACCGTAATTAAATCTCCTTCAAATCAGTTGGACCGTCTAATGAATATTCCGAACCTGTTCCTACTAGGCACATTCCTTGGCCGATTAGGCTGTATCGAGCTTTGTCATCTTTAACAATTCCCCAGAAGCCATGGAACGAAACTCTTCGTCGGACCGTACGTTTTAAATTTCCATTTTTCCGGTTCATTTTCCCCGCTTCGAGGTTCGTGGAAACCATCGACACCAAAAACGACAGAGAAAAAAACGTAAAATTTCGAACATAAATTTATACAAAAATACTTGTTAAGCACAAGAAATTAGGAAACAGAATTGTCGATATTTTTCTTCATCATTTTTTAGACATTTTTTAAAGCAAAAATATTTTTCCTCGAAAGCGATATGAAAAAGCAATAATATTCACTATTTTAAAGGATAAGAAATTTAAAGAAAAGAAAAAAAAAAGCAGTTTAAGAAAGCTGAACCGATATTTTCTTGGCAAATTTCCGAAGAAAATTCGTTTTCTAGACGTTCTACCGAGAAAAACATCTGCCAAGAAAACTCGGTCAACGGCATTGAAGAAATTTATCGGTTTTCGTTGCCACCTGAAAGGTGCAATTTTCCAAGGAACTCCGTTCAACGTTTTTGAACCGAATACTGGCGCCGCGACGCGGGTGGCGAGGGTGGTTTACAATGTTAAACCTATTGTCGAATGTTGCAAGCACTGCAACAGTTCTCCATTGTCGTAGCTTGGGACATAATAACAGAAAAATTTTGAGCGTTTCGTTTCGTTGAGCAGAATGATCGAACACGTTCGAACACGATAAAACTGAATGCTCGATTCGATTGTTATTGTACTATTTTTTTACATACCTCCATTTCACTTCTTTCATTTTATATAACAGTAAAATATCTCATATTTTGTAAAAATAGATATGTTCGCGAAAGCACAAACACAATGAAAAATATTTATTCTGTGACCTGTTCCTCCTAATATTTTTCTGACCAAAAATAAATAAAATTGTGATCTTAAAAAAAAAATATGTTCAAAGATAAAAAAGGAAAGAATTCAAATACAGCTTAAGAATATAAACAAAATTTTAGAAAATCGAGAAACTGAGTTTGAAATGAGTTTTAAGATGCGTCGTACTTCTACACATACCTATTTTTCTCTTTCAAGTTATTATTGTTGGTTTATTTTGAAAGAAACGAAACACGAAGAAGTTCATTTTCCGTGCACTCTAATCGGCCCGGTATGCTGCACTTCGAGAAGCCCCCATTAATGTTGTGAATTCTTGCATCACAACAAAATATTTGCTTTTCAGCAGGGCCTGTTTGTATAGGTGCACGCGGGCCTTCCAAGGTCTCTGCTTCTTTCTTTCAATTCTTTTGCCCTCTCGTTTCCTTCCAGAAGATCTTTCGTCTCCTTTTCTTCGCCTCGACCGACCTTACTAACCGGCCCGAAAACGTTCGCCCACAAACAACACGTGGTGACTACAATTTATGTTCACCTCAGCTTCCCTGGTATTGTTATTTTCCGTGCTTCCCAAAAGCAACGCGTTTTCCTAGCTGTTAAAACTTCCAAGAGTCTTGGAAAATGTTACATAAATGATTGGTATAATTTGCAAGAAATATAGGTTTCTTATTGATCCATTTTTTTATAGTTACTATTTTTTATTTTTGATATTTATTAAAAAATCATGCTAAAGCTTCGTTAAAATTCTGATGAATTATTATGCTTTGAAATTATGCTTTGAACTGGTGCAATGTTTATGTTGAGATTCGGTAATTATTCGAAACTAAATTTTTTANCGTTTGTTTCTATGAGATAGATTTTTCACAGAAATTATGCTTTGAACTGGAGCAATGTTTATGTTGAGATTCGGTAATTATTCGAAACTAAATTTTTTAAGGTTTCAATCTTTGCTTTCAATGTAAAATAAAGATGTTATGTATCTTCGATTAATATTAAGCAAATTTTTACAATAAAATCCTTAACGATCAAAATACTAATAGAAACTAAAAATTGAATCGTATCGTCTGTTCTATGAAATTAATATTTTCCATTTAAAGATTTCGCTCTTAAAATTAAATCACGAGATCGTCTATCTTTTCCTATCTTCGTTCAATTTCTCGAATCCAAAAACGTACAAATATAATTCATATCTTTTGCATCATTCCTACTAAGAGTGATCGATGATTCAATATCAAACAAGAATGCCAAGAATCTTCCGCAACTCCTTTGTCTTCAAATAAATTGTACCACGGCAACGTTGCTGCGATTTATCGAGGGAAACGTTCGATGGTCACGCTTCCCGCTTGTTTCCTCGTTGAAATTCCCGGCGCAGATGCGGCGGAGCAGCGTCGATTCGAGACGTTATTCCGCGCGGTCCTCGCGAATCCGCATTACAACGAATAATAATTACGAATTACCGTCCGATAATCGCTAATTTCGCGTAATGGCCGGGGCTTATCTCGCAACGGCGAGGCTCACGCTCGAAATCAAGTCATTCGTGTTGCATTACGATCGTATTATGATTACCCCGCGTAGTAATTTGCGAGCGACCGTAATGCCTCTTCATGCGCCGCAACGTTTTGCAACTCGAATTGCACTTATCTGTTGCTCTCTATCATTGCTCCTTGTGCCTCGAGGGATCATCAATGCTTTTTGCAACAGGCCAACAGTAAATGGGCCTTACTCGACCGTAGTATCTTTCTTCGTTTCTCGTATTTACCTTCGTTGCTTTTTCGTCCCCTTCTCTTCTACCACCTTCTTCTCTATTCTTGTTTTACCCCGTTACCTTTGATCAAGGTCGCCAAATTATCGTGCCGTTGCAAAATCGAGGCCGATACGGTGAAAACTTTTACCTTCGCGCGTTTCGGGTTTCTTTGAATTCTCTGCAACGATTCCTTTGACGCGATTAAGTCGGTTACATGTAGAAATTGCCATACTTGTTTGTTAAATGGCGTATTGTAAATCATTGAGAAAAGAAAAATGAATTATTTTGGACTGTATTTAGGTATCACAATGTATCAACAGTGTTAAAGTTTATGAACAGATATTGCAGAACTAAGACACGTTTCGACTTAAATTTCAAGCACGACAAAAATTAAATTTCCATCAACTTGTTACTCCTAGCTTCAACCATTCAAACCGAAAAAGTTCCCTCGAAAATTCCACGTCCAAACATATTATTCGAACGTTAACCATAACTTCGCACAGTTCGAATTATAAAAACACGCATTCCAAACGCGCAGTCTTTCATCGCCTGTACCAGCATTCAAGTCTCCGCGTTGCGATTAAATTTCAAACCTACCCCGAATTACGGAGCCCGTACCGATTCGCGTTTTCCCCAACAAAACGTGGCTGCCGGTTCATGAAAGAAAACTCAACAGTTACACCCCGTCGACGTGCACAGGCTCGAGGAAAAGGGTTCGACCCCCGAGGAAAAAAAAAAAAGGAACTCATCGTCGTGTAATTTGTGGCGTGCGTCGCAGACCCTCTAGGTCTTTCCAATTCGATTAAACGTGGAACGTGTAATTTCCCCCTTTACTCTACACCTCGTGGTGGCCGCGTCAATGGAAAGTAACAATTTTTTTTTTTCTTTCATCTCTTCCTCCACCTCCCCCTCGCGCAGCGCCCCGTCGCGAAACGGTCCATCGTTGAAGGAAAAACCGCACTGCTAGCCTCCACGGTTTCAAGTTACTCTTCTGAGCGAACGTTGCGAGAACAGACCGGATGCCTGGCGACCGGAAGTAAATATTATTCCCGTAGGTGCATCGAGCTCTCCCAGGAACGCTACAATGCGTCGATTGTATGCGTTCCACGTCCATTCACCGGCGGGAGGTTCGCGTAGCCGCTCGAAAATTCGCTTGGTGATGCTGTCGATGGTGAAACGACGCTGCCAGGACCATTCGAGACGATGAAGAAGAAGGAAGAACCGAAGGTGGGGGGTAGCAGGCTATTTTTCAAATTTCCCAGTACGCAGCAGAGATCGAGGAGCGTTCGTACCTTTTGTCGAGACGTCCACTCGGATTCTCCTCGCGAAACGGTTCACTGGAGGACCACGATTACCGGTGCTTTTCTTCGTCCCCGTATCGCTCGCTCATCTCTTCCCGGCTCTTTTAAACGCGGATTCGTTCAGTCTCCTCCTTCGTGACTCGCAATCGTGACGGGACGTCTTTGATGACAGCTACGCAGCCGGATTCGAATTGTATTCTTTGCCTTTCTTTCCGAGCTCTCTACTGCTCCGACTTGCTCGCGCTTCTTCGAGCGTTTGTTTCTTCCCGTCGTTGGCTTTTCCTGATTTTGTTTTTGGATCTTGGTGATCCAGTCAAACGGGTATTATGGATGTTTCGTCAATTTGTGGGTGCTGGTGGCTTGAAAGAAGAGACTCGCTGCGTAGGTAGTTGGTGGAAGTTTATATGTTAACTGGATCGTATATTATCTGTTTACCGGATCGAATATTTTAAATAATTTATTATTTCTTTTAAATAATAAATTATTATTTTTATACTCCTAGGAACGAATTAATTTTCCTTCGTTATTTGTTGGCTCCGTGCATAAAAAATGTCTCCGGTTGAGAAATAACTCAGTGGACTGATTGTGCGTGTGATAAAGTATGGCGATTGCAATAATCTACACGTGCTCAGTCCACGACGCCATATATTACGATGATGAAGCACGCTTGGCGCGTAAACCTCAGGGCTTCCCCGATTGTCAATTGTTTTATGACCTGCTACTGTAACGTAGCAGTCACGGTGACCAAACCTACGTTCTTACATTCAGAGTATATTTTACTGTTTTTTTTTTCTATTTTCTGCTTACTTGTACGTGACTTAGTTATTAGTTCTAAAATCGAGAAATTTGAGGAATTTTTAGAAAGATATCTTTTTTTCGACTAAATTACGAGAGAGATCTCTGTGATATTTATCAAACAGATAAGATGATGTACGAGAAAGTGTAGAAATACGATAAGCAAGTGTACTGAAGTCGAAGAACGAATAACTAAATTAGTCTTCAAAATCTTTTCTCAAATATTATCTAAATTAGTGTCACAAACTCCTGAACATTTTCTCTTGAAAAAAAAAGTATATGAAATAAAAATTGATACCATAAATATAATAAAACATTCTATTATTTATAACTGTTCAATTCACGTAAAAAATTTTACAAAAAGCACTGCTACTGAAACAAAAATCCAAATATAGTGAAAAAACACTTCATCAACCACTCTTAAATAAATTATAAAAAATATTAACAACGTCTGCTTCCTTTTCACGAGAAGGTAATCAAAATACCAAAACTACCTATAAATTTCTCTTCCTTTTCGTTCTAAATTAGTAACCTCGAATTTAAATCGAATACTTGAACCAATCCATCGTGAACACGATCGACGCATCGGTGTTTCGAACGCGTTCGAACCGTTCGAAATGGAAGGAAAGGCGAGCACAGACGAAAAACGAGGGAAACATGGAATGAAAGAGGGGATGGCTCGCAGTGGCCACCCCTGCTGGACGAGTCCATTTTCCTCGACGCGGGGGTGTCGACTCGTTATGCGTACTCGGACTAGGTTCCCTAAGACTACGTGGAATTCTTGGAAGGGAAGATTTATTTTTCTGAAGAGGACGCCTAATGGCGTGCCACGAACCGAGAAACTCTAAAGTGGCTGAGTTACGACCTTGTAACCGAGGCTTCCATAATGTCGGCATCGATTCACTCTTCACTATCCTCGTTCCTCACTCGACACCTTTCATTTTGCCGTCTTTTTTCGCCGGTTTTCAGAAAATTCGGTTCAAAGGGGTGCGTTCCGTGCCGCTATCCTGCTGGCTGCGAAAAAAAACCGGAACGAATGGTCTTTGCGTTCGACGAGAGTATTTGTAAGGGCAAAAAAATTATCTGATTTGTTGTTAACACTTTTCCTGTGAAATGAATTCACGCTTTCCTTCTAGTATTTAACCAAGGAGTGATATATTAATATCTTTCAGAGTGTTTTATAATAGATAATTATAGGGTTGAAGTATTTTATCTTTTTCTTTTTTTTTAATTCTAAGGAAACCAAATTAACATAATTTACGTAATTTTTCTAGTTCTAAATTATAGTGAATTTTAGATTTATGGTATGTATACACCTTAAAAAAGGGATTTTTTTTTTAAATATCTATTTATAAAAGATTTTCTGTATCTAATAGTTCCGTGTCTTAAAAAAAATGTATTTCAATTATAAAGTAAAGTTCCTCGAATCTCTTCCAAAGGAATCAACGCTACGTCCAACGCTATATTCTTCGTCAGAGGTGTCCCGTAAAATCCTGCAGCGGCCACGGCGAATAATCTATCGAAACAGGAAATAAAAAGAAGCCACGCGCGCGCGCGCGCGAGCGCGTCCACGTTCGCGCGATCGAGCAGCGACAACGTTTGTGGGGCAGGATGAGAAATAAGACAATTACATTTCAAGAAAGTCGAAACGATATTAAAAGCAACGCGTGTTTACGATCCTGTTTCTCTGGCGACTTTCGATTTCGAAGTAACCGGGCTACAATGTAAATAAAACGTTGCCTCCTATAAACTTCGGAAGAAGGAGAAATAACGAGCCGGGGGAAGAAAAGTTGAAGAGCCGTCTTGTAATTTAACGTAGGAAAGAAACCGGTTTCCCGCAAAACACAGAAACGAGTCCTCCTCTCGTTCATCCACCGTCGAAGAGACAGAGAGACAAAGAAAGAGATGAAAGAGAAAAAGAAACGGGAACGAGAAAAAGAGAGCTAAGATAGAGAGAGAGACGAACGAGAGGAATGATTGGGGAAGAGAGAAAGAAGGACCTTCCGTTCTTCTTCTCGCTGGAAAAGCGAACGTTTTTCGAAAAGCACGTACGAACGAAAGATGGCGGCTTTCCACGGGGGTGAAACCTGTTGCCAAAGCCTTACGTCCCCTCTCCCCGAACCGTTCTAAGCTCCTACGACTCCTTATCCACTCTCCACCCCCCTAGGCCCGCTCCTCCCTCGACAGTGAACGCTTTTGAAATTCTCCACCGTCACTGCTCGAATGGACTGCAGCACAAAACCCTGATCTTCCGTACGGTTTTCGGAATAAAATCGTTCCCGTGGAACGTAAATTGACTGTTCCACCCCTTTCGCTATATCTTACGTCGGTCTTTCAGGAGTTATAAATTTGGTACATGTGCTGTGAGAAAATTTTTGTAATCGATGATTTAAAGGGTGCGTTAAATTGTTACAGCAGTGTTTTTAATTTTTATCGAATTTAGGGTGACGAAGGTAGATAGCTTATTTTTTACAGTCAAATGATAGATAATATTCTTTGCTGAGTTTGTATTCATTATTCTGATTCAGATCGTGTGAAGTTACAGTTATAGAAATATATTAAGGAAGATTTGCCTGTAATTTAATTACGGGAGAGATATTTAAGAAATAGATCTGAATGGCAATTAGACACGCTCGGATGTATCTCATTAGTGTTTCTAATAAATCAAATATTATTCCACTTTCCTCACCCTTATCTAACTTACAAAGTTATTCCCAATTCCGCTCGCAATATTTCACAATGTTCTAATACGAATAAAATAAAATCGTCGGCACTTCTCTCTGCATCGTTTCTCCCCGAAGGGATCTAGCTAAGGTAGGGGCTCGATGTGCCGAAAAAAAAAAGAAAAAGAAGAAAAATTGTTCGCCACGTGAATTTCAACACGAATCTCGCGGCATTCCAGAAACCCGAACACAAAGAAGCTAAAAGAAAAGAGGCGAGGTCGCGAGCGTGCAAAGAGAAAAGCAATTATGCTTTCCCCTGATTTATCGTAGGCATGAATAATATTGTAAAAGTACTAATTATTGGCTCCGCTTTAAATCTATATCTCTTCCCTCTCTTTTAGCCAGCGCACACCCTCTCTCTCTCTCTCTCTCTCTTTCTCACCGTCGTTAGCTCAAGATGAAAGCACCCGCTTCTGCGTGGCCAAACTTCCCGTGAAGCGATAAATTTCTAGAAACAATAGGAAACTCCAGAGCTAGACAATAGAAGAAATATATGTACCGCCTAGAGTCCTGCTCCACCGTAGACGGAAGCGCGGCTTCGAGTTTATTTTGAGGAAAAAAGAGGGCGCCGCTGCCGGCAGGGGCCGAAGGGGTGAAAAAGAAGCGGGCCAATTCTGCTGTTTCTCTTTCTCTCTTTCCTGTTACGGACGAGAGAGTGGGCTACGTGTCCTGTAGATTCGCTCTAGAGATTGCGAACTGTTGGTCAAACATCGTTGAAAAATAAATGGTAGCCTTGATTTTCTTTGGCGCCGTCGGTCTCAAAGAAATTCGGCTGCCGTTAAGGGCTAGGATTTTACGCAAGGAACCTTGTGACAAGCATTTCTAAATTTTTCTCGACGAATTCGTGCAATTTAATATATAAGAGATATAATATTGTTAAAATCTTTGAAAAGAAAATTCTCGTAAGTCTGACGGCGATATAAATTACAGAATTTCTTTTTCTTTTCTTATCAAGATGGAATTATTATCTCAAGTATTGTTCCAGCTTGATTTCGGTAGAACATAATTTTGTTCAAATTTAAAATGAATTAACATTCACGCGTCGAGACCGACATACCTCTGAACATCGCTTCAATCTTCTCACGAATTTCCAAGAAAATATTAGTGTACAATGACGAAAGTCTTACGTTTCACGGACTGAAAACGTTTCGTGGAAGCAGCGGCGTATTCACCGGCGACGTGTTGCTCCGAAGATTCGTCGATTTTCTACTATTCAAAATAATGGGAAACGTCTGTTGAACGTCAGTCAATGTCAGTCCACGTTGCTCCACCCCCGTGTTCCATGGACGGTTGGAAAAAAAAGGCACAACAAAACACGGAAATTATCTATCTTTGGCCGACGATGCTCCGTTCCGACAATGGGAGCCGAATTAGTCTGGCACGTTAATTACACCTTGCTGTCGGATGACATGTTGCTCGTCGATAAATAACAAAAGACACGAGGCTCTGGTTATTCGGTTTCATTCGAACTATAATTAGATTGAAAAATGATGCGAAGCTGTTGGTCTCGCGATTCTGTGCGCCAAGAGTTGGCAGAAAATTATTCCCTTTCGTAATTGATCTGTTTAGAACCTTAAATCTTTTATGACGGGAACGATAATCGTACCGATTTGAAAATCTACGAACTTTTAAACTTCTTAATTCCTGGTATTAATTTCGAATATTGCTAATTCTACCAATTTATAAACCTTCCAGTAAAATGTAACTGAAAAATTTTGCAGTATCAATTTATTTATTTCTCATAACCGACGATACTAATGAACTTTTTTCTTTCAATTTTATATATCTACTTTTTTTTCTATTTTTTTATACCATATAAAATCATGGACGTCGAGAATATAACGACCAAATATTTAACACGAACGAAACGTTAGAGACGTTCGTCTGTAAGAAAATGAATCGCAGCAAAGTAGAAAGCTGTTTTTCTAGCGTACCTAACGATCACGACGGAAGACAAATGGAAGAAGACGTTAATTACACAAGGTCCCTGAAAATGAATTTAACCAGGTCGGGATATCTGCGAGCGAGATCTGTTAAGGAGGGAAAGAGGCGTGTCCGCTTCTTGCGTTACTCGTGCAGTCTCGAAAGAAAGAAAGAAAGA
>SMSQ01026136.1:221936-371511 GCA_019453375.1 Ctenoplectra terminalis | reverse complement strand
GAAAAAAAAGGCACAACAAAACACGGAAATTATCTATCTTTGGCCGACGATGCTCCGTTCCGACAATGGGAGCCGAATTAGTCTGGCACGTTAATTACACCTTGCTGTCGGATGACATGTTGCTCGTCGATAAATAACAAAAGACACGAGGCTCTGGTTATTCGGTTTCATTCGAACTATAATTAGATTGAAAAATGATGCGAAGCTGTTGGTCTCGCGATTCTGTGCGCCAAGAGTTGGCAGAAAATTATTCCCTTTCGTAATTGATCTGTTTAGAACCTTAAATCTTTTATGACGGGAACGATAATCGTACCGATTTGAAAATCTACGAACTTTTAAACTTCTTAATTCCTGGTATTAATTTCGAATATTGCTAATTCTACCAATTTATAAACCTTCCAGTAAAATGTAACTGAAAAATTTTGCAGTATCAATTTATTTATTTCTCATAACCGACGATACTAATGAACTTTTTTCTTTCAATTTTATATATCTACTTTTTTTTCTATTTTTTTATACCATATAAAATCATGGACGTCGAGAATATAACGACCAAATATTTAACACGAACGAAACGTTAGAGACGTTCGTCTGTAAGAAAATGAATCGCAGCAAAGTAGAAAGCTGTTTTTCTAGCGTACCTAACGATCACGACGGAAGACAAATGGAAGAAGACGTTAATTACACAAGGTCCCTGAAAATGAATTTAACCAGGTCGGGATATCTGCGAGCGAGATCTGTTAAGGAGGGAAAGAGGCGTGTCCGCTTCTTGCGTTACTCGTGCAGTCTCGAAAGAAAGAAAGAAAGAGAGGACCTCCCGCTGGGAACATTGCCACGCCAAATTTCGCCAAATGGTTTTTCGAAAAACGCGGTTCGTGCACTTGCTTCGTGAACGGGCCAGGTAGAAACGACGAGGACGAACCGAGACTCGTGGAAACTCGAGGAAACTCTCACCTGTCCCCGATTTTTCCCTCTCCCTCTCCCTATTTCTCTGCGAATAGACGGATGATCGATCACTGAAAACGAGGGGAGAACGCCAGAGAGTTGAACGCTAACGAATGATCTCTGAATTTCTGCTTGGAGAACAACAAACGAGCTCAGCGAAGCTTTGGAACTTTTCCTGACACGGAAATCGAGCGATGCTCTAGCGATTTTTGATATCCAAGGAACGATACGGAAGTACGATGTTTGATCGGTTACAAACAACGAGAGGGGTAGAAGTTTCAAAGTTTCAGCTTGTGTACGTTTTCCAGGACTTTTGATGGCTTATTGGCGTTTAAATCGTGTTGGGGAATTGATTTTTGTTCTTGTTCTTTGTGGAACGGCGCGAGAGGAAACGGGGATATAAGCGAAAGTGGAGAGCGCTTTTAAATTTTATCACAACTTTTCTTATTCTATATCGCACGTAATATAATGTGTTATCCTACGAACACACGAGTAAAAAAGTTAACAGCGTAACAAATTTAGAATGGACAAAAATTATTGCCACGGAGATATCTCCGGAACAGGTTTGAACCATTAAGAGACATAAGCGGATATCAAAATTAAATTTATAACACTGTGAATTAAAAATCCAACTATTCTATATAATCTTCACGGAACAGAAACAGAAACCTAATTACTTGAATATATCTTACATTTCATATTTCCCTGTTGAACCTAACCAAAACTACCATTCATCCTTATTTTCTAACATCTTACGAACAAACAAGAATTCAATAGAATAAAACAGGAAGGAAAAACAGAATAGAAAAGAAGCAACAGAAAGTGCACACCGTAAACGATCGCCAACGTTCAAACAATCGAATCAGTTCCATTTACCGTCGTTTCTCTCTCGCGGTCCGATACCGCTCCGCTCTTGCTCTCGATCCACGCCGCTAACTAATGAGTGATCAGGGCAGAAAACACGTGCAACGCTCGAATCTCGCGTCTTTGCCTTCGCTTTCGATAGTCCCTCATTACTCGAGCGCGTTCGAGTAACGACCTCGACGAGATCTCGGAACGGTTTTTTGTATCGCGGGGTCGAAGTCTCTCGCCGCTGATCAGAATCGCGCGATAACGTTCCGGCTGGTACGTCGACGTCGTAAATTATGGCCGATCGAGTTCGGCGCGGCCACTCGTTTCTTCAGGATTCGAAGGTGAATATCTGCGGAGGATCCTTCCATCCTTGAGACGGGCCGCTGCTAGCACGGGATACCGAGAGTAAATCCGCGTTGATATCTCTTTATCCGTCCTCTCATCCTCGCCTTCCTCCCTTTTTCGCTCGTTCGCGCGCGCCTCGTCCAGAAACAGAATATTTCTCAGTCGCGCCCCATTAAAGCTGTCGATAATCGAGACGCTTGGAACTCTCTCTTTCTCTCTTTCTCTCTGACACCGGTGTCGATGATGTATTCGTATTTATGATGGAATTTTTGAGAGCCGAGGATAAAAGTGATCCATTTTTTTCCTCTTTTTTTTTACAACTTTTAAATATTGGTTACTCGCGATACCGATAATTTTTTTTCTCTCTTTTTTTTTCGTTTTGGTGCCGATAATCGGAAATGTATTGAAAATTGTGTTTGATATTTATGTTTCTGTGTTTTTGTATTTTTATCAGTGGAGAATACGAGTGAAGTTCTAAGAGAGGCTTTCTTTTAAAAACGTTAAAGGAATATAAAGATGCAGCTTTTCTGGAAGAATCGCTGCAGAGTTTTATTTAATCAGTATGGAGGCATTTCCGTTTTCACCTGACAGATTAGCTCAAGGAAGTCGAATAAGGAGTAGAATATAAAGAACTGAGAGAAGGAGAAGAGGAGGATGAAAACAAAGAAGTTTACTCCTAATGGCGTTTTCTTAATGAACGTTTCCTTTGTCTTGACCAAACAACGGAGTGCTGAGCCTGTCTTACTTGGGAGCTCAGTCGTGAGATAAATAAATTCAGAATTATCGCAGCTAGGAAGGTAGGAAAGGAAACGTGTTAATTGTGGCTCTATTATAATTTCAAAATCGTCTGGTACAAATCAAACGATGAAAGATTAAATTTATGTGCGTTAACAATGAACTGAATCCAATTAACGGAATAAATTTTCCTTCTTGATCATTTTTATATCTCTAGATGTTCTCGTGAATAATTTCTCAATGTTTCCCGTTTCAGATACCACGATTATAAATTCCATTTCCTTGCGACAATCTCCACTTTGCAATCCTATCTCAACCAAAAATGTCATCGTCGTAACAAACCGTACCTTTATCAACCCTGCCATTAACCAACAACCACCTAAATATTTTAAGAATATTTATCCAATGATCCTCGATCAACTTCTCTCATAAATATTCCACGAAACCACGTCGAAACTTTGTACACGAACGTCGTACGAATAATTCGCAGAATCGGTACGTAAGCTCGAGCAACATTAAAATTCTACACAGCGGGACGATAAAATGCAACACAGATACGTCGACAAATATTACGATTAACTATCACTTTGTTCTTTTGCAATTCTCAAATATTAGATCGAGTCATAAATTCATAAAAAAAATCTGCGATAAAAGAATCGTGCAAAAGTTTAAAAGGTAACAACCAACGATAAATTGCAATAAAACGAGTTTACAGTTTCAACGACTCGTCCACAACCTAGCCGAGCTCTAAAAGATCCGAGGAGCGCGAAGCAATTAAAAATCGCCAACGCCGGCGCAATAAAGCGGGACAGAGGAGCAGCCCAAAGTCACCTTAGGAATAATTCACGGGGTGGCGAGGCCTCTGAATGATCCCGCCCCTCCGAAACGCGGGCGTTCGGGATGAGCTCGTTTCGTCGGCGAAAATGAGTAACGGCCAGCGGAATATCGTCCGGCACCTCCAATAAAAGTTCCAAAGCGGAAATACTATGGCTGCAGCAACTTGTCAGTTGTCACGGATGCCTGGCTAGGGATTGGCACACTGACACACTGGCGTGCTGCATTATTAAACCGGTAACAGCGCGCCCAAGGACGTGGCCAGGATTGGCCCCGAGCAAAAATTAGCCGGCTGTCGCTCAACCGTGGAATTAGCCCGCGAGAAGAGGCGTCCTTCGAACGACTGGCCATTCCTCTTTGGAACGATTCTACTCTCGTTTGTGTGATCCTAAACGCGACGTAATTGACGGAGGATCAACGATTCCGCGGATAAAGTTCTGCCTGGCCAAAGGGGTTGCTTAAATACAGATATTTCATACGATCGTTCTTTGGTATCGAGTTTGTCCAAAGTGGAATTCAAATTGGAGTTTTGTTTGAACATTGTTCGGAGATTGAAAATAAGATTTTACCCCCTCTTAGATAAGGCATTTAATTGATTGCTAGGACAATCCTAATTTTGAAATTCGTACACCTGTTCTAAATAATTACACTGTAGACTGTTGCGAGATAGTGACTAAATGTTTGAAATTTAGTGAAGAAAATTATAGAATTTTATGTTTGTTGGGTACTCAAAGATGTTAGGATAATTGAGTTAAGGAAGTCGGTGTTGCAAAATAAAATGTGAGGTGCTTCAGCTGCAAGAGGCGTGTAACTTGAAAATTCGAATATTTTACGAAGGAAAATTGTGTGGAATAGCATAGAGAAATTTAAGGGAGGATTTTAATGTGCACGAGAGCGACTAATAAACTCTCCTACAAATATTTTTATTTTACGAAAGATTTACCAAGTATTGCGTGTTTATCACGACACGAAAAGAAAATCTCTTGTAGTATCGACGTATTTTGAATGCGGGGTGCGAGAAAGAGAAGCCACGAGAAGAGATACGCGAGTGAAAACAGGAGAGGGGGAAAGGATGGTCCAGAGAACCATCTTCCAAGTCCACGTTTCTCGACCCTATCTAATTCCCCCTCTTTTTCTCTCTCTTTCACTGTCCTTACATTCACTCTCACTCTTAGCTTTTATCTTCCCTGACTCTGAACCTTTCCTACTTCCTCCTCGTTCGACCCTCACCCTTCCCCTTTCTTCTCGTTTTTCCACGTCGTCTTCCGTCCTCGTATCGCTTCCTTCCTTCTTCGCCTCCGTATCCATCCACCTGCTTCACCCTTCTCTGGCACAGTACCACCCTTCACTGGCACCCTCGCAAACCATTCGAGCTATCCAACCCCCTTTGGATATCTCCATACGCCACTTACCGGGCTCAGGATGTTCTCCGTGCGTACGTGCGTGGAATATGTAAGCACCGATAAGGTGACGCGATTATATTTCTAGTTTATTCGCATTAAGATTGTAATTTTATGGATCTTTCGTGGCTGATAGCATTTAAAATAAAACGGGGGTGGAAGTTTCCGAGGTGATTGGTGACTTCATTGAATCTTATGAAATGATATTCTCTTTAAAATATTACACCTATCTGTCAAACAATTCCACGATATTAGACTGAATACTTATTCCAGAAACCAATCGAATCGATTTTAGGAACCTAGAAATCTAAGACTTACAGTTTCAAGTAAAAACTCTGGCATTCTAAGATACAGAAGAATTAATGATAAACAAAAAATCAAAATTTCACGAAACCTTCTCACCGAGAATATCCATTTTCCATCAAATTCCAAGGTAAAGTTTATAACAAACTGTTCAAACAACACATCGGCAAGGAAATACCAAAGAAAACACCCAACGCGTCGAGTTCCCTATCCAAGCGATCCCTCGGACACTTTCTTCGAGCTGCATCAACCGCCTCGTGCTTTCTCTCCGCGCGTCAGGTGATTAAAAGCAATAAAGCCGAAGTAATGTCGCGTGCAGGGGTCCGGTAACGCGGCAAAAAGAGAGTCGACGTTAAAAAAAGAAACGTTCCTTATCGCGGCAGCGATCGGTTACTCGAGCTTGAGCGTCACTGTCCTCGGTCCGTTCTCTCGGAAGGGGTGCCCACCCTCGTCCGACTGCAGAATGTTGTCGCTGGAGGCGGCAGCGACGATGGTCAGAGAAAGCGGCGCGTCCACGAGAGACAGGGAGATCGAAGAGAGAAAAAGAGCGAGAGATATGGGGTGGCTGGTCGTGGGGTGGCGGCCAGCTAAGGGGGTGGACTTTAGAGTCCACCCAAGGGGAGCGAGCGACTAGATGGCAGGGGAGACCAGGAGGAAGGCAGAGAATTTACGCCCGCCAGTGAATTCCTACAGGACCTCATATCACACGCACCCACGCATCAACGTGTGTGCACATACACACTCATACACCCGTAGACGTGGGTCTACGTAGATGGACGCACATGCGCGAGATAGCGTACAACAAGGAAAATTCTCGCGCGTTCATGAATTGTACGGTCCTTCCGAAGGGAATCCATAAATTCTGCAACACATGGACTTGGGGAATTCGTCGAGGTTCTTGATGATTTGCACCCTGTTATTAGCCGTTCTACTGTTACTGCTACGCGTTGACACGTGTGTCACGTATGGCTTGCCAAGCTGAAGGTTGTAAACCGTATTGCGTATAGTTTCAACGGCACAGGGTAGTTTAGTCAGAATGTATTGGTTCCGAAACTTTCAAATTCTCGAACATAACAACGCTGCGCGTATTTATATGGCTGAATTGGATGTTTTGGTGTATTAAGGTTGTGGAATTTAGAATAAACAGTTAGATTTGTAAATAAATCGTATGATTTAATCGGTGTGATTAGAAACAATATGAGGAGAACAGGATATTTCATACCCAAAAATGAAGAATTTTCACGAAACACGGATGACTGCTTCGAAACATGTTTGAACTCATTCACTGCTAACTAAATTGAAAATAACGTGTCTCTGTGAAATTAATGGAACACTCGTTTCCCGGAATAAATGTCTTTGGCAATGAGAGCCTGTGTTCCTCGGTAATCCCGTAACTTCGTCAGTTCTGCGTACGCTCGTTACCGAAGTTAAATGTCAATAAACAGTCGCGTAGACGGGAATGCCGGGGCGCCTTAACGTTGGACCAAACAGAAGCGGCAAAGCAAGGCGCCAATCACGCGCGAAGACAAACACCGACTGCGGACCATTGCTGATTGCCGAGGAAGTCCTTCCAGGACCTCGCTATTCCTGCTGGTAGGCAATGCTCCGAGCTACTGAGGACAACGTACCCTGAATGCGAAATCAAAAGGCGTCCGTGGACGCCCAAGTTCTGGCCCCCGAAGTTCAAACATACGACCGAACGCGGCACAACTGCATATGGCCGCTTAAAGACGACCTTGCAATTATTAAACGCGCCCTTCGAGTTTCGTGAAAATTGAATTGGAAACACTCGGAGAGAATTCTACGAACTACTTTTTCGGGTAGTTGATTTTTTTTTATAGAAAGTATTCGAAAGGAAGCGATTAAAGAATTTGTAGATTGTTAGAAATTTTTAAAAATATCAATCATTTGTTTCGAAACACTAAGCGGGGTTAAAATCTATATAAAATTATTTTGACACTTTAATATTTAAATTTATAATAATGTATTTTGATTGTACTGTGATTTAAATTCTATCTCCTCGTATTATCCAGGAAGCCTATAAAGTTCTTCGTTCTCTAATTTAGAATTCACGTTATTAACAATTCCAAACAACAAAAAGACAATCCTATTAAATTCCAACACACTTCGCATAGAACGAACAAACAAAAGCCACCAGAACTAACCTGTAATCATTCACGCATCCTTCCAACCCCAAAAAGCGTGTCCCAACAGACTGACCAACAATATCCTCTCCAAGGTTGAACGGCCAGAAACAATATTTCGCTGCTTCCGATCGCTCGACGTCTATCATCGAGCATCCAGGGGTTCCATTATACGCGTCCACGCAGCGAGAACGATTCAGGACGTCAGGGATCAACTTAGCCATGTCTTCGGTTCGGCCGATTTGATTTCAGGGCGTGACGTCGAAAGAACAAGCAGATATCGAGGGATGTGTTTCGCTTGTCCAAGCCACGGGCTCGTGAATATTCCAAGCTCTAAAAGCTTCTCTTCCCCCTTTCTGCCCGGTCTACTTGCCCAGATGTACGACGAACGAAGGGTCCATCACGTCCATAACAAGCTCCCTCTCTCTTCCTCTCGTTCTTCGTCTCTTTCCTCTCCGTCTGCACTTCGTCTCCTCTCTTTGCTCCCTCGTTCGAGATCTCTCCCTCGCACCAGCCTCTCTAGGCCTCCTCGAGGAGAGCTCTCAAAGGGTCCATGGCTATGGAGACGTTGGCACCAGGGGAGAGAACCAGAGAAGGCCAGAAAAGGCCAGAGAACGGAAGAGACTCGCGCCAGGGTGAGACGGACAGAGGACGAGAGAGATGGACAGAGGAATAAGAGGAAGAGGGGCTACCTACCGCGCCTACGTTAGGTAAATTCGGTGTAACTCGAGGGATGAGGATAAGAGAGAGGATCTCGCTGTCGAGGGGAGAGAGGAAGATTGACAGAGACCAACAGCGAGAGACGAAGAGAGAATTTGCTAGGAGAAGACCATCGCCCACAGGGGTGGACCAGTGATCGATAGTCACACACTATGTCCGCCACCACCTTCGGAGCCTGGACTCTTCCTACGTTGGATAACTCGGCGAGCTTCCAGTCTACGAAAGCCTTGCCTGTCGCTCGACAGAATTTACATTCGAGAACCAACGTGAAACTACGGTTTAATCTTCGAGTTGATATTGGTTGGAGAACGTTTTAAGAATTATATCAGAACGATTGAATTTTACGGTAACAAAGAGACACGATAGAAAGTTGTTGAAAAGATCGATCAATATTGAGAAATTCAGTGGATTCACAGATTAAACGACGTAGCTTATACAAGTTCGTGGTTTCTCGTATACTTGGCTCGTCAAGCTCCTTCACAATTTCCCCGAAATAGTTTTACGCCACGACCGAGAAATTCCGTGGAATCATTAGTCTTCTTTGACAAGAGAACCACGGTGACCGGTGTTTGTTCAGGTGGCAGCGGGGATTAGAGCTCAGTTCATCGAGTTCCGATCCAGATTTTCCGTGCACCGCTGCGACCTTTCCAAAATCGCTCGACATTAGCATCGACTACCGTTCAGCCGGTCTAATTGGGATTTTCCCAGGCAACCGTGGAACGAATCCAGCAATTCCAACAAATCTACCCGATTCACGCAACGTGCTTTTTCTCACGAAAAACAAATTACAATATTCCTATAATTTCGACATTAAAACCGTCGCTTTCCGTTTTATTCTGACAAAAATTGTGTCAACAAAAACTGCAATCAATTGAGCCTCCCCGATACGTCTAATTAACCGGTAACTCGTAATTCACGTTTAAACAGCGTTCACCGGCGTTCGAGAGCGGAGGCTGGCCACAATTTATCTCCAGCCTGATACGGTGGCGGGCCGAAATTTTTTACGGTGCAGCCACCGCGGCCCGCTGCAAGCTAGTGCACTTTTCCCGCGAGGAGAGGCGTTACTTCCCGCCATTACGACGCGCAAAGATTAACAGCGGCTTCCTGCTCGTCCGTCCGTCCGCCGACCATTCGACTTTCTTCTTTTTCGTGGCGCGCAACTAATTGCGACGATGCAGGCATATTTTTGCTCTCGCACACCGCCCAAGAAAAATGGCGCCTGCCACCTTTGGCCACCCTCTGGCCACCCTTTGACCAACCCTCGCTGCTTTTTTCACCGCGTACAGACCAGCTAACCGTGCATTGTGCGGCTCTCTTTCTCTTTTCACCCGCAACGAGAACGCGTTTCGACGAACACGTGCACTCACCGTGCGCCCATCCTCGACCGCGCCTCACCTCGTTCCTCCGACTCTATCTCGACGCCGTTCTCCACGTTCCTCTTTCGCCGATTCATCCGTCGAGCCTCTTGTCTCTTTATTCCGTATCTCTGTCTCTCTTTCCCTTTCGCTTTCTCCGCTCTCTGACACCCGTTTGGCTTTTATTGCGGCGAGCTTTCCCGCTCTTGCGGTGGCAGGGCTTTCCCAAAATCGCGATTAGCATCACGACGCTCCGCAACCACGTGCTGCTCGACTTGACTGTGATTTATTTTTATTACCTCGCCGTTGCTTCCTTTCTCATTATCGTATGTTGTGTTATTATGAAGCAGTTACGCGTTCGTACAGCTATCTGCGACCCGTGTCGCTTCCGCGGGATTCATATGCACCGAAGTAGTAGAAAGTACGTAGACTGTGCTTTAAGCAATCCAGAAACGTTTATCCGAATCCCATAAATCTCACAGAGTTAAGAAACACGGCTCGTGTGATTGACAATGAGCGATTAACCTACGTGAGTTCGGATGTGACAAGTGTGGGAGAGCGTACTGGATGAGTAAGCGAGGAGCAGATGCAAATGAAAGAGGAGTATTGCATGGGAACGTGAACGGGAAAGGAGCGTGCAAATCGCATTATCTTGTTAAAAATAAATTGCACCTTGTTGTGTCTTCAACTTCGTCAATAATTAAAACATTAAAATAAGCAATGTAATCTTTTCTGAAAAGCTTCAATTAAATTGCACCACATTGAATGAGAAACGTTAAGCGTATTAATACCATAAATAAAAGAAATACATTTTATGTCTCAAATTCTGCGAACTCCGAAAGAAATAACCCATTCTCTTGTATTTTATGACCGTACCGACCAACATTTACCTCTGTATATTTAACGTAACAAAACTAGATGAAAAAGAGACGAATCTCTCTTACGTTTTCTAATAAACGAAACTGGGACTCTTGAAAGTTTCGAGTTTACTTCGAAGCTATCGCGACTGTCCGACGAAATTCCTTTGAAGGTGATTCATTGGGATCTTGTCCGGGGAATTATTTATACCGTGTCCAGGATCAACGAGACTTGTATTCCAGAAAAAAAGAATGAAATCAGGGGGACCGGAATCGCCACGTATACAGTCGAGAATAAGGGATGGTGTCCCAAGAGTGCCACGATCCCGGGATTTGTTTGCCACTACCAACCCCCGCAAACGTGCTTTCATGTAACGGAGTCAATCCCGATGGGGAAACGCGAAGGATTCGCGTTTTGTGTCCTGCCAAATATGGCCAGGACTCGAATTAATATTTACGAACGACGCAGGACTCTCTCTGGTCCCTGCGTTTGCGGTAGCGATTTTCGAAACAAGGACTGTGCGGCTGAATTAAATTCTGGAATTAGATGAAACCTGGCGTGAACTAAACGCGCGAAAAACAAAGTACGGCTATTTATCAAAATTTAGCGTGAGAGATTGAAAAGTTTTCGTAGAAACAACCTATCAGAGTTACAGTTCCTTTCAACGAATTGAATTAAAATTAAAAATTTGTGAAATGCTTTGAGTACTGTTTAAAGCAAAACGAAAGACAACAATAATACGATAAAAATAAGCTACAGGTTCATCAAGTAGATCTTCCATTTCCTCGTTTTAATTATACAAAAACCTCAAACCTTCCCACTTTACTTTTTTCTTCATTTATTGTCAATCTCGATAAATTAAAAAAAAATTATATTTTTATCAAACTCGATATCGTTTTTTTTCGCATACATACCATGTTCATAGTTATTTAAAAAATTCTACCCCTTCTACTAACTACCCCTTCCGATAATGAAAACTTTTCACCATAATTAAAAATCTTTCTACATCAACCGAACGAACAATCAAATGCTAATCGAATAAAAAAAAAAGTATCCGTTTCTACTCGTCCAAGTACCTACACCCTCTTGCAATCACCGTCGATGCAGCAGTACGGTGCGACAGGAGAAACGTTCGGTGCGGAGGGGCTGTAGATGCGGGAAGACAGATAGAGGAAAACGTAGCCGGATGAATGCAGCCGGTAGATTCGGCATGGATTTCCAGCGACGGTAAAACCGTCACGATTTCCGTGCGATTGTCGCTGTGAACGGTCGGACAAGCATTGTCCGTGGAGCAAGAAGGGGCGCAGCGGGTGGCAAACGTTAGGAAATTCGCCCGAAGAGTGGCTGCACGGAGGTCAGGAGGGGGTGGCAAAAGGCTAAGCCGAAACCTTTTTCAAGGATGAAGGTCTCTCTCTCCCTTTGGCTCGCGCATTGTACGCGCTGTCGTTTCTCTTTCTCCGTACTCTCTCTTTATTTCTTTCTCTTTACCTCTTTGTCTTTCTTCCTCTTTCTTTTTCCCTCACTTGTTCCATACAGAGTACGAAGGTGGCAAACCGTCTCTCTCGTTGCAACCAAGATTGTACACGTTTCCGTGGCGTGCTTCTTCTTCGTCCATCTTCTGCCGCTTTGTGCCTTGTCGAAGGGGGCAAGCTTATACACGCGCGAGTCCCTCTTTGTCTGGGGCCATTCCACTTTTCCGTTGTTTACTCTGCAACGCGTTTTTCTCGCCGACCGATCGCACGAGCCGCACTTTCGCCTTCCGCAAGACCTGTTCCTCGCTCGTTCTGCTGCTTAATTGGCTCCTCCGAAGCGATTTATGGCGCTCCGAGGGGTGACAGGGTGATTCCTTTTGGATCGAGCGTGAATTGGCGATGGAACGTGGCTAATTTTTGTGTAATAAATGATACGAGTGATGGGGGTGGATCAAAATGAGCGATTGAATGCTTTGGGGAAGGTTACGAAAATTAAATAGTTCATTAAATACGAGGGTGTTCTACTAAGATTGTAAAGATTCGTCAAATGAAATTTCCACCAACTTTTCGTAACGAATAAAAGAAGCGCTTAAGTATCTGAGAATTTCTGAAATTTTCAAGTTTTGTGTGCAGAACGTTACGGGCTTCCCAATACTTCGACGACGATAATTTATTTATCCAAAAACTCTGTATTCTTTAAAGCTTCGTATTTTAATTAACACATACTAGAATCGACCTAACGGAGAACGATTTATTTTTATTATTATAATTCTGTGTCTAAAAATGATTGAAAAAACTACTCATCTACCGGACTGACAAAACCGGCAGACAGATCTACCAAAAGAATTCCTTTCCTTCTCACGTATTTTCTACTTCGAGACAGGCGTCATGAAGAATCGGCGTGGAACGGACAGCGTCTCGAAGACAAACAGCGAGGCCGCGTGCGTGTCAATGGCCCCGCGCCAAAATTGCAGAAACACCGTCGAAGCCGGTGATGGCTTTTCGGTCCTTTTGCTTGATTTTTGGTAATTACGCCGCGCGGAAGGCTAGCAATCTCGTAGCCGGTCCGAGAGGCTGCCTCCGCGAAACTTCTCCCGATGATAGCTCGGCAAATAACAGAGAGACGGCCGGCGAGGCGGATGGCAAGAGTTGCCAGTAGACTCTCCTCCTCGTTGGACGTTCATCCTGGTCGTCGATTGTTCCACGTCGATCGTCGTGGATCGTGTAATTGGATCTGTAGCTACGTAGAGCGCGGGACCCGCTCCTCGAAATTCGTCTTTCGTACGCCGCACGAAAGCGGACCAACAACACGTCCACGGGAATAATAATCCCTCGAGTTTGCACGGACTCCCGCTGGCCTCGTATCAATCGATTAAACGCCGCCTGTCGAACCGGCCGGAATTTCATGATGTATAAGCTGATTCTTAATTAGAGTGGAAAGGGGAGTAAGGTACTGCTCGGCAAAGAGCGATTCAATTGTGCAGAAATAGGTTGAATAAGTTTTTTTTTTATTAAAGCTATTTTTTTTACGAAAGGTATTTTTTTCTGGTTAGGGATCAATTCGTTCGTTGAAGGTACAGTTTATGAAAAGATATTGTAAAAGTACTGGGTTTATGTAACGTTTCTATAACTTACGGGCGACAAATAATTAAATTTTCTACGGATTGTTAACCGAAGAATTGCTGACTGTGTAAAATATCATTTTTGAAGACATCTTGTAGGATAATACTGCATACAAGACGAACGGATTGAAATAAAAAAAAATATGTACAATGGTTGAACTTCAAAATTCCGTTTGTTACAGTTATTNCGAATACAAGACGAACAGATTGAAATAAAAAACAAATATGTACAATGGTTGAACTTCAAAATTCCGTTTGTTACAGTTATTTATTTAAGATATAAAACAGAAGATAAATACGAAATACCAAAATTTTGATTGTTAATAATTTTATATATCATAAACTACATAACGAATCCTAACCAACCTATTCAATTGTATCTATATAATATTTTTCCCTTATTTCGACTTAAGATAACCCTTTGTAGCTCCACTACCTAATTAGCAATCGTTCCAGCTAAACCCAAACAGTAACCTTCAAGCTCTAAAAATTCACGCAATTCGCAAACTTTGGGCTACCACGAGTCAATACACGAAATACATAATTAACTGTCCTTGAGTTCTTTTGTTCCATCCATTCAGAGATCCAGCTGAGGTACATCGTGACTTAATTAGGGCTCAAATTGTTTCGCAGGAAAGAAGAGATCTCACTGCGGGGGCTACGGATTTCTTCGGTTAATTCGTGACAAGTGATAATTGCCGGACACAGTCCGTCGTAAATCTATCAACGCGCGCTTTGGTATGCAAAAGGGCGAACGAAAGGCTCCGTTCCTTGAGGAATCCAACGAGGTTCCCAGATCGTGATGTTCTCAAAGCGACACTGTCCCACAGCAATGGAGAAAGTCCTGGTAGAGGAAGGTAATCTCCGTTTCTGGAAGAGTTCCTGGTGCGAGAGTATCCATCAGCGTTATCTTGAAATCTTCAAGGACCCGGTATGGATTCATTAAGAGCAAGCTTCATTAGTATCCCGGGAGAGACTCTTTGTACATAAGCGTTTCTTTCGAGTTTCTTTCTCTCATCGTTCTGTCGCGTTAATTTTCCGTGCGATCTTGACAACGTTAGTCGTCATTAACGATTCCTTACTTCCAGCAATTTTTAAATTCGTTCGCCGAGTTGAAAATCTGTCGAGTACTCGTAAATAATACCATCGGATTGTATCGTAGTATTATAAGTGAATTATTAATTTCTTTTTATTGTTGATTTATTTTATCAAGTTTTGATACAGAAATAATAATTTATGTATAAAAGTTAGAATACATGAAAGCAATTTCCAATAAAATTTTAATAAATAAAGAATTTTGAAGTTCCTTCTAAGGAAAGATAAATTTTATTCAAGATTCTTTTAAACGGATCTATTTTAAAAAACAGAACCCTAGTCCTAGATTTCTTCCAGAGAAAACTCCTTAAAGGAATAAATTTTTAAACCTAAATTCTTCTATACATAATTCCTCAAGAACGTCTAAAGAATCTTTTTCTAAAACAGTCTAGAAATATCGAACAAAGAAATATCGAACATTTAATCTTTCACACCTTCATCTACATATCTAGGAATTAAGTTTCCTCAAACTTTCACTGTTCTTCACGATTGTTCCTCCGTCATTATCCCCGAAAGGTGTACTTCAACTCACGATCTTCGTTCTCCACTTCGTCCGCGGCATTTCGTTCCTCCTTCGTTCTCGCACGATCTTAACTTCAGTTGGAAGCATCGATAATCTCGTGTTGCGCTCAAGTCCAACTCGAGATCGTAAATACTTCAAGATCTTCGATGCTCGGGCAACCTCTGCGCCATTGTTCTACGCACCGCGGGAGGTCCTTCCCTTTTCGCTAGTTTATCCTAGATCGTCTTCTGTGTCGGCCATAAGCCAACGTCTCTCGTGTTCTCCATGCGCGTTCTAGGAAGACCTCGACCTCGTGCACGGAATTTTTAAAACGTCTCCAGTTTGAATCACATGCTTCCACGAAATTCTGTTACCAATATGACGTGTCTGCTCGAATATGTATGCACGTTGGCGCATGCAGCTGAGAGAATGCGCAGACACCCGTTTCATACCAAACAGTGTACATTCGAGTTTTACGAATAAGGTTTAGTGTTTGAGAATTTTGGCGATGGATATCTATTCGAGTATGAGACTGGCATAGGTAGATATCGATGAATTAATTGAAATCGATCAAGCGACCAATCGAATAGCTTCTTCATTTTCATACGAATTAACACGTCACAGTGTATATTGAAAAATACACCAGACAATAATATCGAATTATTCAGTATAGTAAACATTATTCTAAATATATAAACTAATCAATCATTTTCGAAGCAACCAGTCCCTCGATGGTTCAAAATTTAATGAATATCCCTCCTGCATAATTTTCCACGGAAGAGTTGATCGAAAACAGCGAGACGTTCATCAAACTTCAATCCCTGGGGTTAAGACGCGGCGATTTTGCGAAGCGATAATTCCAGCAGAGGCGTTCAGTATGCCTAATTAACGGCCGGATAACCGGGAAAGCGGTTTATTCCCAAACGTCCGATCGATTGGCTGTCTTAATCCTCAAATGACATTAATACCATGGCTGTAAAACAATGTGGCTGTCGAAAGCAGCCCCCTTTCGAACAAATAACATTCGTTGGGAATTAACAGTTATGTCGAAGAACAAACGGTGCCTGCACTCCTCACTTTGCGCCCCGCGACTAATCGCATTACCGTTTCCCTGAAAGCTTGTGTCTCGTTTCGGACGCGAGAGCCTCACGAAATCCCACAGGTAGACGACCAAGTCCATTGTTCGTGTGGCCCTTCGAAATCTTTATTGTTTTAGCGGAAATATTATTTCAGGCACCGTTCGAAGGTGCCTCGCGAGCCAACAGGGCCTTGGTAAAACTCTGTTTTTTCACCCTTTATGGTCTTGTCCGCTTATTCGAGCATGTGTCCCTGACGAAGTGATTTTTTGTCCAGTCCTTTGAATTATTGACAGGATTAAGATAGACATTTTCAATAGTTACGGAGGATTTATGAGATAGCTAAATTGGTACGATGATTTGAAAAATTTTAAGGATTCTCGATGTCTCGTCAAATTATAAATATCGATTGATTATTAAACAGTTTTTCCATTACAATCAAGTTACGTTCATAAAACAGCAGTGTTAATAAAAATATCGAAGTCTAAGATACTCTTCGGTGCCATGAATTATATCTAGTCAGAAGATTTCTTATAGGAATTTTTAATATGAATGATTCCTTATTTGTTCGATAATTATACTTTAATACACATTCCCTTCCTCGGTATAATTATAAATAGATAAATTGCGACAAGAGATTCTTTTATATACAGAATCCTACCAAATCGTTTTTGTAAAGAACGCCGAGGAACAATTTAGTACCATTATTCCATCCAGACTTTCGACCAAAGATCCTGAGAATGTTCTTAAAAATTTAATATCTATTTCTAAAGAATACGAAAGATCCACCAATCCTTCCGTCTCTTCCAACATCCGCTAAGAATTGAGCGAGAAAATCAACGTAACAATTCAAAATACTTTAATTCTGACTTCGCAGCGACCGCAGGATGTTGATTCTCTTCCTCTTCCTGAATGGTTTGCGCGACTCACCGTGCGTTCGATGCGAAATCATGTAACCCGTCCCCTCCCCGAGAAAAGGGAGCAGGGATAATCCCATCGGTGACACAATGTTCGCGTAACCGACGATCGTAAGGACTGGAAGCGTGAAGAAGGAGTAGAAGGAGGAGGCAAAGGCCAAGGATGGTCCTCGAGGAACTCGTCACACTCGCACCCCATAATCCTCCGGCAGCATTCACGATCAGACCGAACACACACAGATGCACACGCACGCGTGCTCCGGAGGAGAAATCGGCGCGCGCGGACCAGGAGAAAACGAGTCGCACGACCTGAATAACTCCGCCTGGATGTTTCTAATGCGTGGCTTAGCAGGCTCACGAGTTCGTGAAGAGGACCGATGAACTTCGGATAATCATCCGACCCTCTCTGTCCCTTTCATCTCCTTGCTCGATTCCTCTTTTCTCGCGCGGACTTCTTTTCTCCTCTTCCGGGGGAACAATCGAGCTTTTCCCCGCTGGCGACGACGCGAATGCTTCCGTGACTAATTTCGAGGCTTCGGTTATTCGATTCGAGATTTTGGAAATACCAGCTGGTGGTTTGCGAATTTTTCACGGAAATTTTAAGCAGAGATTTATCTGAGAATTTATAGTTGTTAAATACGAGACTCGTGTTTAGAGCTACTCCGAAATTTGCAATATAATTTTTTATGTGTTTCCTAAGCGTAGGAATGATGCAAAATTGCGTCGGATTTAATTTTAAGAAGCACCATGAAACGTACAGTATAGCTGATTTAAGAAACAAAGTTACGCATTGTTTAACGGTAGGTTTGAAAATAATAAACTGCAAAGTTTAACCGACAGTAATTTGTAAATAGAAATACAGAACTCTCTAAAGCCTTCTTTCGCGCTAAACAACCCTGTCAACCCAATTCTCTCACCGAACAATACCATCGAGAACACTCAACAGCACCACGGTATGCGATCAAATTATAAACCAACGCTCCTAAATCCATATTTCTCCCCATAGCTTTCACCGTCTGTTCGCCTGATAGCGCGATTACCGTGCTGTCAAATTCCGTATCAAACGCGAGGATCCCCGGAGCCGTTACGTCCCATCACCGAGAAATGATTTCTCCCGCGAAGAAATGAAAAAGCTTGTTGTCTCGTCACGAGAAACGCTCGAGGGGCTCGCAAGTCGATCAAATTCCATCCGTTGGAACGCGAACGACGACAAGGCAGTGCCAACGGGACGAGAACGTGAACGAGGAGGAGAGAAACAGAGAGAAGGAGACGCGAACGTGAAAATCGTAAGACGGCACGAATAAAGGGGGATGAAAGTAACGAAAGGAGAAAGGGACAATATCGTGAACGTTTACGACGTCGTTTTGCCTCGATAAATATGCTTGGAACCCCTTTTCGAGGGATGCAAAACACCCCTCCGGTAGGAGGGGGAATGCAACGAAACCTGTGTAATCTGCCATACGTTTCCCATGAATATGCATCTGTAAGGCTAATGCGATTTGATTCACGATTGGCCTAAGTGTACGAGGAATGGGAGGGGAGATCACCCGAAAGCCACAATAATTCGATACGTCGACCGTGAGGGCACAAATTAACGTTTGTTAGCGTAACGTTCCTTTCTCGTTCGCTCGCGGAGACGATGCGATTTCATGATGAAAATAAATCGCTCGCCGAGCCGGGATTAAAGATTCCCTTTTTGTGCCTCGAAAATTGGTAACGACCGGTTATTTCGTTCGGATGAAATATGTGGCTCTTTTTCTGGGATTAGTTTTGTTGCCGTTGGCCTGCGTATACGATAGGATGGGAAGGAATGTTTGATATTAAATTTTGCACGATTTCAGATAAATTTGGTATAATAGATATATAACAAAAATTTGGGTCGAAGGTATTTCGCACGATGGAATTGTTTTAAGTCCGTTTTATTGCAAAGAATGTGTTATTAATTATGAAAGATGTTCTCGTTACGTTATACTGCTATTTAACTAGCAATCTTTCAAACCTAAATTTTAATTAATATTTACTCTGGAATAATAAAGGTGAAACAACTACAAATTAAATCTTTCCACAAACCATCAATTTGTTAAGACTTCCTGGAGCGAGATAAAAATTTCTATCCCTACAAGCACGTATATAAAATGAATCTAATTTACACACACTTTACGATGCCAATAAATCGCAAAGTATCGCTTACTCCTGTTTTATTTTTCATTTCCTCGGCAAATTTACCACGCAAATTTGTTCGAACATTGCTTTGCACCGGCGCTCCAAGGAGGATTTAATAAATCACCGGCACAATTAGCGAGTTGTCGAGCTTCTCTATGTTCCGTTAGGTAGGCCAGGACAGGTATGGCCAACGATTCGCTTTACGATCCTTCTGTGCCGATACTGTTCGATCTTTTGTGGAAAATTCTCAATTGCACTCGGGGCCCCCCTCGTCGTCCCTGTATAAAGCCCATGACGCGAGAGACGCGCGCGGGGGCCAACGTTTTAATTGCTTTATTGCCCGGGAATTTCCGAGAAGCCGGCTGCACGCCAATAAAACCGATTTTACCGGCCCTCGTAAACTTTATGCCAGCACAGTACATCGAGTAATGCCAAGTTTTCACCGGCTTGGAAGCTTCAGCGATTCGAGCTTCCCGACTGGGAAAAGGGGTGGTAGAGGAAGTACCAAGCGAGACCAAAAAGAAGAAAAAAAAAAGAAAAAAAAAAAGAAAAAAAGAAAAGAAAAAAATTTAATGGTTCACCTGTTTACCTGAAAATTGTCTACCACTCTATTCTTCCTTTTCCCTTCTTCTTTAATAATCTGGTGAATATTCGCGAGGGAAGCGAACGCGACGTATCAGGGACCGAGCTTTCCATCGAGTGGTTCACGTTGAAAATAAAGGGGACAAGCATGAGCAATTACCAAGAGTGGTTAACGAGGTGGCCTCATGGCCTCGCAGATCGTTATCTCTCAGGAATTACGCTTGTAATTTAGATACTGCCGATGGCCGAGCGCACGCTGCTCGCCCTGAGATACTGTTATTCCCGGAATTAAATAGAAACTCTCGGCCGGGGTCTTTGCACCTGGAAGTCTTGCCTGCCTCACAATTTTGCGACACCTGCGAGGGCACACCACACGCTCGGTTCTATCCGCGAATAATACGACGGCGCATGATTGATTCTTCGATTTTATCTTCCTTCGCCTGGTTAACGACCCTCTTCGTGAAAAGGTAAAAGTGCTCAGAAAATGTGGGTGGAAGGAGTTTATAGAGAGCCGGTGTTTGCGAGATTTAATGGCGCGCTTATCGCGTTTTCTGTCGTTGATTTGGTTATTTTTGCCGTATTTATTGGGAATTGCTTGTTTGAACATTTATTTCGAACAGGAAACGTGTATTTTTAGCTAAAATATTGTTGAGTAATTACTGTTACAATTTCAAATGTACATTAAAATAGAAAATTATTACAGAACGCTTCGATAACTTTTGTGCTTACTTCATTTCTACTGAATCAAGTATTCCTACAGATCGTGATATCGAAAACAGGTGAAAATATTTCACGGTATAAAATACTACCAAATATAAATTACTTTCTAACTTTTCCTTACATTTATCTTCCCCGTATACTTAAATTAATTTCCGATTCATTCCATCGATACTCTCGACAAAAAACCTAACCCTTGATCTCTCAAATCACCACTAAATTAACAATTCCATCTCTACACCCCCCTCCCCAACCAAACACCTAACCAAGATTTCACTGGCCCCAATTAAAACAAGAAAAAGAAAAGAAAAAGAAAATAATAACCGCCGTAAAGAAAACAGAAGCAGGTTGTCTATCTCAGTTCCAGTGGTTTTCACAGAAACCCGGAAGACACCTGCGCCCACGGTCATTTCCTGTATCATCCCTCTTGGGGGGTAACCAGGTTAATCCTCGATTGACCCTCCTTTGCGCGCAGGTTCGACCTGTCCACCGCGTTGCAGGAAAAAAGGGGAACGTCCCGGGGAGCAAGAGAGACGGATTCCGGTCCGGCACGCGACCAGAGAACCGCAGAGGCACGGTGACAAAAAGGTCGGCCGACGTGGTCGTCACACACGCCTGTACGGTGTGCGCGCCTCCTTTGGGTCGGTGAGGTTGAACGAGGTCGGTGGTTCGCCTTCTTAACATAAACCTCGGACCTTCCGTTAACGTTGATCAATTGGACGAGGGGCTTTCCTTGCCCCTGGCCGTCGTATCGGCTAGACAGCTTGTCGATAAGCTTCGAGTCAGCCGGACGAAGCAACGACGTCTCAGCGATCTCGCGGATCGCTGCGTGTAACGAGAACAGCCCGGTTAATCGACGTGAACGAGGTCTTCGAAAGCTGTCGCGACTTGCCGGCTCTGACGTCTTCTACCCTTAGCACCGGAAGGGTAGAATCGAGGTGTATTGTGCCGCGCGGCTTCTTGCTGGGAGGATCTTTTGTTCGAACGGATAAAGAGCAGCGAAGGAAGAGAGTCGTATATGGCATATTATGAGCATTGACGTTGTTGTAGATTAATTTTTGGTTAAATCGAATTTTATTTGTTTGGATATGTTCTTGGTAAATTAGAATTTTGATACAAGTAATCGTTTCTTAGATAGAGTTTCAAATTAGTTAATATTTTTTATGATAATGGAAAATGATAGAAATATTCTGAGCAACTTAAAAAATTCGAATGGAGGATATTGATTTTAACCCTTAACACTTTGGTATTTGTGTAATTGTTCGTAGAGTAATTAATAGTTATAATATAATTATTAATAAAGAAAGCATTGAGATCACTGTTACACTTTAAAAAAATAGTATTAGTAGGGATAGCCGTATGTGACAGTAGCCGTGAATATTTTGAACGCAATCGTGGATGAATCTTTGCCATAAACGAATTTTATTTTAATATCCTTGAAAAATTAGGGAACTGGTAATCCTAAATTTGAGGATACTTGTACAGTCTATTAGTCGCTAATTTTTTTTTTTATTCGATAACCATAATACAGTGTTGGAAAATAAAATTAATATCTTTAATATCATTCGTTGCGAGTTGTTCGTTATTTTATACAACTGTGAAAGGGTTGAATCTCCATCGAGTAATACTTAAATACAAATCCTTCGAAAAATCGTCAACAAACCATTTTTTGTACACACGTACATGAAACTGCTCCTCATTACATAACAAGATTGTTCCGTTCCACCGCTAATCTACTATCTCACGTCAGATAAATGGCGCATGTACACGACCTGATACCGGACCATCGAACGATGTTATCGGAACCGACGTACAAACTTGAACAAAAGTTCTACTTACCCGTATTACCGCGTAGAACAACTTCGTCTGTCCTCGTAGAAGGGAAAAGGGTCTGCACTTTCGACGTCGTCCTCGGATCAGGGCGACAGGTTGTCGATAAACCACGGCCACTGCACGAGCTGTGTCGAAGGACACTTTGTATCGCGACGCGTTGGGCAAAAGCGTTCGCTCGTCCCGGTAGCACAGCACGAACTGCGCGACCGATCGAATAACGTAACTTATTATCGCGGGTGACCGTCCCGATGGAAAAACGCGAGGCTGTAGGTGTTGCTGTTTCGCAGATGTCGACGTTCTGTTTACAATCGCGTCGCTCATTGGGTTTTTGGAAGGCAAGTTTTTCTGTGTATGTTTTCGTAACATTTAAAATATTGTTAACGGTCAGGATGTTTGTGAAAAAAAATAGTTTATTGAAACGAGATTACAATTAAAGTTGAATACAGTTCTCAAAAGTTCTTTACGAGTTTTTATTTATAATACAGGAAATGTAGATTTAATTAGATAAAATCTGTAGTAAATATTTGTTACAAACATCGTTTATGCAGATTGTGAGCAATGGAAAGGTAATTAATAAATGGAATCTTCCGAAACGAACTGTAGATAATGAAAAGAGATTCCTCGTAAGATTTTTGTTTATCGATGCAGACAATCATTATCAACATTTACAATACTGTGAACTACTCTTCATTTTGAGCTCAACTATAACGAATTTCAGTTTAAAAAATTGTATATCGATACTATATTTGTAAAAGTATTTCAATATCGATGTTGCAATATATAATTTATCAATTTTATAATTACCTTAAAAATCTTTTAATCGATGTAACATTTTTATACGCGCGAAGTACGGACATTCAAACTATCCGCGTATTTTTTTTCCGTAAAAAAAACATTTCTCAATTAAACGAAAACATCATAAGCCCGATTATATCAAACAATGAAAACCTTAATCCAAGTGAAATTTCGATTGTCGTCTTCCTCGTTCCCATGGGTTCCTAGAGAGCGGTAAGAAAAACAGAAGGGGGATTTTCATGGGATGTAGGTCATCGATTCAAGAGTACCGAGGATATCCTGTTCATAGATCGGCGAAAGAAACAGAAGAGAGGAAGAAGGAGCGTGAAGTGCGTTTATGAATGAGGAATCCCGAGGACCTGACCCAGGGATCCCGTGCACTTGCGTTCTGCCTCCGCCCTAGGAGACACCCCCTTCCGGTTCGATGATTTCAGGGGGTTGCGAGCACCGTATGCCGCAACAACTGTCACCTTAAATTTTCGGGGGTGGAGCGAGCTACCTTGGTGGCTCTTTCCATAGCTTTTACGATGAGAACGGAAAAATTCGTCAGGGAATTTAATGCGTCCCGAATGCACAGATTCGATATGTTTGTGTGGAAAGATACGAAACATGGTTATGTTTCCGGATGATGTAAATGATTAATTAAAATAAGAAATTTAGAATCACACTTGTGAATGTAAGATTATTTTTGGAACAGAATTTTATTTCTATGATTTCGCAGATTGTCAAAGATTTTGGAATATAGAATGGACTTAAATAAATGGTGGTATGGACAGGTAATAATGACACACAGATTTGTGAACGATATTATTTTTAGAAGTTTGACAGTTTTATGCGTTCATTCGGGGTAATAAAAAGTTGAAAAATTAAGTGGAACAGAGAAGAAGCAGGTGCGAAAGGTAACTGTTATAAGTCAATGGAGTGCGCATAAATTCAACAAAATAATGGTGTTTGATTATAAGGTCCGGCGTTGATCGTATCTTATCCGGAAGTCTTTCCAAATCTTGATACAAGTGTGTACAAATGACTTTAAAAAAGAACACGATGGATGAATATGTTCGAAATGAGAATTTTCTTCATTATTGTAACGAAATTGTTCGAAGTTGATAGATAAGATGTCTCCTTAAATACTTCAATCTGTACTTCATTAATGATTAATGTATCAATTTTATTATAATGAATTAAAATAAAAATCTCTACTTTCCTCGTGCTTCAATTTATAAATACGTAATAAAACACCGTTATTGGTACATTTTTTGATAAAATAATTCATTAAAATTATTACTATTATTATTCATTATTATTCATAAAAATTAAAATCACTGCCCTTTGTCGACGTCATCTGTTGCTAAAAAAAAAAGAACGCAGTCATTTTCAGTGAAATAAAAAAAACCTTAATATTTTCTATTCCCGTGTTTTCTCTTAAAATTACCACACAAACAGCCTATCAAACAATTAATAATAAAATAACTTCTGAAAAAGTACACCAAAAAATTCTGTTACAATACTTTTTACGATCTCTATACATACGTACATCTCTAACGTTGTTACCGCTGTTTGCAAAAGCTCCAAACCACACAGAAGATGGAAAGGCAACCATCACCGCGATCAACGTATTCCGTATTTATCCAGAAGCCCTCTAAAAGTGGCGTGGAAACGGTGTTCCGCGATCGTCAAACACAAACCCATCGCTTCCACGTCCGTCAAGATTTGCCCGTAAAATGGATCTCCTCTCGTCCAACCCCTATCGCCACAATGCGTGCAAGCCTTTTTTCCGTGGCTTCCCGTCGAAACGGATTCCTTTAACCAGGCGAAACCGGGCCCCTGCACCCGGAACACGTGTGCGCACGACACATCACCGTCGAAACGTATTTTAACGTGAAAACGCCAGAAAGGATTCCGTGGGAACTCGCTGGGAGAGGTAGGCAAGAGTTGGATTTCCTGAAGGAGAGGAAAAACGCTTCTCCTGTCTCTGTGTGTGCAGAGGCATCCACGGGGAAAGGTACGGGGACCGGGAGAGGGGTAGACGTAGCATTATTAAGGGTGAAACGCACGATTTTATGTCATTCATAGAGGAATCTGAGGCAGATACGATAAATTCTTTAATATTCGAGCGTTAACCGAATTTCACACCTGTCGTTTTGCAAATCGTGGATAAATTGTAGTTCAAGTTCGCTACGCGGAATGTTTAACCCTTTCGCTACGAAATACGTATTCGTACGCCCTTAGAATTTGAGTAATTATTTTCTAAAAAGCGTGCATACGCGTTCTCTGTAACAGAGAATAATATTTATTTTTATTTATAAGTATTACACCTCAATTCATTGTGCAAAGAATGTAAATTTTTATACGGGTATTTATCTCATATTAACAAAAATTATATCGATCCATGAATCAAGAACTGTTTCAGTTCAAAGAGTGCTGCAGTAAAAGAGGTAATAAAATATTTATCAGATTTAATGTACACTTATTCGGTTGAATATTCATTTTCCTTTTTAGAAATATTAAAAAGATTAATATGGATTTCTTTTTTAATTTTTGTACAGCTATAACCACCGTTGCTCGTAAATCATGGTACCGTGTATTTTTTCCCTCCCTTTCTCGAATGAAAGCCATGCCATGTCCCGAGAATCGAATCGAAGAAGGTTTCGAGAAATTTTCAGGAACGTGATGCGTAACAATGATAGCTCCGAAGGCAAGTCATTGCGGAAGGAAACGTGAAATATTGCTAGGAGAAGGGTTTCGATCGTTTTTGTCGATCAAGCTAGGAAAGGGTTGAACCCCTTCTGCAACAGGGAGGTCATAGGTCAGCGATATCGAAGTTAAATCGACAGGGGTCGCAAGAATTGACGATCGAAAGGGTAAATTTTGTAGAAAAGAGGGCAATTTTTGCAGTAAATGGCCCTCTTTTTCGCACGATTTGTGATCTCGAGGAAAGGGTGAAACGATCTGCCTTTTTAACGCGCAATCTTGTAGATTTTACGGCAAAGGGTTGCGCGAAAAGGTTCCCACAGGATCGTTTTCTGTCGCTGAAATAGACTCTTCTTAAAGGAATAAATTGCACCGATTTCTGGTAAAAAGATTTACCAGCTGGAAAAATATTTTCTTAGGTTTCGTTTCAATTATGGCGAAGAAACGAGTATTTCTCTGTCGAAGAAGGTCGCCAAACACGTATTTCATAACCAATAATACATATTTTTGGAGCTTTCAATAACTGGGAAAAACCGTTGCTGCTGTACACGAAATTTATGATGTGGAGACGTTAAAGAATTTAAGAAACAAGAATGCATGGAAAAGTTCTTTCGTTTAAATTGTCACATTATCAAAAACTGGTATTTAAAAGAGAAATAATGACATTCTGATTGTCGATTTAAAAATTACCAGAAATAAATTGTTCCATTACAAGCGTAGAAGTGTTTGCGTACTTTTACCAGTCATAATATTTACACTTTCGAGACAAAAAATTTCTTCCGTAACCGTAAAACGACGAACATGTATTTATAAAATAAATAAAATGTACGCGTACTAGATGGTCGATAATTTTTCTCTTATTATTGTTCGTGCTTGATGAACTATTATTATTCTTATCTTTTGTCACAGATGAATCTTCGAGCGAAAAATCTATCGAGTCTGAATCTTGATCATATATTTTTAGCAACAGATAGAAATTTTAAGAGAACTGTATAAGATAAATATTCGAAAGACGAGAAATTCAAAGAAACTAACAAAAGTTCGCGCGCGTGAGTACCATACGAGCAGAAATACACGTGTGTCGCATTATGATAGACAACGCGCACACGCACGAGCGACACACAATTCTATTGTCGAAGGTATCCCTTGTTTGCTCGAGGATCTGGCGAGCAGCTGATTGGGATTTTCGCTCTCGTCAAGTCTTGTGGATTACACATGGCACGCCGCTTTCGTAACAACGCCGACGTCGTGTTTGCGCGCTGAGGAGACAAGAAAAAAGTATTGTTTGAGGGCGGTTCAGCCTTGTTCGAGAAGACATTGCTGACGTGGAAAAGAAATTTACGAAAGAAACGCCGGTGTATTTTTCTTGGCCGTCGTAACGAGATTTCTTTTCGCATCAATTTCCATGAAATATGATTAATTAGTCGAATAACGGTGGATGTTTCAATCTAAATTATATTTTGATATTCCTCCTGTAAAATATGGATCTCGATAAATGAAACAAAATTTTATCTCAGCATACGTTTAATATTCTGTTAAATTGTTTTTCAATTTCCAGTGAATACTCGATATAAGTTTTGCTTCGACACCCACTTATTAATCATCAACTATATTTAAATTAGTTAAAATTATTCAAAACTAAATTAATTATATTCAATTGAGAGGATTACAAAAGTGCAAATTATTTGCGAATGTCTTACATCGAGTATGTGTTGGATCATTTAAAGAACTTTTATTAAAAATTCGATCTTATTTTCAACTTGACGCACATTTGTAATTGTTTCGGTCGAATAAAACTGACTGTGCTTTGATCAAAGCAACGATTGAATCGCACATCGTGCGTTTCATAAATACAAACAGTGATAAAAAGAAATGATATATATTATTTAATGTACGAAAATTCGATGAGTATTCGTTTCGAAGGGTCGGTCAGCTCCCACCAAGTGCAAAGATTTACACGTATTTCGAGGTTAATAATCCCGAGCTCGATAATAACGGTCCCGTTGTAGGGTTCTCGTACGGAACGGCAAAAATGTAGCCACCCCCTCGAATCCCTGAGCTGGGACGACGATGTGGCATTAGTAAAAACGCGATATTGTCTGACTCAACAGGTTGCAGCCACCCTGAGCCCCACCTCCCAACACTTGCACCTCTGTGCCACCCCACACGCCACCTCCACTCGCTGCTGTATTAAATAAATCTGACGATGGGGTGATTTCTCTCCCTTTTGTTGGATTCCTGGGGTAACTGAGTGACACATACAACTCATCGGAGATCTGATCAATCTCTGCCACCGTTTAACGTTGCTGTATTTCTAGTCAGATTCGATGCGATTGTTTTAATACGATATTATCTTAGAAAATTTTTGCTAAATGATATTTCGCGTGTGAAACATTTTATGGATATATTTTTGTAAAAGAGTGAGGTTTTGACGCAGTATTGGCTAATTTAAGTCTGTTTCTATTACAATGTTAGTAATTTGTAATTTATGATTCAAGATTTGTTAATCGGACAGACATCTTTGAAACTGTAGAAGAAAGTATGCATCGAGCCATTGCGAAGTTCTCGCATCTCGCATTTTGTCAGCTTCCGTTCTAGCTAGAAAAAAAAAGCTCTCATTACAGTCAGAATTCAAAGAACTTGCGACGTTAACATTTTTCGACCATATGTTATCCAGCCGGGAGTACTCGAACAATATCTTACACTTTCTGTTAAAGAAGGAACTAGAACACAAACATACTGTCCATCAAAAATATTTTTCTCTTGGTACTTACCACGCTTCCTAATCCATAGCTTAATCATAGGTGTGATGTAATACACCATACATTCCGATATAATAATCCCAACATAATTATTTCTTATACTCAAATTTGTTCTTCTGCAACATGAATCTCCTAATTCCAAATCTAATTACAGTTCTCTGCTCGTAAGAAATGATCACCCTATCAAACGGTTCTCGAAACCAATGCGACCAAGCCTCAACGTTCTTCCGCAAAAACGAGAAGCATCCACGAAAATGAATCCACTCTTCGATCCCGTCGAAATTCCATCGATCACCGGAATCCACTGTCGGAAATCCGAAGAATCGTCCGTTGGAGTCGATTCTCGGCTCGCGGAAAGCATCTCCCTGGTTCCATCGACGCCAGAGCATCGGCAATTTCTCCATGCAGTCGCCGGTGGTTCACGAGCGAGCAGATAAATCTCGAGAACGATGGGCAGGGCCTGTAGAACGAGCCGCGCCGGCATTGAGTCGACCAGCAGGGCCGTACCATCGCGCTATTCAGGTTCACGAGAGCATGTCTCTCTCCGACGTTGCTAGAGCCGCAAGTACCAGAAGTGGGGAGAAGGCAAATGCACCGGCACTAGGGAGGACCAGGTGCATCCCGTGGAGCCTGGGAAGCGCAAACTACGGCTACACGAGAAACGCGAACAGGCAGATGCTACCGCCGGGCCCTCCGTATTCGGCGTCTATGTGCACAGACGCCGACGTCGCTGACGGTGACTTTGTTTGCTCACGAGAGCGCGACCATCGCTCTCTCCGAATCTGGGCCCACGGATGCACCAGCGGAGCCGCATTGTTGGCGAACCTTGCGAAAGTCGGTGGGTTCTCTCGTGATTCTGTTTAAAATTGGTTGTTTAACTTAAACGATGCAAGAGTTAATGAGTTTTGTATATTTAAAAGGTAAATTAAAGGGAATTCAAGCCTCGTATTGTGGTCGGGTCTATGCGGCCCGACTATGTAGTTCCAAATTTATGCAATCTTTTTATTTTTAACTTTATTGCTACGAGTTTCGTTGGGTTTCTTTGTTTTTATACGTATTTCGGAACGATCGAATGAATTTTTTTTTCATGTTAGGAAATAAGAATTAGGTTACAGAAGGGTAAAATAGCATTTAAATTGCTATTTGAGTGTAGCTTATTAGTAGATGATAAAATGGATATGGTTTGTCATGGTGATTGGACGAAATAAAGCAAAAGTTGGGAAATAAAAAGAAAACTTTTTGTAGACCCGGAGTAGAATTTTTTTGGTCAACCAGGAAATTAATATGGCGGATTGTGTAAGTACCTAGATACCGTAGAAGTTTTCCGCGTACATTGTTATTGAATAAAAATGTAGATTAAACGGGATCTAGATAATTATCGTTGCATTTACTTTATCATATCGATAATAGCTTTTTTTTTTGCTTTAATTGTGAACAAAAAGTGTACGAAGAGATATTAGTTTATAGTATACCCAGAAATAATCGAAACACGGATTGAAACTATAAAAAAAAGAGTTAGTAACGTTATTTATAACCTAGACAACATTTCGTGCATGTGTCCATTGATTACAACAAAAAATTATGTTAAAGAATATATAATATTTTTTTACGATACGTGGGCAGCTATTAAGTATGATGCAACTACTACATCACACAAATCCATATTAATCATGACACACTGTTTCTTAAAAGTATCCGATTCAATATATTATTTATTAAAAATATTTTGCAACCACTTTATAATTTCACGTCGAGCAACCTACAATTATGTATTTAACCAGATGCAGTTATATATCATTCTTTCGCAAACATAAATACATAGTTACGCAATTAATGCTTCATTCTATAAAATGAAGGATTAATTCATTATAATTATCAAGCGATAGCATTTGCGTAACTAGATGATGCAAAGTATTGACGCAAGATTAACTCTTTCCATGTGTTACTGACAACGAATTATCCTGCGATCAATTCTCCATATCTAACTCCCCGTTATTACCATCGTTTGCTGATAACAATAATAAAAAAAAACAACTGCCGCAAAACATAAAATACATGTTTTTTAAACATCCAATCTGCACTTGAAAAAGAAAAAAAGAAGAATAAATCTCACCATTACTTTGCATTAATTATCATTTTCCCAACATCATACTTTTCATCGCGTCTCAAAAAAATAAAAAATAAAAGTCACATCCTAATCGACATCTCCGCGTATTGCACAACGACCTTGCAAACCTCGCGATTCTCTCGCCCCGAAACAAAGAACCAAAAAAGCGGTCGATGAATCGTTATACAAATGCCTCAGCCACTTATCCCCGACTTTCTCCGTCGCTTTCACCAACCTCCTCTCGACGAACAATCGAACGATAATCGGCGTATTATTTGTGCTATGTAAGCGTTACGCAAGGCGGCCACTAAAATCCTTTCACGGGCCGACCATCTGACACGGACTTGGAAGCCTTTCTAACCTCGAAACACTTGGAAAATCGAGCGACATGTGCATCGTCCGCGTGGGATCCAGTATTCGAGTAATTCACCGTGGCACGATGACGAATCACGAGGCGGGATGATTTACGAGCGATCGACCATGCCCCGCCTCGAGATAAGATTAAGTAACGATGATAATACGCAGCGCGATAAGGTCGATTCATTCGTGACTTTTCGCTGGGGAAGGGAGTTCCTCAACCTTGGCCGCGACAGATAAATTTTACGCGGAATTTTGGAATTGGTTTTTCGAGTGGAAAAATTCGCGATCACGCTCTTCCTCCGCTTATTCGTCGACGTTTCGAGACCGTGGCGGAAGGAATTTTTTCGAAGTTCCCGTTTACTCGAGACAGATTGTTGACGGAGAGTTTCTTGGTATATTCCATTGATACTGTCTTTTTTTGGCTCTGATCATGCCAGGTGGGACGACGGGGACGCTGTTTTTTCGAATGTTACGTTTGATGGATAGTAGCATTGATGGATTTGTGTTCGATTTAATCGGTGCTATTGATTCTGAGATTTGGTTAAGTGTCGAGTGTATATTACATCTGGTGCTTCGTGGAAATCAAATTGATTTGATCCTTGCAAAAGATTTGGTAAATTATTTGCTTCAATGTGGCTGTAAGAATTTAATAATAATATTGTAGTACGTGAAACTATTTAACTATAACCGATAACTGAAGCAAAATTGGGATAAGAATTTTAGTGTATTTGAGTTAGAATATATTTCCGTGTAAATAGGAGGGAAACGATAAAAGAGACTTTTATCTGGATTTAACGCCTAATAAATCTAAATGTAAATAAAAAGTTCGAACTATACAATGCTTTTCGTCGAGACGATCTTTCTTAAACTCACTTATTTAGTAGAGAAAAGAATCCAACGTGTGAAAAGGGACTATGACAGATTTATTGATCGAATTTCGGGAAAGGACCACGAGCAAACGAAGTTTCCCTTCTTTATTTATAATTCTCTCGAGATGAAGTGGCGTAAGGTGATCAGACCAAAGACACGCAATAATGCGTCAAGGGCACCTTAATTCGATCTTTGCTTCGAAGGTATCATTGGCAAACTTTGCCAAGATCCTTCGAAACTTTCTTCGTGTACGACCTACCTCAAACTTGCGTCCACTTATAACCGCGTAGAACCTGCGGTTAATCGAGACGTCGCTCGATCTTCGGCGATTAAACGTTCAAAAATTAATTTGACACTTGCCGGAGTATTTTTTGTGAATATCGATACAATGATTATAAAATTTTTACATCAACGATTATTATTAACATCGTTCCAATAAAATGTTACAGCAATGATACGCCTCGTGCATCGAACCGCGCAATGGGAATCGGAATCCATTTGAAATCTTCCAATAAAAATTTCCAATTTAATTTTAGAAAATCATTCAACCGCAGAAGATGTTAAATTTTCAATATACACAACCCGCAAGTTTATTACAACCATTATCTCCAACACTTCCCCGACAATTCAACGTTACAGACAATTCGATTCCTATAAAATTTTCAAAGATTTCAAGCCCTTCGATATTCCCATATCCTTTCGCGATCTATTCAAACATTTTTAAATTCGAATATTGAAAAAAAAAAAGAAACGCTCGAGACCGTTTGCACGGTGAAATTGCTCGAGAAAGCTCCGGGAGAGGCGGTCAAGCGGCCATTACCTGGAATACCTATTCTTCCACAGACAAAAGAACTGCGAACCCATCCGAATAAGAACGAAAAAGCGAAGCTCGCGGCCCGTAAGCGATTCCTCGGTTGGAATCGCGAATACCGATCGAGCTGTCTGTTATCTGTGTTATCGGAACGATTTATGCCCTCCTACGGGCTCGTTTCTCAAATTTCGTCGGGCCCCCCTCGCGTCCTTTCCTCGAGACACGAGCCACGATAAAGGAAAAGGGAAGCTGCATTGTCACGTAGGGTATGCATGGTGTTTCGAAAAAATGCAGCGACCGCGGGGAGGAAGCTGAACGGATAGATAAAGCGGCGAAGAAGAGAGACGTGAGGATGCAACTCATTACGACAGCTGTCTTCGCTGTGGGAAAAATCCTCGGATACGCATCAACGGACCGAATCCAACCCCCGAAACTGCGAGGGTTTCTGATTTTAAGGGAACCGTGAACGAAACGTTGACTGGTGCTATGGAGTTACCGGATATCTGGCCTGGCGATCGATCTGATCGAGTTAATTGAATCTTTTCCTATGTTATGAAATACAGGGATTTAAGTAAATATTTGGTTAATCGATGGTTAATAGATAATTGATAATTTGATGAAAAGATTTTCGAATTTAGCTTTTATTAGTTTTACGAAATTTGTAAAATTATAATTTTGATCCCGATAAACGAATACCATTTTATTACAATCTTTCGATACACGTGTAATAAATAAACATAATCGAATGAAAATATTTAATCGTGAAATTGAAAAGAAATTGATGCATATTTAATTAATTACGAATCCTAAATCGTTTCACACGAGAATACAACAATTGATCGTCAAAGAAATATTGCATTCCATTACCAAAAATATTCTCTAGCGCAGTTGTATCTTTTCATTAGTCCATCCACCGGAGATCCTATCCCCTGCGTCGTGCCAAGGGTTTCTCTCGTAATTTAAAAATAACTCTCCAGCACACGAGACCTTCGTGAATTTTTTTTCCAGCCCTCGTCGTAGCAAAGGGCGAGTCGCCGTGAGCGCGAAACGGTGTAATAAAATTACGCCGCGCACAATGCTCGTATTCTTTCGTAATCGTTGGCCGTTCCTCTTCGTCCGGGCTGGTCGCGGGGTTAATAAACATAAAATGTATGCAACGTTCCCGTTTCCGTGAATGATACTGAAATATGGACGGCAATCTTTCGCTGTTCCACCCTTTAATCTTGTTCCGCGTGAAAAATGTGTTTTATATATTTCACCGGATAATCACCCGAATTGTTAAAGGCTGAGTCGGGACTCTGCGTGGCGTAAGCGTGGCCCAAGTTCAGCCGAGGGTCTCACAGCCTTGGAGGAACATATGGTCCACGGGGCCGAGGGCATCGTTCATTGGCCGACACGTAGACTCGTAATCTTGCTATTTATCACAGGATGCGAGAGGGGTGACGGAGAATAAGAAGGGGCAACTTATTCCTTCTTTTTCTTCGCCTCCTTTTTTTTCCCCCTCTTCTTCTTTTCCATCGGGGAGTTACGCGCATCGGGAAAACGAGTTTAAGCGATACGGAGACCTATCGTCTCGGGGAATCGTGTATGATTATGTGTGATTATGCAGCTCGCCGGTAATGAGACGGCTGGAAACGCGATTTTCCATGTGTCGCGAGGGAAAAAAAGAGTCTCGATGCAGTAGAATTGTTATATACGTAAAAACAGGTGTGTGTTCGGTTGCATTCGTGTAAATTACTTACCGGCGCTCTTGCTGTTCTCCATCCTTCCATGCGAACAATCGACCGTCCGCGTATGGCGAACCGTGGAATATATTCTACCGTACGAGTTAAGTTTCCATATTGAATCGCAGAGATTTTCATTTCGCGTAATTTATCGGGGGGAAACAATTTTCTCGCGAGAAAAACTTGAAATGGATGCCTTCGAACAGGATGCTTCGAATTTATTTGCATTAGCTTAGAATTTTATTCGCAACTAAGATGGACGATTTTCAAATTTTCCGCGAAGCATGAATTATAAAAATAATACGTTTCGTTGTGATTTTCTTTCGATACTTTCGATTACGGCGATAACAGAGTAATGGGATGGGATAGATCCATTGAGAAGAAAGCCACAGAGAAAGTCCTAGTCTGGATATTAATTATTTATTAATTAGCTAATATTCTGAAAACGTATGAACATTTGTACATGTGTTTTGTATCATGAGGTACTTGTGTATGGCATTCGTCGAATACGTAATTAACACGGTATCAGACGTATACAGACACGCGAGACGGACGTGTGTCTCTATACGAATCTATACGTGCGCCTACATAAGTCGATCGTTTTCATTTTCTTTCCTTTCTATCGTTTCCTCTGCTTCATCGTTATTTTCTTTCTTCTCGTGGCGGCAGTGAGCTCCTTACAGAAGAACAATTACACGTTTTTTTTTTTTTTTATTTTTATATAAATAAACCGACGGTAGAATCGGACTAAGCACTTCGTTTCGTCTATTTTACTTTATTTTTTCTTTTTTCTTTCTTTTCTTTGCGCACGGATCGATCTCTATTTTTCGAATAGCGATTGGATGGCTTATGGTGACGTATTTCTGGCAACGTGCTATATATGTGAATACCTTATTATGTATATCGTAGCGTTGCACCACTTTCTACGTTGCTATTTCCATTCGACGCAGAACTCGATAATCAAGCACGCAAAAATTTCACCTCGAACTTCGATCGCTTTCACGGCTAGTCGAAACGTAATTTTACGATCCCTTGCGTTTCTTTAAATAAGTTTCGTTCAATCTGATTACTTTTTTTTTTTGTACGTATACTATTCATTTTTTCGTATGATCGTTTCATGAACTTTCAAAGAGCAATTAATTTCTATAATAGAAAAATGAATAAAGTACTCTAGAAATAAGAAACGAGTTCTGTGTTGAAATAAAAGCTGTGGCGAAAAAAAAATGCAAGAAATACCAATCACAGTTATGAATAATTTATTTCTTGCATCGATCAAATTTTGTCACTTATATATAATACTTGACCGCGTCGAATTACTTTTTATAAAAACGAATAACCGATACCGAATCTTTCGAAGGATTTCTTTCACGCGCCGATGATCGAAGCACTGTTTTATAAATTAAAAAATGCATTCACCTGGATACGTATGTAGATCTCGATTGTCTGATCGATTGCGCGCCAACGTTCAAAAAGGTAACCGAGTGTGTTTCGTCGATACGCGGGCGCGAGACAATGAATCGCGGCCGCCACGCAGCTCGTTGATTGGCTTACCACTTACAATTAATATCCTAAAATTTAAATATATATATATATATATATATATATAGATTCATTTATTTATATATTTATACCAAAAAACATTCGTTCACAACGAATTAGAAAACATAAAAATTTAGCTAGGAGACGCATAGTACAATATAGTGGACTACACCTAACATCATTTTACTCTCGATTTATCTTCCTCTCCGGTTCGAATCCTTTCCTTCTACCGAAACATTTCCTCGCCTCATTTTCTTCCATCATTTCTTTCGGCGTCCTCTCTCATCCCTGCCATCTTAATAAATCGTAGATAGATCGCATTCAATATATTGCTTCGTGATCAGGTAGATGTTGCCTAAGTCTAACAATGATGGGACTCGTAGTTTCTACGCGGAACAAACGTTCGCGAACGACACCTTGCTCTCAAATTAAATCGATGATCGTGTACCACCCATTGAACCGATGAACATCGAAGAAGAACGCCCACGAAATCGTTGTATCGACGCGCGATCATCGATCGTTGTTCCGCGTAACTTTCGATTCGCTATCGACTCGTCTTTCCCCTATGTTTTTCGCTCCGTTCCGGGCACTGAATCACGCCAAGCTCCCGGATATCCCCGCAATTCGTGAAAGCTTTCTTAAACGCGTCGATCCAACTCTGCTCGATTCCTCGAATGGCCGCGAGGGATTTAGAGATTTCGTAAATATCGTGTTCTCTCGACGCGATCGAGCAGCGTGGAATCGGCGTTGTCCCGAGCCGAGTCGACGAGGCGAACGCGAATCAAGTGATTCCTTGCACCGAGTCCGCAACAATTTACTAAATTACAGAATGCCCAAGGTTACGAGTGCGCGACGAGAGGCTGGCGTTGGGGGAGGAATATTACACGAGGGGGTTGGGAGGCTCGACGGGGGCGTGGACGCGGGCGAAACACCGTGCGGACAGAGTGATGATGCGTGAACGGTTCACCGCGATCGGGGTATTTCGCGGAGTCACGCACGCCCGTGTACTCCGGCATTAACGAAAATTGACCGACAACAGAATCGTGGAATGCGCATCCTGTGCAACAACCACGTGAACGCAAAACTGACGGAATTATTCTTGACGCGAGCGCAAGTTCGATCCCGAGAGTCAAAGGTCCGTGCTTGCTCGATGATCGTTCGAGTGATCCACGAGACGAGAATACCGGCTTTTCTAATACCACGTTGGTCGAACCGTGAACGTGCGTGAAAGATTGCACGATGTTTAAAAATTGACGAGACTTTACGGTGCGTTAACAGCTTGATACGTTTAAATTTTGCATTGTAGAGACGATGAATCGATTACGTGTAACTGGTGAAAGGTGGAAATTAACATCAGGGGGTGCGAAAGTGGAAATGATGAAAACAGAAATAAAAGGAGGTCGTGTGTGTGTGTTCAGAAACAAAATATATTTATAAAAACAAAATTAAACGCGTATAAAATAATACAGGTCGTAAATATTATACTTCTCTTCGTCTTCATAGGTTCTCTGTGCTTTTTTTTTTCCTAACCTTCTCTCTAATCATCTCTCGTCTTACGTCGAAATTGGTTGTAATCGCAAGTAAGAGAAAGAAAACATGTACATGTACAAAAAAAAAAGAAAAATTTTTTTTTAAAAATTAAAAAAAAAATAAAAAGGAGGAACAGAAACCGCGTATCGTCGCATTGAGCGTTACACCTACGATGTCCGAGTATTTTTCGATTTCACACCGGACCTTTTCGCTCGCATTCTTTCTCGAACGTACAAGCATCGTCGCACGATTATTCCATTCTCGGTTTTTCCTCTCTCCTTTCCGCTCTATCTATCGCACGTTACCGTAATATTTGTGTACATATATAATATATAAACTTCGCATTCTCTCTTTCACATTTCGTACGCTCGCACACAACACATGCAAACACTCGCATACAAATAAACACTATACGCGCGAACACACTCTTCTCTCTCTTCTCTTTCACCTGTTTCAACCGCTTACAATTTTTATCGACGCACGTTATTATGGCACAAAACGAGGAATGGGTGTGCACGGAAATACTTGTTATTACCGGATAAGAATTCCTTCCACTTTCCCTTTCTTTCGCTATCTCTCTCTTTCTCTTTGATCTCACACCTCTCTAGCGTACGCACCGACACACGCTCTCTTCCATACCTTTCCTGTTCTATATCATTCTAACACATACACACACACACGCACCCATTCTCGCACGCTCATGAATTATTATTTATAATCTTCTTTTCATAGTACTCTCTTCCATTTCTTTCTCTTCTCGTTCTCTTTCGTTTAGTTTTCTTTTCTCTTTACTTCAGTGAAATGCCCGCAAAATTAGAATCACACGTGAGGGGAAGCACACAAGGTTCTATTACATCTCGTCTCTTTCATTTTGTTTTTTCATTTTTTTTCTTTTTTTTTTGGCACAACCAACGACAGTTTGGTACCGTGTGTATATATATACACATATGTATATATATAATATATATATATATAATATAGATATAATAATTTTGCACTTACGTGCTGGAACAATTATGTTACAATTACAAACATACTCTCGCACCAAAACGCGCTCACGGAACGAGTGAAAAATACCAACGATGTGCGCCATTTTCAATAATAATAATATTCATAATATAATAATAATATTAATAATAATATAATAATACAAGAAACAAGCGAAACGCGTCTTGTCTAAAAACAAATCTACAGAAATATATTCGCCGCTTCGTCGTCGCTCGCGAAATCACCATATATCGTTTATTTCATAGTTAAATGCCCACTGTGTTAGATTTCGTAACGCGATTTATTCTACCCACTCTTTCTTATCCTTCACCTCTTTTTCTCTCTCCTTCTCTCTCTCTCTCTCTCTATCTATCTATCTCTCTATCTCTCCCTCCCATTTTCACCGAAAAAGAAAACGAAAATGTGAAAATTGCTTATGTTCATTAATTTGGCTTTCACCATTAATTTCTTATCCTTTATCACGCCTTGTAAAACTCATTCCCTTTTGTCTTTTCATCTCGCTGAAACGCATTCGCAATACAAATATCTGACAATGATATGACATCGGAAATATGTATAGTAATTCTCGATCGCTCACGATCTGATTTCACCAAACGCGTTCGTCTCACTACAATCTTCCATCTTTCCTCTCTTACCCTCCACGTCTTTCTTTTTTTTTTCTTTTTTTTTAACTTTATACGATTATTTATAATAAAACTGAGTGTACAGTAATACTGTTTGATATGTCTCTAAAACGTACATCGATCTCTACAACCCTCCCCTTTCATTATCGTCTCTCTCTTCTCGCTCTTATTCTCTTTTTCTCTCTCTCTCGTTTATATTAGAATCTATATGTATAATGTTCTATTACACGCTCTTACGACCGGCGGGCGATTCGAGGAACTTTGTGGAAAAAGCAAAGAAGAAAGAGAGCGTTCTTCTGCAATTTATTATATCATGCTCCTCTACTTACTGGCCAATTTGAGAAACGAGTGGAAAAACTATGGAGATCGCGTTATTGTTACGAATCGAGGAAATAATTTTCGAAACGTTCTATCTGTCGATTAGAACACGAAGAATTTTCATTTCTTGGATTTGTTTGCAAAGCGAAAATGTAGGAAATGGCGAAGAAGTACGTCGTTTCGCCCGCACGGATGTGCGCTCAGCTACTTTTTTTTTTTTCTCTTTAATAACATTATTATTATTGCATTGGCTCTTTCATCTTTTCTTACTTCCTTTCATTCATCGTTAAATTCCTGAACTCTGAGGTAGTCTGTTCTGGGTGTCATATTACGTAGTAAAAATGGCAAGAGTGCTATATAATTTATCGTCTTTTTTTTTTCTCTCGCTTTCACGTTATTATTTCATCGACAATTTTTTTTTCTCTTTTTTTTTCATACGAAATAACTGAAAAAAGAATGTTGTGAAAGGACGTCATACACGGTGTGCGTATGTGTGTGGTGTGTGTTGTACGTGTTCGTGACGGTGATCGAGTCTCTGTGTGAGTAAAATTCGATTTTTATGTACAACTATCGTATACTGCTCAAAACAATTAAAAAAAAAAAACACAACGATCAGAATATGAGTGAAACATCAAATTCCGACGAAGAAATTAAAATAATAGCAAGGAAATAATACTGCATACTTAATACTATAGAATCCTTGAACTTTTAATTCACGTACAGTATGAAAATATCTATTTCCCCTATTTCGATCGTCCAACTATTTTGAGCAATATAATACTATCAAAAGACGGACCCCATTCTTAATATGCAAAAAGATCGAATGCAACGCGTGAAGCGGAACATCGAGAAACGAGAAGAAAAAAAAAAACAGAAAAAAAAAAATCTAAAAGAACAAACAAGAACAATTCGCGATCAATCGACAAAAATTACAACGAGCAAACAATTCGATCGGCGCTACTCGCGGCGGAAAAACGGAATCATTCTCGCAACAACAACAACATGGAACGGGAACAAAATGATTCGAAGCTAATGATCAACGTAACGTGTCGCGTTTGAGTAACTGTTAAACACCTAAGGCCGATCAGGCGATCGATTAAACGATGACCAACGGAAATAATTATGCGTAAACGCGGCGTATATTTCGTTACGGCGAGGTCAACGTTTATTTAGTGTACGTGTCACATGTATACGTGTACGTGTATGTAGTACGTGTACGTAGGTGTGTGTGTTCAACTGTAACGAGCTGTGCGTAGCTCGAAGGGAAATTCGCTCGTGTCGCGAGAGAGGAGAGACTCGATCCTATCCTCAGTGATTGGCTCGTTTTGCGCTCCGCGTGCAATTAATCGAGCATTAATTGATCGTATGCGACGGGTGCCGCGCAATTAGAGGCAACACGCTCGACGAAATTCTGAAACGATTTAATAATTGCTCGAACGAATGCCTCGGTGATCAAGTAATTTCGTGATTCGTTAAAATTTTGCGAGTGAAACGGGTTCGGTGGTCCCCGTTGAAAAAAAAAAAATCAACTGTATTTTTTTCTCTTTTGCCCTGAGCTTTCTTTTTCTTTTTTTTTTCTTCTGTTCGCTCAATGTCTGAAGAATATCCGGCAAAATTTGCAAGTAAATCGAGACACGAACGGTTATACGTTTCGATATGCAACGAGGACATTAACCGTTTAATCGTTTTAAAAGCGAGGAAGATTTTGTTAATTCTTGTGGGGAAACGACACGAGCAAGATTCATTCCGGGCAACGTACAATTCGGAACTTAGGCTATTATTAATCTTAACGTTTAGAAAAAGGGAAAAGACGCGACGCTGTTGTGAAAACGTATCGCTCGCGACGGGTCGTTAATACCGCGAAACTGGAATGTACAAGAAAAAGTAAGGAATGTGACAAAAAAAAAAAATAAAAGAGCGCGCCGAGAGGCTCGTTGTGTCGAACTTATTTACGACTCTTTAACTACAGAACGATAAACAAAGAAATTTAAATTTCACCTCTCGACCGTCTTTCACGGATAAACAATATCTTGAAACGTATTAAGAAACGATAAAAAAAATACGAGACGATTAACTAGACAACTAAAACATAAACGCGTCGTCGCTCGAATAACGATTTTTATAGCGATTCAAATTTGCCGCGCTACCGTCGCCGCGTCTTTTCGCGATTACCTATCAACCATTTTCTTTTTCCTCTCGTTCTCCCTCGATAAAGTATGCTATATACGCTATAAAATACGAGTATTATGAATAGGTTTCGTAATCACTTTCTAGACGATATTCAATTGAATTCAATAATTACAGTGATGATAATAATTAGAATAATAATACGCCTATACATTTAACATATTTTGTACAATCGATAAGCTTCGAAGGTTCGACGTCGCATCAGAAATATCCATTGCGCGTTTTTCTTTTTCGGAATTATTATCGTTCGAGAATGCGCGATTGTTCGAATTTTGCCGAGAGAATCGTGGATTCGTGATCGCGCTACCGGGCTCCTCCATTTTGTCAGAACGGAAGTCGCGATCCACCGAGTCGAGCAATCAACGAGGGAACACTGAAAAACGTAAACACTCGTCGATTTCATACGATCGACTCCGTGTATCGCGACAGACGATGTTCAAATTACCGTTCAGTTTAGTAAACAGTCTATCGATCTTAATATTTAAAGAGATGTCATTTTTCGACCAAATTTCCTAGAGCCCGTTATACACGTCGCAACCTCCACGTATAGAATGTTCTCGTCGGAACGTGCTAAATCTCGATTCCGATTCGAGGTTAAATAAATATTACATCGTTGAGCAAAAAACCAATATCCTTCCGAATACCGTTGCTGTTACTAGCTAACGAATCCGCGAGATCATCTATCCTCGAATAACAATGATTTCGATCGATGGATCATTTTGAAGAACAAAAAAAACTAAAAGATGGGAAAAAAGTGAAACGTGATTCTATTACTTTGTTTGCAAATCGAAAACAACGGAACGAAAGGATGTCGTTTTCTTGCCGAATCAGATGGTATGTAAGAATTTTTGTTCGAATCGGGAATAAAAATTGAATGGATTAATACGAACTGTCTTAACCAAGAAACTATGAATAATAAATTACAAATTTGATCACGATCGAACGGGTGTGCACTTGAGTCCCAGTGTCTCTGATCGATTTAAGCACAAAGAGCTCGATTCGAGAAGTCGCAACGTGGATCGGTCTCGCGATATAGTTATGTACGAGCCGGCCGTCGTGATGTTCGACGACCGACGATCTCACCTTTCGATTGATAATCACGAACACCGTAGGAGAAGATCATCGGATAACAGCCGTGTTGTTCCACCGTCTGCGATGCTAGTCCTCGATCATGAAACTCCTCTCGAATCACGCCCGCAGATGGACGTTGTGGCTGTTGTTTTTCTTTTTGTGCGTCTCGAGGTGCTTCATCATGTGGTCCTTCCTGATGAATCCCTTGCCGCAATTATCACAGGCGTACGGCTTTTCGCCAGTGTGGAGGCACATGTGCCGCCTGAGGTCAGTTTTGTGGTTGAACTGCTTCGGACATATCTCGCACTTGTACGGCTTGTCACCGGCGTGCTTCTGCAGGTGCTCCGCGTGCAGGTACTCGAGGGGGAACCTCTTGCCGCACTGATTGCATTTGAACGGCTTGTCGCCAGAGTGGAAGCTCTTGTTATGTTGCGTCAGGTAGCAAGCCTTGTTGAAAACCTTGTCGCACTCGATGCACTTGTGAAAGCCGTCCTGGGAAATATAGTGCGAGCCGGTATTCGTGCTGGTTACCTGATGTTCCTTCGTGATCACAGAGTTGCCTTTAGATTTGTGACTCTTCTCTAATTGTCTACCGATATTTGGATTGAGCTCCTCTTTCGCTTGAATGAGCTGCGGTAGATTATTGTTAGCCTCGAGATTGTCTCGAGACTGCTGAAGCGGGTGCGATAGATGATGATGCGTTTGGATCTCGTACTGTTTGATGATCATGCCGTCGGTGTTCGGTTGCATGTCGACATCCATGTTCGTAAGGGATTCGTATCGAGGCGGTGAATTTCGGTACGGGTCGTAGTTCGATCCAGGCGATTCGAATGATCTATCTTGAGGAGATGCGTTCTCCTCTGGACTTAGCCCCCCCACGTTAACGGCCTGCGGTTCATTTTGGCCAATTAAAAACCCGGTTACGTTGAACTGCGTAAAACTCGGCAGTGGCCTTTGGTGATTACTAAAGGTCCCGAAACCGGGTAAAACATCCTGAGATTGTTGCTGCTGCTGGTGCTGTTGCTGCTGCTGCTGCTGCTGCTGGTGCTGCTGGTGCTGCTGCTGCTGTTGTTGATGATGATGTTGCGACTGCTGGTGCTGAGATTGACCAGAGAGTGGTAAAGACATCTCATTACCAGTAGTAGTTAGCTGGATGGTGATAGACTCCAGCAGGCCCGGGATGTTGGTAGTAGTTATAACGTGGGGGGGCAAGGCGTTTGGGTACGGCTGATGAGGCATCGTAGTACCCCCCATCGCCGTGGGCGAAGCCATTGCTGGGTGGACCGAGCCCGGCGTTATGGGAGACGGCGAACTCATGTGGTGCGGGTGGGCCGAGCCCATTGGCGAAGGGGAACTCAGGTGGGGCGCCGGTGGCGGGTGCATGGGTGACATGGGCGAACTCATGGGATGGTGGACCGGAAGTTGTCCCGACGGCGAACCCATTGGCAGGTGATGGAGTTGCTGCTGCTGTTGCTGCTGTTGGTGGCCCAGCTGGGGGGACGGGGAACCCATTTGTTGCTGATGGTGGCCTGCCAGCGGGGATTGCGCCGGAGAATTGAGCGGCGGTACCATTGTGGAGCCCAAGTGCACCGCCGAAGGCTGCTGTTGCTGCTGCTGCTGTTGCGTTAGTGCCACTGCCGCCGAAGATTCGCTGCTGCTGCTGCTGTTGCTGTTGTTGGAATTGTTGTTGTTGCTGTTGTAGAGAGTGGTGGGCGTGTGCAGCAGGCCCCTCGCCGCCTCGCCCGAGGGACCTGCCATCAAGTTTGGGGGACTCCCGGAAGAAGATAACTCTGGCGATCTGGATGGTCCCCCGCCTCTGCCACCAGAAGTATGGCTATCTCTACCAGGATGATGATGAGCGCTGATCGGCATGTTCGCTGGATCCGGCTGATTGCTCTGTTTCACCGCGTTCTTGTGCAGCGTCGTGTTGTAGTGCCTCTTCAGATGGCCCGAGCTGGTGAACCACTTGTTGCACGCGGTGCAGTTGTAGGTCTTTGGCCGCCGCGCTTCGTTACTTTTCCACGATTGATTAGCTAAAGGCGGAGGTTTAGGTGGTTGTTGCAATAGTCCTCCGGGCATCTGATGACCTGGCATCGGTTGCGTGCTCGTAATGATAGGGGAACCTGGATGTCGCGGTGGTTCTACGGGCATGTGCTGCCCGCGCATGAATTGACCTTGATCCGGAAGAGGCGAAACACTGTCCATGGGGCCCATAGGCGATAATCCGGGGTGATAATCATGCGGCTGAGCGGCCGGTGGCCAACCCAGCATAGAACTCACCGAATGCGATCCAGCCCTTTGTTGCTGCTGATGCTGCTGTTGCATTACCTGCTGCTGATGCATCTGCATCTGCAACTCCTGCTGCTGCTGTTGATGAAGCCTCATCAGCTCCTCCTCGTACCTGTGAGTCTGCACTTTGTGCGAATCCAGATCGAGAATTTCCGCCTGTTCCTCCGGTTCCTGCTTCACCTCCGTTTTTATCGTTTGTCCCCCATTGTAGTCGTAACCAGACTGTTGTTGCTGCTGCTGGCTAGACTGTGGGGGCGAGGGGTGCATCTGTTGCTGCTGCTGTTGTTGATTTTGCTGTTGAGGACTACTTCCCAGTTGCTGATATTGATGCTGTCCAGGGTATCCTCCGGGTGAATTCGAGTGATTCGTTCTTACGTGTTCACCCAGCTGATTCGCGTCCTCGTACACTGCACCGCATTTGTCGCACTGAAGAGGCGGACTTCTCGGACTGGTCGAGCTAACGGAACTGGTGCGTTCCGGTGGAAAATGTTGTTGATGCTGGTACGGATGATAGCGCGAGTAACCTCCACCACCACCCCCGCCATTATTTTGCGTGTCTTCTCGCGGCGGTGAGTAATGATGGGGTAGAATATAGGCCTGGTCGTTCTGCATAAAATAATTCGATTCGCTGAACATCGGCGATTGAAAGTGATTATAATTTTGACCGGCAGATTGTTGCTGTTGGGATTGTTGTTGTTGTTGCTGCTGCTGTTGCGGCGGTAGTTGTTGTTGTTGTTGCTGCTGCTGTTGCGGCGGTAGTTGTTGTTGTTGTTGCTGCTGCTGTTGCGGCGGTAGTTGTTGTTGTTGTTGCTGCTGCTGTTGCGGCGGTAGTTGTTGTTGTTGTTGCTGCTGCTGTTGCGGCGGTAGTTGTTGTTGTTGTTGCTGCTGCTGCTGCTGTTGAGAAGACGTAGGATCCTGAGAGGGCGGCCTCGAGGAAGATTCGCTCGAGTCCGCCGGCGCGGTCACGCTATCGCGTTTGACGCCCACGTGACTGTTGTGATTGCCGGCCTTACTGTTGTTGTTGTTACTCTCCTCCTGCTGGGCCTGGCTCGCCCACTGACTTAGCAGGTTCTCCTGGTGGTATCGCAGGTGCACTTCGAGACTTTTATCGCTTTCAAAGTAGAGGCCGCAGTCCTTGCAATGATGCTCCGGGTTCGAACTGCCGCCTACGTACTGTTGCTGTTGTTGCTGCTGCTCCACACTCGTCATTTCACTCATATTGTCTCTCAGTTTCTGCCCCACTGTCTCGCTTTTAAACGCCTGTCTTTCCGTGAAAAGAAAGCCGCGCGCTCCTCTTCGTCCCTTTTCTTCTCGCGATAACAGAACACTGTCCGGTAACACGAGAGACAAAGACGAACCGAACCGTCACACACGTTACACTGAATCTGATGTGCTACGCACACACACGCGCGTACACGCGCTCGCGCGCGCGCGAAGTTCCAGTAAAAGTTTGTTCTGATATCGCGGTATCTCGATTCGGTATCACTTTCTCGATTCGAAACAAACGGGCACAGAAGAACTCGTGACGAGGTGTTTGAACGGTACGTGGTACACGCGCGTCAAGTCGCGACGTCTCGCGTCTCCCTCCTTTCAGCCGTCGACGAGCGCCGATACGGGTTTCCTCGCGGACAGCACATGGACGATGACTCGAAAGACGCGCGAAACCGGAGTCACGTGAGGTACTGAACAAATTTTTCCAGGAGAGGGTGGTTTTACGGGGTGGGGAGGCCGAACGAAAAGAAAAGAAAGGAAAAAAGAAAAAAAGCGGGGCACAGCGTGTTCTACATTTATCATATGATCGCACGTACGCCAGGTACAAAAGTCCAAATCAACCGCGATCGCTCCACCTGGTGCGACGTCGAACGTATCACCGTGTACGGCATCGTCGCCCTCGCCTCGACGATGTGCCGACGATGACGACAATGGTATGGCTCTGATGGCTGTTCCAGACGCGGCTACGAACCGGCTTCCCCCTTCAGCTCAGTGTGCATCCACCGACGCCGTGTCCGAAAGCTGAGGATCTTCGATAATTCAGCCTCGGCAGAGGAACTCACAAAAAGGAATTACGTTTAAAGAACGAGAAACAAAAGAACTAAAAAAAAAAACAAACGATAGATGTACGCGTACGATTTACATTGTCGGCTCGCGATTCCTCGATTCCCGTCACTGATACACGTCTCTCCAATTATCAAAGACTCCTCGGCGAACGAATTCACGCGGTCCAACGATAACCGGGACTCTTCGTCTTCGAATCATTGGCAATCACGAGCTATCACTTTTCACTTTCTTCACTGATAATAAAGTGTCCATTTCGCCGTCACTGTCCGCGCAAGGCGAATGCTTGTCGTCACCGTGACGATCGACTTCTCGATTGTTGCGCCGGTTCCACCTACGCTCACGATGGATCACCGCGTACGATCGAGGATTTCGACCGATCGAAATTCGGCGAAACAGGAAAATGGGAACGTGGAACCGTGTCGTACTAAGACGGCATGGGTACGAGATGAGTGGTTTATCCTTCGAACTGCGATTGTAAATAGCGAGCGATCGTCCTCAACCTCGTGTCCCTCTCCCTCCTTCTTCCACTTCTCACCCCTCCTTCCGGCACGCTAGCTCGCTCACTCGGTCTCTCTCACTCTATCCTATTCACACACTCTCTAGACCCGCGTCGTACGACCGCCGGCACTGTTCTGTCGGTTGGAATTCCGGAGTTTCGAGTCCTCGGGCTCGCGCCAAGGCACTGCTCTCCCCCTACCTTCCAATCCTTCTCCGCCGCCCCCTCTATCCCGTCACTTGCTAGCTCTCCAACTTGCTCTTTCTATCCACCACAATTCTCTCTCCTTCGCACCGACTTCTTCCCCTCTCTTCTTCACCACTACAAGCAACCAAACGATCCTCTCTCTTTTCTACCTTCTCGTGCCTACTCTCTCTCTCTATCCATGTTTCCCTCCTTCGTTCTTAATGTTACTCGACCGATACCACTTTCTCGCTTCAACATTCCCCACGAACGGTCTTTCCTCTCTCTTCCAAGCGTCTCCCACCCTTCTCTTCTTCGGGTTTACTAGAATAACACCTTCCTCCGTTCAACCTACCAACCTTCGATCTCTTTCTCGCTTCAATCTCGTTCCTTCCTTTTCTCTTGAACCTTCCTCAAACCAGAGCTTTTCCTCCTTACTCTTACAGCTTCCTCCCTTTCCCACCTAGCACCTTCGTCCAAAGCCCCCTTCCTACCACGATGTAGCTCGCAGACGAGAAACAGAGAAAGAAGATGAAAAGAACGAGTCGGACAGAGAGACCAACAACTCGAGACAGCCAACCAAATTTGAGACGTCGAGCGCTTCTTGCCCCCACCAGATCTTCCTTGCCCCTCTGCCCTTCTGTTACAGTCCACGGTTCCTCCGGTTCTCTTATCCGTCTCTTTCTAGCCGTGGCCATCTCTGTCGCCCTCTCGTCTAAAAGGACGACGAATCCTGTGGGACGCCGAATGTTTCCTCTCTTCGTCTCTTATTTCTTCCATTCGATTCTTCTCCTCGTTCATCCAACACCGACGATCAGCTCTTCTTCTTCTGTACCCTCTTCCCGCCTCAACCGCCGTCTTTATTCGTGCTTCTTCCTCTTCTTCGTCCTCGTGCTCTTCGCCCGATCCTCGGAAGAGAGAGAGAAAGACAGAAAGACATGCGCATGGCACAGGAATCCTTGCGCGTCCGTATCCTCGACGTTGTCCTTACACACGAAACTTTATCCGACGAGATTTTTCGGAACTCCACCGCTCGGACTCCACTCTTTTTTCGCTGGAATTTTCGTGGCCGGCCATCTTCGTTTCCTCTCACGGTTCAATCGTACGCGACCTTTATTTCCTTCGTTTCGCTTTCGATTCGTTCGTCCACGAAGGACACGGCATCCTGCTTGTCCGCGAGATCGAACGATTCGGTCGTTCGCTTGTTCGAAATTCGGCAGCCAGAGATCGGTGACTGCACCGAAATTTGCCACGCCATCCTTGAATATCCTGTGTTGTGACGTGTCCTTGGCGATATCTTTACTGCGGGAAATTTTAGACCAGGGATCCTGTATGGATGCTTAATTTTCTTGGGGAACTTTTTTTTGCGAATGGAATTTAGAAAAAGTAAAATTACAATTGATAAAATTAAAATTGAAATTTAGAAAGGTAAAATTAAAATTTTGCGTTGATAGAATTTAGAAAAATATGGTTCCTACGATTATCAAAAATATTTTAATATCCTTCTTTTATTAAAGTTGTGATTTTCTAGTAATTTGAAACCTATTTTTCTGAAAATATTTTAGGTGATCTTTATCATAAATTAAAATTTATTTTCAGGTGTGGTATATTTAACGCTAAGCAGAGATGTTTTTACAGATCTTATTGATGTTGATTGCTTTTATCCGTTTCTTTTATCCCCTAATATAGCTACATCTTCCACCGAAGGAAAAAATTCATTCCCCTCGAGGAAGGTCAACTGATATCCCGCCCCAGTAAACGCAATTCACCTAACTTCCTATTAACCTGTTAAGCGGAGAAGACAAGTTATCTCGCAATTTGAAAACGTTCTCCTAATGAGTTTAACAAGTATAACACGTAATCACAGTTTAATAGTACTCAACAAAATCAACATATTAATTCCAACTTATTTCTAAAATATGTGTCGAATACACACACACACACGCCCCTATTTTCAAATTTGCAATGCAACGCATTCACAAAAAAAAAAAAAAAAACAAACAAGAAAAACAAATCCAGTTATAACGCGTAGAGATTAATATAGTTTAAAGTACGCGATAATTAAAATTTCTAAGTAGCTCGATACATTTTTAGAATACACTTAACATAACGATACTCGTTCTACGCGTATCTGAACCTCTTTGACCATTACCTTCCCTAGCGTACACCAAAACTGTGAACAAACGATTCCATAATTACCCTTTAACATTTACAAAGCGTAAATAATTTTCCAAGCAGCCATTCCATTTATTTATTCATTCGCTCAAAGCAACCGAGCTTCGTGCATGCATACATCATCGCCGGTTCCCTCGGTGTTAAAATCGCCAAGCGTACGCGTCGTAGCTCACGCCGAATTGCTGGCACGGGGGGCGTTTTGTCTCAAGGAATTACCCGCTTAACAGGTTCAAAGCGGCCACGAGCCCGCCAGCCGTAGGTGTCTGCGTAAAAAGTGCGTCGGTATTATTCATCGATAACCAAACTCTCTGCTACCTCCCCCTCCAGATCGTCCTCTCGCAGCCTCCCTTGTTCCCTGGATCGACTGCACCCCGCAACGGCCACCAAGCTTTCACGGGAAGAATAAAAAAAAATGTGGGTAACCTTGCATTTTTTTATGATACCTTTTTTTCCACGCGACGAAGCGGGTTCCCGTGGCCCGTGCACTTGGCATACCGAATGCGACCACCCCCTCTGCCCGCCTCTCTTGCTAGCCTACATCCTACACGGCTACGTTCAACCACGTGCTCCGTCTCTCTTTCTCTCTTTCTTTTTTTCTTTCTTTCGCCATCTTTCCTCTCCCCTCGCGCCACTTTATTCTATCTATGAATATGTTTATTACGTTGCACCGTGGCCACCTGATGCAAAAAAGAAATTCGGCCCGCGTGTGGCCGACCAGGCACCGGCACGTGCTGTCACCATGAATAAACGTCAGTCGCGCTCGCGCTGTCGCGCATCCTTTGATCTCGATTCAATTAGATTGTCGGACACTGTTCGGCCTGTTTGATAATCGTTGCTTAGCGGCGCGCTACTCGCGGTCCGCGAATTTTGCGAACAGGAGATAGTCTGGGTGAAGCGGAGAGGATCGAGATCGAAGGTCTTTCGTTTTAGAACGGTGTCAAAAAGTTGTGGAGAATGTGCGTGATGTGGAAAGTAGCTGGTAAGGGGATGGTTTGGTTTTGAAGTGGATAATTGGTTTGTCAAGTGGAGGGGTGTTACGTTTAGGACCTTTTCGAAGATCGAAGTATGCGCAAGGTGGATTTTAATATCGTACGCATAAGTTTGCGCGTGTATGTACGCTAACTTTTTTGTAACATTGGGCAATATCGTTTTAAAATACTTGAATATTTTTTTTCCCCTTTTTAGTTATTTGGAGCAATGTTAAACGACTGGAAATAAATTGCTATAAAAATCGTCCGTTGTTTTTTTTTTTTAGTTACAATGGCTTCTATTCAATACCCAAGTTCAATTTCGTCCAAACATCTGTGTCTCTAAAAATCGAAATAAAACGATTCATGTACCTTGTCCACTCTCCCTCTTTCTATTTCTCTAAACGCGACAGGTAAAACTGTTCTTTTCACAAAACTTTATTACTCTGTTTAAAAGAACGTATTAAAATAACCAGAATACACTAAATGTTCGCGTTTTACGACACCGCAATTGTCGCCGAGCTGCACGACTTGGAACAAGGCTAAATTACCATGCTATCTTTTTCCTTCTTGAAGAAATCGCTGCTTGAGACAGGTAAACGAACAGTGTATAAGTGCGCGAATCGTAATTTAACGCGAGCTCAATAAGGGGCAATAAAAATCGCTGCTCGTTAGGAAAGTACAGGAAAACCCGAATCGACGAAATTACTACGTTTTATAACAGGGGAACGTCTAACGGAGCGCACCGATAATAGGGCGAAAGTTATATTGGTGGCAATCGGTCTCGATTATTATCGAGACACATAATCGAGTTTCCAGCGGCGAACCAGAGGAACTCGGAGCAATTCGAAATAATCTCGAAAGACACGCTGGAAAGTGTTACCTGAAACAGTGCTGAAAACGCGTCGGGGGTGGGTGGTGTGCGAGTTGCGGTGCACGAGAAGGGAAAGAACCGAGAATGGAGCATGAGGGGTGGTGGAGGCGGAAGGTGGAAATTGTTCACAAATCTAATTGTACGACGCGCCTTTGTACTTCGTCCTTATTGTTCTACTTTGTACCTGGATGTTTTATTGCGGCCCATTGTGGCCGCCTTAACCGTACAACGTAATTAATTCTGGGTTTCAATTTTCTTTTCTAAGGAAATCATTTATGAGTGCGCGGACCAGGAGTGCCGCGATGTCGGAACGTTCTGTCGCTCGATCGTCTGCCGAAGGAGACTCTAAAGATTTTCTTTCCAGTCATTCCGAGGATTTGATGAATATTTTATGCAATTGTTATTCTTTTTTTACCTGCGGACGGTTTTTCATGGTTTATTTATTTTAGCGGGATCGATACGTTTTTCTTATCAATCCGTTAATTAATACGACGTATTAATGTTGATCGCTTATTATGCATAGCGGTATGAAACTTAGGTATTTCGCGAATACGATGCAAAAAAGTATGATCGATTAAATTTATTTAAAATCTACGAATTTTTATAATCTTTTAATGATACTCCTGTGACAAAGATTATTTATCGCTTCCTTCGCGCTAGAATCTGACAGTGATTTTAGCTGCGTATTTTGCATCGAGTATATGTTATCGTGTTTGTGCGTAATGGGGTGAGGCATACAAGATTTGAATAATACATCCCTCGATTGCATGCGACACGAGGAGCCACCGAAAGAGAGGTAAATATCGTCGAGCCTTGGCAAACAAAGTCTATTCAGAACGAAGAGCTAGATCGATCTTTTTCTTTTTTATCAAAAATCAACTTCTCGCCCGTAGTTTGGTAAAGAGAAATTTATTTTCTTGCTCGACTAATGTCATTTATTACGATCTTTACGCAGCATTTTCTTTTTTTTAATTATATCACTCTAAGCATGAGACGATTACATTTTTTAAATTAGAAGAAAATACAATTTCCAAATCGCAGCTTTTTTTTTCTAAACAATATCAGAATTCGGAAATTTAAAATGAAATATTCATTGAAACTGAAATTTCAACGGAAGATTGTAAATTCATACGAATATTTATTACAATTTCGACTCGGCCTTTGGTGCACTCTTTCTGAATTTCGTGCACGTTCGATCGACAAAGAGAGCAGCAAGCCTGAGCTTCTGGAAGATAGACTTCGGCAGAAATAACGCGATCTACGTGGCTGGAAACAGGCAAAACGCTCGCTGGCACCTTCAAGATTGTATCCTGGAACGAGCAATGACATCGATTTTCAAACGAACTTATTGTCAAGCTCTGCCTTTAGCGTGTAAAGCAACTATAATATCAATTGAAATATAAAAATGATTAGTTTTATCGTCTATACAAGAACAACTATGTTTTTCCCATTTCAGTCAACAAAATTTATACTTCTTTTCACAAGAATTCTCTTTGGTCATAGACATTGAGTAACATCTTTTTAACAATTAAAATATTCTCAGAATACAAAGATAAATTATCGAAATTGTCCAACATTAAATTGTATCATTGAATAAGTGAATCAAGCTAGAACTACAAAGAAGACAATTTTATGAAGAAAATTAAAAAATTCCAAAGATTGTTGTACCTTAAGAGCAAACATTTTTGTAAAGATTACATTCACGATATTACAACGTTCTAAGGATAACACACATTTTGCAGAGGGCTCGTGATATCGACTCGAAGCAGTCTTACCCTTCGACGCTTGCAGGCACACAAACACACGTTCGTACACACGCGGAGAACCACGAACAATAATTTCCATACTAACGTTATCACGAGCGCCCCTGCATCTCTGGACTACGTGTTAGATTTGGATAACGCTAACTTGACAGAAGGGGATGGTCACCCTCGTGGAAATCTTCTCGCCTTTCTGCCACGAAAACCGCATCTCCTCGACCCTCGAAATTCGACTTTTCTGCATGTTTGCGATGTCCTTTAAACGATCGAATCAAGTTCAGTTTTCTTCATATTTGAAGCTCGCGTGTTTGCTTGCTTTTTGATAAATATTTATCTGTCATAAATATTAATTTACCCTTTTGTTGTATCTACTTGAAAAATTAATTAAGAAGACGTCATCATTTTTTTTCCTTACAAAGACAAATAAATCGTTAGGGAAATGTAATGATACTATGAAACAGTCATTAAGGTTTTTCTTTATACGATGTTACAATAAGTTACAAAATAATGGTGTTAAATTATTATATATTTTACAATTTCGGCAAAAAATTTTTCCTCTACATTTTCTCCCATATTATTAGAAACACTTCATCAAAAACACAAACTTATTTTTCACACATTTTCTTCACAATCATCCCCGATACCATACCCTATAATTACCCCTCGGCCGTACCTCACACCGTGTCTAATTTTTCAAGTTTCAAAGCTACACAAAGATCGCCGACATCTTTTTCTCCAAAAATGATTTCTTTTCTATTTTTTTCTTTTCCTCTTTTTTTTTCTTTTTCTACCGATCATCGTATCGACCAACGGTAACGATCTAAGATAAATCCAGCTCTTTATAACCAAGTAGGAACGCGATAGATTGAATCGGCCTAAGCAACACCAACCCTCCCACGAATTTCATCCTAGCAACCCCCTCTTGCCTTACGCTTCTGCTCGGCATTTTCGAGGTGGACGCCGAGCTGACCGAATCACTATCAGCTAGATATTCGCTGGCGTGGCGTTTGCGCCCCATTTTATTAAGGAAATCCTACCCTGTCCACCCCGTTCCGCGCTCCTCGCCGCTGGATCCTCCGGGACGAGGGAGATTTCCTCGTCGTAACACGTGCGACGACGTGCATTTCCAGCGATCCTGGCTTTCCACCTTCAAACCCCCTACAGTCACCCCCTTTCGAACCATGCGACGACCATGGAATTGTTTTTCCTCGGATGGAGCATTTTTCTTGCGAATACGAACGCGAACGAAGGAAGAAAGGGGAACAGAGACTGTATAGTAATATCAGCTTCGGCTCCAAATCGATGACTGTGTCATGCATATCGATGAGCTCGAGTTTCGTTGTTAGATTGTAAGAGAATTTCGATGTATGAAAAGTACGAAATTTTATTAAGAACGTGTGTATCGTCCTCTGTTTCTCTAATTTGAAACTGGATACTGTAAGTTCGTTACATCACGTTTGTCTGACTTTCTGACTTTAGGAAACGTAAGATTTACTTAGCGCGACGGACGTTATTTCGTTATTCGATTTCAACGTTAAGTTTGCGTTAAGAAAGTTTCTCCTATTTCTAAGCACTTTGGATAATTTATAGAATTTATCCGATTTCCAATTAATTTTCATCGACATTCGCAAAACTCGTTAACAACGCCTATCTGTTACTCTGAAAATGGTACAAAAATTTCTAAAAATAATCGCGATATCAATTTCAACTATACACTCTGGAAGAACTTCAATAAAGGGGTCGCAGTGTTCTACCCCTTCCATTCCTAAAAAGCAAGAAGTCACAATAAAGCATTTAAACTGGCTAAAATCATCCAGCAATTTGACCTCGGGCAAGATTTTCCAGTCTCCGCACCCTCAATCTTGCGGAACGGCTCTAAACTCCATCGTGTCGCGGCCGCTAGACGGGGGCAAAGTAATAAAAATATTCCGCGCCGGCGGCAGCCGTGGCGGAAGGGAGGAGTAGACAGAGGGAAGGGTGGCAGGACCGCGTCATTAAAGGAAATTATAACAAAGTGGGTCCTCTGCAGTCCCGTGAGCTGCCGTTGGCCCGTGGATGAAGCTTTGTAGCAGGAGAAGACGGACGCGGGATGGAAGAAGGACGAAGGAAGGGCTGACTCAGTTCGCGCGGAAAACGAATTGAAATTTTAATCGCCCACCCCCGCGGACAAAATGCGTCCACCTTTCTCGTCCTTCCACCGTAACAATCCCTTCTTCCTGCCGCACCCCTCCGTCCCAACCCTCCAACCTATTTTTTCTCCCGCTACCTCTTTCCTCGCCGCGCACCCTTCTGTTCGCTCTTTTATGTTTCTTTCTCTACTTTTTTTTTTATCTTTTTTTCTTTTTTTTTTTTGGAACGGGGTAAATGCTTTTACGCGCGTCGCTATTATGTTCCGCCGATGTTCTCCTCTTCGCTAGCTTTTCAACTCTCTGTTTATTCTACACCCATTTTCGACTGCCCTGTCTTTATTCCCCCCCTTTATTGTCGTTGTCCCGGTGAACTCGAAATTTTAACTTTGAGTGGAAGAAAAAAAAAAAAAAAATTGCGCAATCCCTTTGATCGATATAGTTTCGTGCACGGTGATTTTTAAGCGGCACAGTTTTCAGTTTCTATCGATTTTCTTTTTACGTCGTTCTTCACGCCAGCATAAATTATCCGAGAAATAAAAACCGGTAGAGCATGTGCAAGTAACGTTACAGCCTGGACATCGAAAAATGAACAATGTACAGGGGAAAAAAATAGAAGTAGAACGAAGGTGTAGAGGCATGTTTCGTTGATCCAAGAATCGGCCCGAGACACACCTGACGAAAAACGGATCGTTTCCCGTTCAAGGATAAGCCACGATGCTCCAAAGACTCCTTCACGGGTCCTCCTGCGCCCTACCGGGTCCGTATCAAATTTTTCTCGTTCACGGGAGGAGACTCGTGCGGAGGGGTCGAGGGGACGATCCTCGTGGCTATTGAAAACTTATTGAGAAATCGTGAAAGTCGATCGGCGCTCGACCCTTGGGCGCCATTGTCGACCACGTGCAACTCGTCCGGCATCCATAAGAAGGAACCGTGGCCCGCGGACAGAGAGAACGGCAAAGGGAAGAAAAAAGGGAGCATTGTGTGAAATTAGAGCCCTTCTTATGGTAATTGGACCACCGTATGATTGCTGGGTTACATTCGACGATCGCGCGAACCTTATAGTTTTCTGCTGCATTAGAAGGCCAACGACTCCAATCGGGATTTTCGAGGCACGTGTCTTCCAAACAATTCCAATTTTTTTTTTTTCTTCCTCTTTTTTCCTTTTCGAAGGGACAGTAAGCTTTATAGTAACGTTAGAAAGATTTCCAGGAACTGGTTCACAAGGTTGCTTTCAAGGCTGACAATACCGATTTGGAAATTTGTCCTTTCTTTTCTTGTCTTGATTGAAGATTAAGTTGTCATTCTTTGTGGAACTATAATTTTTTTTTGTATCTCAAAGTGGAAATTTCTGACGTACACTATTTTATGTTTCTCACGTCCGCGAAGAGCGATTAAGGAAACATTTTTAATTGGAAACGTATCGAGATCTACGAAAAAGAAATTTTTCAGTTTCTAATTTAAAGAACTCCGTTACAAACTATCAACATTTTTTTTGTTTCAATACAATTTACACATTCAAAAGGGTAAATCTACTGCACACTCGCAACCGTTACAGTTAAACCTCATTCACGCTAACCTTTCAACAGAACTGAATACTTATCCTATTCTAAACTTCTTTCTCCCATCGATTTTCTTAATTCAAATTCAAATGTACACGGTTCGACTACCAATCACTTTGATCTAGCAGGATTCCGTTTAATCCGTTTCCGGGACACGTTTCTTCCACTGTTTCAAAGAAACCTTCTTTTAACCGTACCCACGACCAATTCATCAACCGCGGTTCTGTTAACCCCACGTCTTTTCCTTTCGCATCCTTCAAACGCTTCCCGACTTCCACCTCGTCTCGTTTCCATCCCACCCAACACCGACCGTCGAAATCCCGAAATCGTCGATTTTCCTTTTTATTTTCGCGATCGTCTAAACGCATGTTAGCGTTGTTACGTCACGCACAGCCAGCGAGCGCATAAAATATTTGCTCGGCTCGTGGGGCTATGGCCGCCGCGGTTAATAACGAACGCGCCAGTTAATCAAACCTGCTCTGACAGCTCAAGGTCACCGCGAACTGTTTTTCGCCGTCTCGAGAACGATCGAGAGTTAATTAAGAGAAACAAGCCGACCGAATCGAAAAACGTTGGTCGGAAAAAATATCCGCGCCTTGCGCGTCTGTTCCCATCCCTCGTCTTTCGATCACGAGCTTACCTTTTTCCCTAATTTTTTCCACCTCTTCTTCGTCCTCTTCAGCATCGTTCCTCGCGGTACAGCCGCGAGAGACTCGCCGGCACCACGGTTCTCACAACATCCTTTGTCCAGTCTGGCCGCAGGATGGCAGAAAGAGACGAACGGAGAGGCGTAGGAAGAGAGACGGCGAGAGAAAGAGAGAAAGACAGGCTGGACCCCGAACTAAAACTAAAACTAGTCTAACTGCATCGTGACGTCATCCGCGGCGCGATTTGCCTTAACCTTGAACGGTCTTTCGCTCTCTCGCTCTTTCTTTTCTCGCTCTCTTTTTCTCTCTCTCTCTCTCTCTGTCTCTTGCTGTTTGCTTCTCTCTCTCTCTCTCTCAATCTGCTCTCACCCCTTCGTTTTCGTCGAGCGGAGAAAAGGAGCAGGATAACGCAAGGAGCGAAGGTGAAGCGGGGGCGGGATGGAGGGTGAGGAACCATGGTCCTTTTGTTTGGACCAACTCCGGCACAATTAAAGTTCGTTCACACGTTTTCCTCGAATTTCAGACACGGGGTTCGCCGGCGCCGCGGGAACACGATACCGAATTATCGTCGCGCCACCTTCGCGGTCCAGCGCTGATTATGAAAATTGCGCTGATCGGTAGAGAATCGGTGACCTTGATTTAGGTCGTATCGACGTTTAGAGAGGAATCTGGTTCATCCTTGAAATTCTACCGTTTATTGCATTTAATACGTAATTTTTGTTCTTTTCTTTTCTTTTCTTTTTGTTTTTTAACGATTAAGATCGAGCGGATGGAAACTGAAGTTCGATTAAATATGTAGCGGTTCAAGTTCGAGCAACAATACGGTAAATAAGATTTAAAGAATTTAACGCGGAAGTGTTGTAACGTTTCGTTGATATCTATTGCAAGCATATTTTCAATGATAATTTATCAAGGCTATCTAGGTAATTTTTTGCAGAGTTACGTAATTAGATCTATTGCGTTTGAATTGCATTATTGTTTCTTCGTAAGTGTGAAACGTATTTCTGCAAACTGTGCAGTATCTCTGTTGAAACAAAATAGAAGATACATGTAAATATTTTGTACAGATTTTTATAAATTCTATGAATCGTATCTTTCGATCCTACTGTGTTTGCATCAAACGAGAATTCAATCATCCTTCGTATAATTTTTCTGTATGATCTAACAGCGTTCTTCGTAACCAGCGACTTTAGCCTTCGAAACGTAGTTCCAACTCTTCCACAGACACGAAAATTCCTAACCATTCCTCTTGTCGGTCCGTCACAAGTTCGAGAAATAATTCAAACCGCGAAAACCTATAATTTTCGTTCGCCGTGTTCCGCTGAAGATCTTATCGATCTTGAAAAGGGGGGAAGAAAGGGAGAGACAGAGAGAGAGACCGAGAGCGAAAAAAAAACGAAGAAATATCATCGATACTATTGGTAAATACAGAAATACCGTTCCCGCGGGCGAATGCCGCGGGGACCAGTTTCGTGGTATTCACATTAATTTTCGATGCGTCGTCGATCCGCCATGGCGAACGCTGTTCGATTTCTTCTTCTTCGTCGCGTTCGTTCTTCCTTTTTCTGCCTAGCCGAGAGGCGGCTCTCTCTTCTCTTTTCCACGAGGTTTCGGCCCTCGGAAACACGAAATGCCGCGAGAAACGAGCCGCAAAAATCCTTTGTTCGCGCCCACGTGACGTGGTCATGAAGCGTGTTCCTTTTTGCGCGATAATTTTGCGGCCCCTTCGAGTTTGTACAGCCAGACGTCGATGGTAATTAGAAGCGGAGAATCTCTGGTATTGTGTGTGGAAAGCATTTGCGTGTAATTAATTTTGATGTCACTATAATTGTATAGACAAAATCCAATTACCGATTTTGTAGCTGGTGTAAGTACGTGTTTGTGAATATGTTTTGATATCTCGAGGGTTTCTTGTTCGTAGAAGATATAACTTTTCATTTTCTGTTTTTTTTTTAGAAGAGTAATGCTTGGATCTAGTGACTACATTTTATTATCGAAATCTTTGGAATTATGTGTTTGAAAGCACTGTATTTAGGCAGATTTCTTTTGTTTGGTTTCTTTGATTTCTACAGACAGTGCGATGGTCAAAAAGGTTTTATGGCTGGGCTTTATATTAATGATGGTTTGTTTCTGGTCGAGTGAAGGGTGCTTTCGGTATTGAGAAAGGAAGATTTAATTATTTTACGACTAGATATGATTGTGACGAGTATCGTTCCATTCCTCTTCTTCGTAGTACAAATTTTTACTGTTTCGTTTCGTTTGAAGCGTATACTAGCAATAAGAATGAAATTGAAAATGTCTAAATTATATCTTGCGCGACACAAGTTCATTCAGAGGCTTTCATCTGTAAAAGACACCTTGAATATTTCCATAAATATTTATCTAACTCTTATCTGTTTTTTCTTTGAACTTCCATTTCGAATTTCATTTCAAACAATAAATATATTTCAAAAATATCAAACACGTCGTTCAAATAGACACCAATAAACAATCCCCTTGCAAACATACCACGTAAACCAAGAAAATCCACACCTTACCCCTTCAACGTTCGCAACCACCCTTAAAAAAACAATATCATCCATATCCAAATACCAATCAACCATACCCGCACCCAATTGTCACCGCATCACCGATACCAATTACCCGAAACAAATTCAAGCTCAGCTTATCTTCCAACACCACCCTCGCTGCACCCTCTCGCGGTGCTCTTGAGCGTCGCGTATCGCAGCCAAGGATGTGGCAGCCGTGAGTCAAAGGAAATTAGGGCAATCATAATTTGCCGTGGTGCAGCGGCGATAAGAAAGGACAAGTGCACTTGTTCGTGAGCTACAGAGGGGTAGTCGAACACCGTGTGCGAAGGGGAGAGGAAAGGGTGAGTTCAACGCGAGCCAGCGGCAGGGAAGCTGCAAGGTTCCATTGTTTCTCGAACAATGTTGTATACCGGGTGTTTCCAGTGCCACTGAAACGAACACCACTGTGCGGCGAAGAGGTCGAAGAGTGCACGTAGTATCGGGGAGCGTCGTCGTCGGTGCATTGTGCTTGGAAGCCAGGTAGGAAACGATACCGGGGCGTCGTTCCGCCACTTGGACGTTGCTCGAACGCTCCTCGGACATGGCATCGATTGCTTTATTACCGCAATTTCAGGATTAATTCGCCGAACGGTATTCACGGGTCCACGCTTTCCAGGAATCCTCCAATATTCGTCGTCCCGTCGGCTCGACTAATTGCGCGCGCGTTTGGAGGATTAATTAATTTACAGCGGCGAGCCACGGCCACGGCCTGTCGATTCTCTTCTCCTGCGATCTCTTGTTCATGGTTCACCGTCTTTTCGATGGGGATCGCGATGCTGAGTAGAGCGAGATCTTAGGGCGACGATGCTTAGGCTTCGTTACGTAACTGTTAGGGTGGATGTCGCGAAGGAAAATATCGGTAACGATGTGATATTTCTGGATTTGTCGGGATCGCTGAAATTGTGGTAGATGATAAAGATAAATATATATCGATATTATCTGATGCTTGTAACTGCGAAAAGAAATATTTGATAGGGAAGTAAGATTGAACTAATTGTTTCATTCCGTCGGAGCTTTTTTTTCGGGAATAGATGTACAGTTAAGATTTCTTTCAAGCAACAACGTCCACCTTTACAATGAACGTACGTTCATCCAGAAAATTAAAATTTTCACAGCGTCTGCATCGTGACGAGGATCTTCGATCACGAATCAAATTCGTCGTGCCATTTTTCTGCGCCCGTTTCGAACCAGTGCACAATGACTTCGCCGATTTCGTATTGTCGCGAATAATTATCGCGAGGAAAACCGCTGAGGGGAGTGAACAAGAGAGAGAACGAACGTTCGAAAAGGGAGAAACAGAGGTGGAAAAAAAAAGAGAAGCGATCGCAGTGTCGGCGACAATCGGTAATTTCTTTGGTCATCGATCATCGTGGAACGTGACGCGATTGGTCGACGTTTCGGGGTTGCCGTCGGAATCCATCCCTCCGATTGGCTCGCGGCAAGTGTGAGAAAATCTTCTGCGAGAGTGCTCAATGCCTGTCGAGCGAGATGATTTATCGTAATGACGCTCTCTTTTTCTATTTTCCTTTTCTGAGCCGCTGCCAATGCGACCAATGACGCGACGTTATTTTTGAACGCATTGGGTCGCCAATTTTTAGCGCGCGCCCTGATGCATCGCTGCATCCTTGCATCTTATAGTTCAACTAAATCTAATTGCTCTTTACTTAATTTTTTTTTTCTTTTATAGATATAACACAGTAGATATTTTAATATAGAGCTATCAAAGTAGTCAAAACGAATTCTATTACTCCATCAATTTTTACTGTGCACCATTTTATATTTTACTTCTTATTATATTCATTCTATCGATTTTATCTTTCTGCCTTCACAATTCAGTAATACCTCGACTTTCCTATTCTTATTATCTTATCCTATGATTCTTTCATTTTATTCTTCGGCAAATTTAAGTTTCGTCTGCCCTACTTCTAAATTAATTCGTTCATCCGCGACCAAGAATGCTATCTCATTAAAATTATTCCATTTTGAAAAATAGCTAAAACCCAAACCTAAACGCACACGACAAACGACGATGCCTAATCGAACGGAACGACATGAAAGTGAACTCGGGGTAAAATTCAAATTCCTACGGTGGCGCGGTTTCAATTACGGCTCCTTTTTTTTTTTTTTTTGGTTCATCGTGGTCGATGACGTGCATCAATGCGGCACGACACGCTGCGTCGCCGTTGTATTCGTAGCATGTAAATAATGCATCCGCTGCACCGCATCGCTGAGCGCTCTGGCGTCGAAATTTTCATAGGAGGGTGAGCTCTCGACAATGGGCGATGATCGAGCTATTTTTGCAGGTGAACCGATCCCGCGGCGTGGAACGATTTTTCGCCGTTTCAAAACTTTTCCGAATTGTTATCGGGGGCAGAAAGGGCGTAGATTTAACGGGCCGACGACGTTATTAGGAAAAAAAATGGAGCAAACGTCCAATTAGTACCATAATTAAAAATATCTCCTTAATTCTTTGATGATGAAAAATGTGTCTCGTTATTCTGCTCATAATCAAAATAGGATTTAAACACTAAAATTTAAAAGATTCTGACTTTTGCTTCCTTTCCTTTAAAACAGAAAGAAACCATAATTTATCAGATGTACAAATAAATTCTCGTCTTTGTCGATGACTATATCGCTTCAGAAGAGCGATTTTTTCGTCCAGGCATTGCTTCCTTTCCCGATGCGATGGGAAATATAGATTTTAAATGAAATTCGATCAAAATCGGACATTAATAAACGTATCTTAAAAAGAACTCCGAAAACAAATAAAAAAATCTATAACATTAACTAAATATGAATCAAGATGAATATAAAACGAAACCCCAAGAAAGAATTACGTAGAGAAACAAATAACTCCGATAAAACTTTGAAAGTTCGAAGAAACAATGTAGAACAAGTGTACACGAACGTCGATCATGTACACGATCACGACCTCGAACCAGGGATGACGATCGAATTTATCGGTCGATTACTTTCTCAGTCGCCGCGTTTCGAGTTAATGCACAGGCTGAAGAGTTAATTTAAAGAGGGGAACCGTACCGATTCCGGAATAATGCAAACGTTTCGTCGGTATCCGCTTACGAGGACGCGGGTTCTGCACTCTCTTTACGAGGGTGCATGTCAATGACCCTAAGCAAGCTTCGTCGAGGGCTGACACACGGGGGTGGCCCGAGAGTCGGGGGATGAGCACAGGGGGACCGGCGTGTTTCGGCATTTTTCTGACTCGCTTCTCTCGCTGGTTCGGTGGAGGGGGAGGGGGTGATGAGCTGCTGTCGTTGCTAGTTTGGGGTAGGTCGGCACACGAACGCCGCCTTGTGATTTAAGATACGCCAGAAAAAGGAGAAAGGAAACCGTAAGAGAGGGTTATTTACCGGTAAACTCGAGCAGCTTATGTTCCACTTTTTCCTTTGTCGTCGGGCAGAAGGTTTTTTTTTTTGAATTGCCAAGCAACTACCCTTTCTACGTGGCCTCGTCGTCGGCCGTTGTAAAATCATACTTGTCACAGGACGGAAACGTAACATTTAACGATGCTTCAACGAATAAACGCGAGACGAATCGCAAAATAATTTTTTTCCCAATTCCATGGCAAGCCTTTGTCGATTTTCCCGACCTTTTCCTTTCGACGTTCCCGAGGAAATAGAAGAATCGAGGATGGCCTTTCGTGTATTAACACGAACGAACCGACTCGAGCGGAGAAGAGCCGTCGGGGGACTCTTTAGGCGCCGTCCACAACGAGATTAGATATTGCAAATGGACGTGGCTTATCTCGGACGAAACGACCGGCTGGACTTCAGCCCTGTTCGCGATAAGACCAACTTCGGCCGGATTTCGCGCCCTCTTTTACGGTTCGACAGCGGACCGCATTTGCATTTTTCCCAAATTTTCTCCCCTTCCACTGTCCCCGGACCTCTACAATTTCTGGCACCCCGCTTGATGAAGCGATTACGACCCTCCCACGGTTTATTAAATAAACATTTACCTTGGATTCTTTTCATAAATGATGGATGCGGTTGTGTTTTCATTTTTTGCGATCATAAATTGCTCGGCTAGTAATTTGAAAAGTGTTTTATGTCGAAATATATTTTTGAACGTATATTTTATTTTCTTATTCTTAAGTATTACTTCACTTTTTTACGGTAGAATATTTAGAATAATTTTTCTTCAGTGCGAATTCATTTTCTAAACGTAATTGGGAACATTTCTTTTCAACACGTAAAATTAAAATATTTTGTATTCGTTTTAAACAGCTTTAAAAATTATATACCTTAATACTATTATTTTTACGAACGCGAAGAATGTGTCAAACATTGCATAATATACAGCGAAGGTAGCACATTCATTTCTCGGTTCATATACAGAATTTTTATCGAGGTTGAAAATTCCCACTCTAACGGTGAAAAGGTTACCATTCTTATTTGTATTCTGCTCTGGTCCACAGCGGTCCGTTCCACATTTTAAATTGTAACCATCTGAGCAGAGTCAAAACCAACCGCGAAGTACATCTACGCGCAATAATTTTTAAGGAAATCCTCGAAGCAATTTTTTGTTACCATTTCTACGATGTTCCATTAACAAGATACATAAATTACTGCCACTTTGTACGATTACGTTCCAGTTTTTTTCACAATTATACTTCAGTTTCGAAAAGCTGAAGTATCTTTGTCGATCAAAGGAATGAATCAGTTTTTCACAGGGTGTGAAAGTAACTTGGAGGAGATTTTTTTTTTTTCTCACGCCGAAGATAACCGTGACAGTTCCATCCCTCAGACGGACCGAGATAAAGCGAGTCTTTAACGAGCACTTAACTGTCCCCCACCAATAAAAGAAAATTTCGTTCAACGTGCTCGAACTAGTGACATGTTCCCTTTTACGGCCTGATAAATTGAGCGCGTTTAGACAATGAATTGCATCGTTATCTCCAAGCGTTATAAGTTCCATATATTTTATTAATATTCACGAAGTGATTTATTGCCTACAATCACTAATTTATTCAATGGTATACTAATCGTATTCAAATTTTGCACTAAAGATTAAAAGAAAAAATAATTCAGTGCTATCTAAGCATTATTATTTTTACCTTCTACATTTTATGCAAAAAGGACTGTACTTAAACATTTCTAAAAAAAATAAATAATCTTTTGAAAACACACGAAGTACCGACATACTCAAGAATACACACAAAAAAAATATTCACCATTTTCTTGCATTCTAAATTTTCTTCAACGAGCACCAACATCGTCTAAATAATTATCAAAATTAAAATTCTCAGCAACGATGTTTCGTTTCGCAGCCCAGATTTCCTGTTTCATAAGAACCAACGTGTGCGTTCTTCATCGACAGCAAAATCTTGGAAGACGCGTGTGAGTTTGGCGTCGACTGGTCCACTTGATGGCCAGAAATGTAATATATAGACGTGGAACAGCGTAAATCCACAAACCGAGGCCGGGCTAATAGTGCTACGGCCGTACAATGTTATTAATCACGCGAACGGGCTGCCGAGGGTCTTGCGAACTTAATTAATTAAATAATATAATAGCCGGAGAAACTAGGGAACAACTGCTCTCTCGGTCTCTCGACTACGTTCCCTCGCCTGGCCCTGTCCCTATCTGCTCACCCTTTCTCGTTCTCTCATCGTCTTTGTCTCGTATCGGAAACGTCCATCAGCAGCAGCATCCCCGAGGCGCTGTTCCTTCTCGCTGTTCAAACCTCGTGGCGAACGCACTAGATATCGCTGGTATGCAGCTGTAATTGCGTAATTTCTCCTCGTATATTTGCTTCTACGCGTGTGTTTACGTTTCTCGGCTTGCTTCCAACGATGGTCTTCTAGAGGGTCCAAGTTTCCGTCGATGGGGTTGGAATCGTGCGATCGATTCTTTGATTTCTCGGTAAGGTTGAAAAGAACGGGAAACCACGGTTGCGTGATTTTGTGGCGTAGCGGTTGGACTGTGTTGAAAGAGTTCGAGATTGACAGTATAAGTGTGGTTTGTGTTGAGAAAGCTTGAGATTGACGGCATAAGTGTGGTTTGTGTTGGAAAAATGTACGATTGGGTGGCCAAATGTGGCTGATGGTGGAAAAGCTTGAGATTGACATTACGAAGTTGCGTGTCATCGTTAGCGATTATGGCGCTACGATGAAGACATTTTGATGCATGTTGCACATTATTCAAAAATTCTTGATTAATGTAATTGCTTTAAGGAGACTCGAAAATTTTCGAAAGCTTGAAAAGTTTTAAGGTATTGAAAAAATTAAATTTCAGGAGTATGAGTAAATGTTATATCAATGGTTGAGCATTGGGAATAATTAATGTAAGCTTTCTTCCATGTTTCGCATTATAAGAAAAGTTGATTTAAATATTTGTATCTTACGTGTGTATTATTAGTTTCGGAGCTATCAATAAATTGAAATAAATTCTTAATTAAACATTTTTAACTTTCTTATTAATTTTATTAATGTGTATTATAGGATACTTTTCTTTTTATTTTCCTGGTTAATTGTTCTTTCAGAAGCATCATCGAGAGTAATTGTCCGTACGTCAAACAAAAAGAAAAATAATTGAAGCCTTCCTTCCATTGAACAAGAGGCGTGTCTATTAAAAACGAGAGTTGTAACAAGAAACACGAGAAATCAATTTACGGCAAACAACCAACGCCAGCACGTTGGCTCGCTTCGTGCCCCTTAATTCAGATTGTTGAATCCTCGTCTTACGAAATAATTTGTCTTCCTATTTCCAATATTTTGGTACCGTAAACAAAAATCTGTCATCCTCTACGTTTATTCGCTCATAATATCTCGAAGCTTATTTTACCTTTTTATTTCTAATCTTTTCAAATTTGTAATACACAGCGAGATAAAATTAGAAACCTTTTGGTTATGTAAACAATATCAATATCAAAAATTCTTTTATATCGTGTTTCCTTTAAAAAATTATTAAAATACCTTTCTCACATTTCTCGCTAAATTCTAAAATTTTTCACAATTATTATATCTCGTCAACAATAATACATTTCTTCCCACTAAATCGCTAAAATTTCCAAAACACAAGAAGCTCTACACCTTCTGCTGTATCAAAATATATTAATATTCTACTCTACAATTTAAACGATTCAAACATATTCCTAATTACTCCAAGAAATAACACCTACCTACCGTCGAGTTCAACTCCGAACAAACACCGGTAAAAACAAGTCCTGTTTTCACGCAGCATCGCCCACAAGAAACACCTCCGTTGATCCACAAAACCACAAGTGATCTTCACGCGGAACGATCATTCATAATTGTAAACAGGGCGAGCACCCGTTCGCCGCTAAATGCAGCAGCACGCGATTGCGGGAATGAACCAACTTGAGCGTCATAATTTACGGATTCGCGTAAGCATCGACTTATCGGTGAAACATGCAACTGGCCGGATGCAACCGATCGATAGGCCGCCCGATAACCTTGGTCCGGGCTTACGGAAAGAGTTTCGTGTCCCTTCTTCTCGCCCCCTGGTCATCGCTTTATCAGTGGATGCTCGTTTGGCGCCGGCGGCATGCATCATTAAGCTTCCAGCGTGCCGTAACGCCGACGAAGCTTACTTGCGCGGACCTCGTACACCCACACATAGCCGTGCACTAGGTGCACACAGATACGTTTTTACACAGATACACACACATTGACGCCAGCACAGTTTCCTCTCGCCACTCGCCCTCTTTATTCCACCCTCCACGCTTCCACCTGTCTCTTCGTCGCCGCTCACGCGGCCAGGCAAACGAGAAGGCACACGAACACCCTTCTACGTGCATACGTGGGCATTCACGTAGCTCACACCGATTCGCGCGTTTCGTCCACCCTTTCAGGTTCCTCCACCCTCGAGCTTCAACCCAATTCCCCTTAACGCTAATTTATCTTAATTACATTCTACGCGCGTCGGCTAGTGCGCGTCTGTGTTGGTCGTTATATGCGCACCAACATGCCGGAATCGTATACGGGGTAGGTGTTCGCGTGTGTACGCGAGGGAGTTTCGGTCTGGACTCGTTGGCGCGCGCGTGTGCACGGTCTTGGACGCATGTGTTATTGCATGCCGACGTTATATGGGTTTTCTGGATTTCACGCCGCGTCCATGGAGCTCCGTGCACGCGCGTCGCTAGATTTTACGCGGGTGTCTAGTTTAAGGGCAATTTCGACTATGGCTGGCTGGATGGCTGCGCTGGAGGGTAAGAAGAGGAGAGAGTGGGGCGAGACTTCGCGCCGAGGTGATTGATAAGCGTAGGGATAATTTTGTTCGAAGGTGAGGTATTTGTTTGAGTGAATTTTTAATCGTAAATTGGAAGCGCGACGATAATATTTTTTGTATTTTACGATAATTGTTGCGAGTTTGAGAAAATTGTACGAATTCATACCTTCTTTTACTATTTTAAACATCAGTTAAATATCATTGGTTTTAATAAAATTATGGATCCTCTGTGGAATTGTAATTCTTGTAACTATCATTTATTGGTTCGTTTAAAATAGAAACTCTCCGTCCAATATTTAATCTTCTAGTAACTTCTAAGAATTTCTTTTTTATTCTCTCAAAAATTGGGAAAATTAATCAAAATTATACGATCTAATCGTTTGCATGCAAACATATTGCACCCGCGTAAGCGCCGACTAAAATCACTTATTCGCCAAACAGTTTCGCTCTAACGTTTCGTTTAAAACGAGAGTTAACCGTGCGCAATAAAGCCAACGCAATTGTTATCGCAGCTCCGTAGCGTCTGTCGTTCTTGCGTCGCACGAAATTTCGTCGCGTACACGTACATACGCCTGTAAGATGGTGAACGTAGGATGTTACACGCGAGCTTTAATCTTAGCGTCACGGAATATCCCACCGGTGTCCGTTCCAGGACCGAATTTCCAGGGGATGGTTCCTCACTCCTGCATCGATCGGCGATTCTCTGAAATTTCCGGGTGACGGCAACGATCCCTTCTCTCCTCTGTCTTTCTAGTCTTCTGCGTCTTGCCGCGGTTAGAAATGAATCTCGGTTCACCCTTCTCTTCGTTGAAATTTTGAAACGACGAAATAGTGCGCATCGATGATCAGAGAAATTTAATTGGGTCGTGAAGTCTTGTATCGAGCTACGAACTTTCTACCCTTAAGGGTAAATTTATCTCCGTATGGGATTTATAAAATGATCAAATCCTAAATGATTTACAACAGTTTATAATATCCTAATGGATTTGTTAAGTTTTCGGCTTCGACGGGTTGGAAATACGTTTTTTTTGTTAGGCAACAAAATTTGTGGGTTCGAAAATGAATTATTTTCACGATAGGGTACAAGTGATATAACTTAATTATACAAGCGATGTCACTGTGTTATATATTGGTAAATTCTTAATTTACTTTGATATAATTTGTTTCGTTCTCGGATAGAATTTAATCGATACTTAATTTTATCAATATAATTATTTTATCTTCTATGTTGGACGAAACATACTCTTCGCCGAACCGAGTCTTTAACAGAATACGTAACATGGTTTCTACCCTTTGATGATTTCGTACAACTTAATTGGCTCTAATAATAAAATTATAATTCTGGGATAATATTGTTCTACTGATTATTCAATGAATAATTTAATGGAAGCGTTAGCATATGCCGTGTATACATCGTAACTGTTATTACTGCGTATATTACAGGCTTGACGTACTTATGATGTAATAATTCAGAGCGTAATATTACATTCGCGTAATTGCACTATCATCTCCGTAATGTATTATACTCGAACATCGTCCACCATTATCGCGCTCAGCCTGTCTATCAGTGCGTCCCAATTTAATATTCAACGTTTCACGTAATTCGTGTTATCCATTTCTACTTCGATTGTTTCCGTACTGTTCATCGAAATCACGTCGATTCCGGTTATCAAGCGCGATTCAAAGTGAATTTCAATGTTGCGATCAAGGTAATGCTGTGCCCACGAAAATTACGTTATGAATCGAATGGTGTACGAATCGCTTGGAAATTAATTTCTACCGACGATCAAATATTTATCGTTATATTTTATCTAAAAGGAAAGTTATTATTATTATTTAAAATTCACCGAACTGAATTCAAAACTTTCTTATTTTTAATTATACGTACACATTCGATTAAACTGAACAATCATTCATGGATGCATCCAGTTACACCTATTAAACCAACACTCTTCGATTCAAATCTTGAAACATTAATCTCTAAAAACACCCACATAATACGCTACAAATAATTATTTTACGCAGTGAAAATTAAAATAGCAGTAAAATAATTACAGCTATGTTTCGTGTGTCGAAATAGCAGTAAAATAATTACAGCTATTTCGACACACAATTAAAAAAGTAGGACATCACGTACACCTCGTAGCTTCAACGATAAGAACAAAAAAACCCAACACAGGCACGACATAAATCATTTTTCCCAACAAAGAGATTAATTTAACCTCTGGAGCGTTCCAAGTAACCGGATTATCAGTTTCTAGTTTGATTGCCAGCCACCTCGAGCGGTTATCAAATAAGAGGAGGCAACGTGAAACTATCCGCTCGATTCGGGCATCGAGGGGTGCCTGTAACGGGGGTGTCGGAGGAGGAGGTTTGGCCCCGTTTATCTTGAGATTGAGCATTAGGATTCAGTATATGGTACCAGCCTTGCCGGTGGGAGATAAGGGGGTAATTTCTGTTCATCGAGGGGGTCAGAACTGCCCGTAGCTCATCTCTACAGCGTATACGTACCACCCCCGTGGCCACTTGGCTCACCAGCCCCCATGGTCGAAAGTCGTTTCCACGATCTTAGGGGCCAAGAGCTCGGCTTAAGCCCCATGCAAATTAGATGCGGGATCTTATGGATGTAGATATAGGTATAAGACCGTTGATATAGATACGTGCCGCGTCATGGAAAGGGGATAAATGTTTGTTGCTTGGTCACTGGATCACTACGTTAATCATTTATATCGTAGATTACGGTCCTACTGTTGCGCTTGTAATTTAATCGAATGGTTTGTACTTGTAACGATATTGTATCGTTTGTCATTTAGGTATGATTGAATTAGCATAGACGCTTTATGTATACTCGTTAAAGAAACTCTATCTATTACTCATTTTTTTATCGATTCTAAAGTCTGGTTAAGTTACTTTGTCTATTGTAATTAATTTTTTAGGGATACTACAGATTATCGATACTAACATTATTCTCGGAATTTGTTGAAACTTGTGTTCTTACGTTAGAGTTTTTATCTTTTAATCATTTTATTTTGATTTTATTTGCAGTTTTATTGAAAATTTTGTCTCGGTTCATAAGTGATTTTCAGCGTTTCAATGGAAATTTAATATTCTACATCGCGAAGTATTTATTTTTCAAGGAAATTGTGCGATTAATTCTTGAAAATGATATCACGATCATTTTATTTTATGCATCCCTCTTTGCAACCCACAGAAACGTAATATTAGCCTAAAACACGTTTCTCCTCTTTCATGTCTGTATCGGGAAACGATACACGATTATCAAGCAACACAGTCCTCTATCAATGACACGCACTTGATCTTCATTAGGATCATTCGAAGAAACAGATCAGTGACCAGCGCACAGGAAACGCGCTGTCCCTCGGAACCGGTTTAATTTCTGTATCGTTCCTGTTTCAAACGAGGTCTTTTTACTTCCAACGCTCAATATGTCACGCAACTTTCGACATTGTAGACCGACACACACCTCGATCGTGTTTCTCTGCAGATCATTGGTTCGGAAATTTTCCATGAATCGTGTAATTCAGTCGTTCGTAACACGACACGTGATTATGCACGTCGTTAAGTGTCATTAAGCAACATTACATCGTACTTTTGCGTCTTCTGCCGGAATTAGTGTATCGTATTACTCTACGAACACAAGAATGGAGGAAAAATTTGCATTTTAAGAAGTTTTCGAAAATGTTCTCTTTTTTTTTTTTAACCAACGAAATAGGAGAAACCTATTTTGTTCGTCCCCTCGTTTCCAGTTCCAGAATCGATTTTCCAGGATCGCAAGGGGTTCTTTACGGTGGGGATGCTCGCCTTCCAGATTATTTACGAAGTTCTCAGAGGGTGTGTGTCCGTTTTTTCGGAGTCGCTGCGAGCCTCCGTGGAGCTCTCGCGTGCGCCACGGTCCACGTACAGGACTGGCCACCCCTTTAGCTTCCACATCCGGTCGACACCCTTAAACTCATTCGTCGCGTTCATTGGCGTAAACCAGGAGTTTCTTAAAAATTTTCTTTCTCTATTTAATATTCAATCCGTCATCTATATATTAACATCCAACCGACCGATTACGATACTTAATAACAAAACACAACCTACCACATTATTTGCTACGTTTAATTTTCTCTTTCCCGCTTTTTGCCTCGAACTATATATTAAATTTAATTTCAAAATCATGTATTTCCTATTCACGCGATGTCTTCCGAGAACAAAGATCGAGTCGAAGCAAATAGAACGAGCCAACAAGAAAGAAGAAAGAAGAAAAAAACAGGCATCTTCAAATCGACCGGCTACGCCAATGTCCCGTCCACCCCTTGGTCAAGGGTGGTTTAGGGTGTGTAAGCCACGAGAGTGAGAGGAGAAAAGACGAAACGGGGGAGGGCGGGCGGGGGTGGAAAGTGAGACGAGTAGAGGGTGTGCGTGCGCCCTTACGCACCCCCTTACGTGTATCCAGGTAACGTACACTTTTGCATAAACCAACTGTCGGCCACAAGCGCACACCCACGCAACACGTACACCGTGCTCCTTCGTGCACGAGTCGCCGTATATCCACACATAAATTTCAGCGGAACACGGTTGTATGTGTCCTCGAGTGCGCTCGTGTGCGCGCGTGAGACACGGAGAGCACCGAGTAGCCGCGTCCAGGCGAAGGTTTACCCCGGAGAAACGAGGAACGAGGATGGGGAATGCGTAACACGAATCGGTGGGACAAAGAACGGTAGACGCAGATCGGTCGACGAAAGAGAGAAAACGGGACAGAGGGAACGATACGTAAGACAGAGAGCGAGGTAAAGACGGACAAGGGTCGGAGGGTGGTGGCCGGGGGTGGCTCTATCTCGTGCACTCCTAACTAACATGTATTTTGCATAAAGCTTACATTACTTGAATTACAATGCTCCAGTGCCGTCTCATACTACTCCTGCGCCCTTCGCTCCTCTCGACACTCCCTTATATCCCAGCCAGGCCACCCTTCGTCCTTCTGGAGGAGAGATGCTGCCATGTAAATTGCTTCCAGAACCAAGTTTGCGCGCAAGTGCTCGACACACTACGCGTTTACCTACGTGTGCGCAGCCTGTTCCTACGTGCGTGCGTGCGACCGCGCGATACGTCAACAGGCCGTCTGTGTAATGATCTTGCGTATGTGTACGCGCGCGCGTGTGTGTGTACGTGCGTTTCAGACAAGTGTTGGCGGCCGAATACGCGAACCACGCGTCGCTGGGTCAGTGTTCGTTCGTGAGGGTGATTCTGGACAACGGGGCCTCCACTCTATGCTATTAGGTACACAGACTGCGGTATAGAAGATCGAGGATGATGCGGGGTTGGAAAGATGCAGGGGATGCGCGGGGGAAATTCATTATCTCAGTCGTTCCACGGTGAAAGCGTTATCGGGCGCGATATAATTGATCGTTAAACGACGGCTGGCTGCGTGGACGAATTGATGTTTTGGATCAAGCGGCGTCGATAAAATTCAAATCATCGCGTCGATTATCGGATTCGTGGCCACGAGAGAACGTGGTTCGTGCCACTCGTGGCCGACCAGGCGAATCGCTTGGCAGGGGATTTAACCGGATTCGGTTTAACGCGAGAAACCGCGGAGGAAGTTTCTCGATCGCTGCGTGGTCCTGGATAACGAGAAGTTGCGAGATGTTTAATTAAAGTAGTTTAAAGGACGCGGTTCAATGGATCGCGAGGAGCCATCGGTGGGGTGGTAATATCGTTTATTTAGATGGGTGCATACTTTGTCAGGCTCGTGTATTGAAGCACTTTTGAAAAATAAATATTTCTTCGTCGAAAGATTCTCGAAACAAGAATGAAATTAAAGAAAGGGAAAGCATTTCCTTTTTTTTCCCAATTAGAGTTGGTTTCTCCCTACAACTCCGTTGCGTTCTTATCCAAGAATTTCTAATTTTTCCACGCTTAAATCTCACGTTGGCATGATTGTCGCGCCGAAAGGGGCGATACCACGGAACGCCCACGCCAAACTTCCGGCGTGCATCTATTTTCAGCCGTTGGAAAAGATGAGAACGAAACTTTCTCCACGGCGAGGAATAATTTTCTTCGGAACAGGGTAGCAAGCACGGGATCGTCCCCTAGCTAGAGAAAGTCCTCCATTGGCTTTTCCCTTCTTGTGGGCAGCCTTTTAACCTATCTTTCTTTTCTTGCATTAATCATGCTCGCGTACACGACCGACGCGTAACCAGGCTGCCGAAGAGAGTACAAAGAGAGAGAAAGACTTTTCACGTACTAAAAAAGATTCTTCTTCGCACGCAGAAAGAACCCACAAAGAACTTTCCCGCGTGAAGCCCTTATCGGTTTTTCACCTCACATCATCCCTTTGCACGGGACCTCTCTCCTTTCCATTACTCATGCTCGCGTGCCTCTCCACGCGTCTGTCCACTGCCGTATTAAAAAAAAAAAAAAAAAAAAGGTATACATAGTAAGAAGATCGCGACCGAAGAAAACAAAGACTTTTCAGCAGGTACTAAAAAATAATTTTTTCCTTGGAAAACGTTCCCCTGTTAGTCGGGGGCGGACAGACGAAGGTAGAGGGGCAGCATCTTCGGCACTCGAGCAACCCCGTTGGACAAAGCCCTTATTGGCTTTTTTTCTCCCCCGACGTATCCCTTTTGCCCGGCTTTCCTTACATTATTCACGCTTGTGTGCCACGCGTGTGTACGTGCGTGTGCGCATGACTGTAACGAGAAAATCCTGCGCCCCGTACCACGTATAATGGACATTGCGCTCGCGTACGCGTGCCTCTGCGTGAGCGCGAAGATAATTACGAGGCCGTGTCCTTGATGCTCGTCCGTGTCCTTTCTTCCTACCGCGTCTCCCTCCGTTTTACAGGACACGTTCGAACGGCCCCGTTCTTCGCTTGCGCGCAAACACGTGCGAGAATAACCCGTAACACGCGTCTATGCTCGTTCACGGATGATCGTGCTGGTGAAGAGGAAGCCAAGCCAACGGGTTCCTCGTTGCACAATGGAAGACGATACAAGTGACTCGACGACAAGATGTTAATCATCGCGTAACGCTCGATGTATCGCTTTCTACGGGTGAAACGATAAGTTGAACATTAGCGAGCCGCACGGGAATGACAAACGTCCCTCGGTTCAACGGCTGATGATGTCCTGGCCACTGGACTGCAGGCGATTGCAGCCGAGGAGAAATTAATGGGAGACCGGAGCCACGATTGCGGACGATTATTGTCACGGTGCATTGTACAAAGGAGGCCTAACGCGGAGGACGTTATCCACGCGACTGGAACTGACTTTATAAATCTTGCTGAAGTGTGTTGTTGAACGCGGAAATCTATTAAGAGTAGAAGATTGCTGTCTTGCAATCTTTAACAATCTTTAACAATCTTTTATTTAAAATCAAATTATGAAACGTTTTATAAAAAAAGAACATTCTACGAATCCATACGCGTGAAAGATAAAAATTGTTAATTACTTCAGATTCTTTTCTACTCTTCGGACAAACGTATCATAATATAATTTTCAACGAATTTCACTTCGCCGTCAAAAGTCGTACGCAAACTGCTTTCAATATCGCCATTGATTCAAATTTATCGCTTAATATTTCTGATCCTGCTAACCCGCCAGCACCAAGAGGCCCGGATACTCATTTTCACGAGTACGACAGTTTTTATACCCCGAAACTCATAAACAGTGAGCACCGAACAGCTGGACCCATCAGCCGACATACGCGAGCGTATAAATTCAAGGATTACAAACTCCTACATTTAAATGACCTGGAGCTCTCTACATCGGCGGGGTCCGTGCACGGTGTACACGGGAGGACACCGTTACCTTCAGCAGGATAACTTATTTAAGGCAGACAACGTACAAGACTTTGCGTACACGGTCGGCGAGCAGGACGAGCGTTGGGCTACTTTGTATGTACGCATGCTGACATCTTACCCACCCTTTCAACCGCCTCCGCCTTCCTTCAACGGTGGTCGAAGGGGAGGAGTGGGCTGTGAGATCAATACTGGCGCCCCCTGGACCAGAGCCGCCACCGACTCCCCCTTTTTCACCCCCTTCCTCAACCCTCGCAGCGAAGAGATCGAGATGAAGAGAGAGAGAGAGGGAGAGAGAGAGAGAGAAGGGGAAGACGAAACGAGGCCCACGCGTGTGAGAGCTGGACCTCTTAGAATCACCAACCCCCCAAAAACCCAGCCGCCTACGCTACTGCCTCACGGCCACCGCCGTGGCAACCACCCTCCGAACATTCACTCTCACCCTTAGCCGTTTTAAAGCGATGTATCCGTATTAGGCCTGCTAGATGAAACCGGCGACACACGTGTAACTTTACCTAGAAAGTTGAATTTCTTACTTAACAAGTTCGATTTTTTGAGGTTGAGGATAACAAGTATAGCGATAAAGGGATGACGGAGAATTGTTGTCCTTTTGGGACTGACATTTCTGACACAAATCCTTCGTGTTTGTTTTAAGTGGCAATGTTCAACGCGTGACTCTTAAAGCGCGAAAAAGACCGCCATCCGAGCTTCTTTTTTCATTAAACTATTTTTCTGCAAGAATCGGTAAATTTGTAAAATGAATTTGAAAGACTGGTTGAAATAAGTCGTATATACGAAGGGTTGATAAGCTCGTATCGAGAAGTGCTATCAAACGAAGAAAAATATATTTCTAAATAATAAAACACTTTTTTCTGCCTGCGGTACGTTAGGAAATAAAAAGATATCCATAATTACCGCGGACATTCTGTATAGAAGCCAAAACAACAAAGAAACTATCTAACATGATTACCTTCTTAAAAAGTGAATATGGAGTTTAATCCGTCACACGTATTCCGCTTAGAAACTATGTCGAAAAAATTACTACAACAACGTCGCTATAAAACATGAACGATTCACCGCTTTAAAGCAAGGGATGGAAGTATCCCACGAAGAGTGTTTCCTCTTAGTAGGTCTTCCTATTCTTAAAACCATCTAGTAACATCCTGACTGAACCCCTTCCGTGGACCAATATATGTGTCCCCTTCGAGTCTCGCGGCGCATCACGGTGATCCCCAGTTTAATCATCCTGATAACTTATGCTGGTCTCCTTGGCAGCCAACAAAAAGCTTGCCGGCGACCTGGACGCGAACGAACGGTTGAAGACGGACACTCCTATCATTCCGTTAGCCATCGTGAGTTTTTGCATGCCAATTAATCCACGAAGGTAATGGTCCTGATCCTAGCCACCTGGTGCCCAACGTCCTGTAGGACAATGGCTCGTCCTGCGTGGCCGTCTCTTTTCTTCTTCCGCGTGTTACGGGTCGCCTCCTGGTCCGGCTTTCATTAAGGGGGAGCTCGTGAGATGACGACCTGCATCATCTCGCGTCGCGTAGCCTCGTGAGAATGAAACCACGGTCACGCGGACTGGTTTCTGTGTTGTCGAGCAGCCCGTCTCTAGCCGGCAACACTTTTCGTAATAAACCACAGGGCGAGCGTCTCGAGTCGCGAGAATTTATAAAGGAGATTACGCTTTAATCCTGCTCCGAGATTCTTTTTCGCCGCGTCGCCGCATGGAAATCAAGGGTGGCCACCGTTCCACTGGGAACGAAACAGGGGGCAGAAAAGGGAGGTGGTAGAGTCGAAATTGCAGATATCGCGACTCCGCGATAGGATCGTCATATCGCTGGACTGTTCGAATCAATTTAGTGGAATCTATTCGATGGAATCGGTGCATGTAAATGTGAAGAGGATGATCGAAACGGGTTGGGGATTATGTGTGGACGGTTTCGGGAAATGGTACAAGCTTCTTTCGGCGTCGAAAAATCATGTTAGATATTTAATTTGGGGATCATGATTGGATTTTTAATTTCGACCTTCGGTATCCGGTATTTTAATCATTTATATATAATAAATGTTAACCCTTTGCAACCTTGTGTTTCTTTTTTTTTATATAAAACTTAAAAGACTCCCTTATGATTTCGATGATGCCTTGGCTATTTTATCAGATGCAAAGAATTAAGTAATCCATTTTTAATCAATAAATTGTTACAATCAAATTCTGAAACCTACCCTTAGACATCCCTCAACCTGTAAGAAATTTTTAAAAATACCAAAATTCAACTTAGACTTTAAAAAAAAAACTACACGTGACTTCAAAGGATGATAAAATACTATCCACCATCCAATCAAGCCGTTCACCCAACTAAACGATCGACTTCGTATGTACATCGGCCAGATAGGGAAACTTGAGGCGTCGTGGTCTTACTTAGGTTGACTTTGGAACTTTCCTAGGCAAACGGCTCGATCCTCCAGGGTAGGTCAATTAATTTCTAAGGACTCCGATCAGCGAGAGGTCGGTCCACGTGGTACCGTGACCTTACCGACGTGACCTCGGCTTGGCCAAAGGTACGTTGTTCACCCCCTGACCCGTGGCCCGTCACTATTACACGGTCGTCAAACTTAATGACACTGTAATGATCGTCCGGCTTATAGGTCCTCGCGAGGTGACCGTAGTCACAGAAGAAGGGATGTCCAAGGATCGTGTACGGTGAGAGGGACATGGATGACTGATGGTCATCACGCGAACGGTGGACAGTGCGAGGTTAAGGGTCGGTTCTTGGGCTAATCCTGATTAATCGTAGAACGCTACTCTCGTGCTTGTACTTTTCCTTCTTGCTCGAGTAGCATTAAACAAGGGTCGTGGTCGAACTACTTGAATCTCGTGGTTTTCAGCTTGTGCTCGTAAGGTGTTAAATGGGATTAATTGATTTGGAACAGCTCAGTTGTATTCACGGTAAATTTTTTATAGCGCTGATTGCTCGATTCACAAACTAATCTCTCCGAAGTCAATGTTCTCATACCNTCAACCTGTAAGAAATTTTTAAAAATACCAAAATTCAACTTAGACTTTAAAAAAAGAACTACACGTGACTTCAAAGGATGATAAAATACTATCCACCATCGAATCAAGCCGTTCACCCAACTAAACGATCGACTTCGTATGTACATCGGCCAGATAGGGAAACTTGAGGCGTCGTGGTCTTACTTCGGTTGACTTTGGAACTTTCCTAGGCAAACGGCTCGATCCTCCAGGGTAGGTCAATTAATTTCTAAGGACTCCGATCAGCGAGAGGTCGGTCCACGTGGTACCGTGACCTTACCGACGTGACCTCGGCTTGGCCAAAGGTACGTTGTTCACCCCCTGACCCGTGGCCCGTCACTATTACACGGTCGTCAAACTTAATGACACTGTAATGATCGTCCGGCTTATAGGTCCTCGCGAGGTGACCGTAGTCACAGAAGAAGGGATGTCCAAGGATCGTGTACGGTGAGAGGGACATGGATGACTGATGGTCATCACGCGAACGGTGGACAGTGCGAGGTTAAGGGTCGGTTCTTGGGCTAATCCTGATTAATCGTAGAACGCTACTCTCGTGCTTGTACTTTTCCTTCTTGCTCGAGTAGCATTAAACAAGGGTCGTGGTCGAACTACTTGAATCTCGTGGTTTTCAGCTTGTGCTCGTAAGGTGTTAAATGGGATTAATTGATTTGGAACAGCTCAGTTGTATTCACGGTAAATTTTTTATAGCGCTAATTGCTCGATTCACAAACTAATCTCTCCGAAGTCAATGTTCTCATACCTTCATCGTTGATTTCAATCCCAGTTGAATTACCATGATACATGTTTTTTTCTTTTTTTTTTTTACTAGTATTTTTATTGTCCGTATTAAACTTGATGAATACTGTAAATTTTAATTGCGGTTTATTTATGGTATTATAGAGATGTAAATAAAATTAAAATTTGATGCACTCTGTTTGTAGTACGTGTCTACAATTTGAAGATTCGTATCTGTGATATAGATTCTTGACGAATGGAATCACGTTCGAGCGATGACACCGATTTTATCGATGGTTCATATTGAGAATACTGGAACGAATACCGCGCAACCTGCCGCTTGGCCAACGGAGACGGTATTGAAGCTCGGTGAAAGGAGTTCGGAAGTTCGTTCGACTATAGCTGAAGTTACGGCGAAACGATCCTATAACCGAGGGAATCAGAGAATTCAGGGGGATGGAAGCGAACGGCAAACGTAGCCTCGTACTTGTCGAAAATGAAACCGAGCTGCGCCCCTCTGTCACGAAGCGTCATCGAACTTTATTAATTACAACCGAGTATAGATTAATAGCTAGAGAAATTCATCGCAACCAATTCATTATACCGCGAATCTATTTATTTTTTCAATTATCTCGATGCAATTAGAAAAATTAAGTTCTACACTTTAGAAACTTTAATCTCAAATCTATAACCAATATTAATAACATATAAAACCAATAGAAATATAAAAAATAGACTAACCCAAAATTAGAGTCTGATTAAAAACGAACATTTTATCTCAGATACAACACTCTACTTCGCTCAAAACACTCAAAACATTTCACTTTCTTCGTTTCCAAAAATTTTCTTTCCGAAAAAAAAAACAAGAACCACCTCTTTCACCTTTTCCCACTTTATACTTCATACCTCGCGTTGCATATTTAAGAGCAATCGAGCTCTCGATTCGTCATCAATTAAACCACTTCCATAATCCTGAAACAACCCAGCTGTCAGACGTATCTAATCATCCCTCGTCGCGTACAATTATTAGCGCGACATAGCATGGAGCATCAGGGACGTGATAGCCATGAATCGGTGTTAGGGGCGGCAATTCGGCAAGAAGGATCCGAAATACCGTCGTAAAGGAGCACGTGCAGCGACGGAAGATCGGCCGGCTCGGACTTTGAAAGAAGGCGAACGCTCTCATCCGGCGGCGACGTCGTCCAAGACGGAATTGAATTCGTTGCTACCCCTTCCACCAGCGCGTCCACCGGCCGGGAAGGTGTTTTTCGTCGAGGACCACAGGTCACAATCTGGGCGTTGCCCAATCCTATCCGATTTCAGTTGGCAGGTCGACACGGCACACGGGCCGCTGGCCAGAATTTTTCTATTGTTTGCAGGTAAAACGCGTACGCTCGTTACAGGCCCGTCGTGGACGTGTTTCGTCGTGTACGTACATACGTGCACGTACGTGATCAGGTTCGTGCGTGTGCGCGCGATTTCAGCACGTGCTTGTCAGAGGAAACGCTCGCGGTCAAACGACAGGGATGACGGGGGTACGTTGGGCGCCCTTTGAGAATATGTAGCGAATCGCGGCCGGCCAACGGACCCGACCGACTCTGATGACCGGGCAAACAGAGAAAAAAGCAACCTTCAAAGCTGCTGCGAGAGGAAAAGGCGAGCAACTGTCGTAACGGATAATATGCAAATTATAGGAATTTCCAGACGCTCGCGACCAACGGATTTTTCTCGTCGCCAGAGCTTTGAGCAAGCGTCGTGGACGTTTGGAATGGCGGGTGAACGTGTTCGTACGAAATGATTTCATTTCAAACCTGGACGGCTTCTCGTTGGGTATGATTAACGAACTTGGACGTTGATTTCTGGTTTCTGTGTTGGCTCGCAGACCGTGGAATTGATTTTTAGTTACGCGTTGGTGATTCCACGACGAAACGAAAGTAGAAATTTGAATTTTGGAAGGGTATTCTTTGAGGTGATAGAAGAATTTGTTTATCGATATTTTCTAGCGATTTACAAAGACGTATTCGATGCGCTGTTCTTAATAAAAAATACTAAATTTTCAATATAAAAACGTTCTGATCTCATAAAATATGTCAACATCGATTTTTAGTTCTAAACGTTTGATATTAATTTTTAGAATCAGGGTGCGATTCAGAGAGTAAGCAATTACCAAATTTTCTATAATTTTTATACTTTGTCTTTGTCAAACGTCTTGCGAAATATTTGTCGAAGAATTAAAAAAGAAAAACCGGACGAAAAAAGTGTGAATTATTAGCAATGAGAAACATAACTTTTTAATTCCCATTTAAAGATGCCACCCGTGTCACCGCCATTTTTTCTTGCTCGTACTTTTCGTCTTCTCTTTTCCTCTCCAACGACCGACTCCACGACTTGATCTTTCTAAATGAACAGGTGCTACTCGGTATTACCACGATGTTATTCAGGATCAGCTCGTTTAAAACAATCTCTGGACCACGCTTGGCAGCACGTGCCTCGGTTCTTCTTGGCAGGAGGCAACCGGTTCTCTTCCTTTTGTGTTCCCTCCTGCGACAATGACCAATGGTCACTCGAGTTCCAGTAGCAGCGGTATTCAGGAGTCTAGCACGTGCCTCGTCAGCTCGTCTTAATCCGAAGATTCGCAACGGAGACACGTCGGTCGAACTTTCAATCGTTTCCTTCTTCTTTCCCCTTCGTCCTTGCGCGTGGTCAGTGCGGTAATCCTGCTCACGTGTCCCGCGAAACGACACTCTTCTGGTTCTTCATAACGTGGAATTTACGGAAAGCAACCTGGTGTTATTGAATAAATTACTTTACAACGTCGATAACAGTAAATTATCGTATTTATGACGCTGTTGATCCGAATAATAAATTTCTGATAATTTTTTACGTAGTACGGCAATTTCAATGATCGAGAATTTATAAACTATGTCTCGATGATGTACTAACTTTTCGAATACTTAATATCAAAGATGTTAAGCATTTCTACATTTATTAAAATAAATAAATAACAGCAAAAAGTATTCTAATCCCTTTGGAATTTACTAAAATTTGATCTTCGTCAAAAGTTAAGTCGCAAATTAATTTATATTTAACTCAAGCCAATTCACAATCTAACCAAACAATCCTAAACAAAAATGAAAACATAATCTATAATACAAAATTATAAATTACACTAAAAATTTTACTCCTATTAAAAATCAATCTGAAATTCATTCATCGCGCTCGAAAATATCTTTGAATACAAAAGAAAGCAAAGGTATCAACCTCTTTCGAAAGCGAACAGAAATTAATCATCAACACGAGCGACAAATAAATTCCCCGTTCACCATCCTCGCGTACGATGACACTCTTTTACTGTCACCGTTTCGCTCCTTATTTCCATACCTTGTTCGACACGTGGTCAAGAGTTGTATTTTTGCACCTAGTAAAATAAATCGCGCGGCACACCGCAAGCGTTGTAGTACCTCGGCTCTTTCGCACGTTTCGCTACCCTCGACGAGACACTCGGTGTTGGACAGGAGTCCGTCAAGCGGTACATTAATCACGAATCTTTTTGCGGTCGACGCTCCACCCTTCAAGGATTCCCTTGTACGTGCTCGTGAGGCTATGTAATATTTACGCGAACGAACACGAACCAACCAAGTTCTAGCATGCTTGACTATGGCCACTAAACTTCTACAACTAGTCGGTGTAACGTTGAAAAATTGAACGCGTTCTCGATTCGATTTTCTAGTATAAGTTGTTTATCGAAGTTCTTCCCAAAATCGACGATGTGTAAGTTGGTGCTGCGACGAGGCGTTCGCGAACGTTACAAGGCGAAGTTCAAGCTGCAGTTTACTGACCGAAGTTTCGTGTGATTTAGGAGTATCTGGCGGGCAAACTCTTCGCAAGTTTGTTGCTTTCCAACGATGTGTTGACGCAAGAATGGTGGTTAAAGAGGGTGTTAAATTTTCACTGTCTTCATTTTGGGCTGCTCGTATTTATTCACGTGTTATTTAAATACTGGATCGAATAAAATTATGCGGCCACTTCGTGCAGCGATATTTAATAATTTCATAGGAATGTTTCATTTGTAAAATTCAAAGTAGGAAAAGGAATTAAGATTTCAAACGTTCTTTCAACCGTTCTCGAATTAACAATTTTAGAACCAAAAGCTTTTCATTCTTCTTGCCATAAAATTTCCTTTGAGATGATAATAAAGTAACGAAAGCGTATATATTTAATACTAAAATTTTAATTAAATTATATTAAGAGAATATCATTTATATTACCATTTTTCCTTGCTACAATTTTTATCTCGCTGTCGAACAATTCTTCGTAATAAAATGCACCGCATTGTACAGATCCTTAGCTTCGCGTCTGCAAAATATTGTCAGAATTTTTCTAAATTTCTTCGGAACTCCAAAACTCTTGATCCTTTTCACTTTCCTTCAAAACCGACGCAACGCACCGCGACCACGCAGCGCGACCACGCACAATGAGACGATCGACGCGACTCCGAGCGAAATCTACATAGCACGCACATTGTAACCGGATAATATTCTTAACCGTCGGTTTCAGCTTTAGAAAGACGGCCGTGGATGGTATCGATACGAGGATCCGGAGGCTTTGAAAGAGGAGAAAGACTTCCGTTGCGTCGCACAAAAGGAAAGCGCATTGTGCCGTGCTCGCGATTGTGAACGCCTTGCCGTGAGGTGTATGCAAAATCCTCGCGAATAATTCCACCGGTTTAATCCAATTTCCGTCCGGGGGCCGTTAATGTATGCCGTGCCTCGTTCGGCACACATTCGTGCGCGCCTCAGACAGACTCTTTCATCTGATCGATAGGAAATCCCCAGGTATTCGATAATCCTGCCCGAATGCGCCTGAGGAACGTGCGAGCGTTTCCAACCGTTTCCTATGATCGACGACGACGCGTCGCCTTTTCCAGGAATTTCGTCCCGAAGCAACCGCGATTTCGTGACTTCCGGGACCACTCTTCGATTTTTGTCGCGCTAACGGATGTTGGGATCAGATACGAGTTCTGGTAGCGAGAATAATCACGAATTCGTATCTTTAATTGTGTTCCTGTTTTTCTTGATTAAATCGTATTAATTGTTGTTCTCGTTGAGAGATGAATCATTTGTGAATAAAGCGATAACGTTGGGATTAATTCTTAGAGAGGGTTGTGTGTAAGGTTCTTCTAGAAACTTAAATTTGTTTCAAAGTTTCAAATTTCTCATAACTTTAAATATTATTTCTAATTTGCATTGGCAACGGAATCTTTTAGAAACGGGAAGAATTTGAAATAAGGAGATTGAGAGTCACAATGGCTTCTAATGAAACATCGAAGTAGAATTCAGTAATTCTCTCTATAAAAAGAGAAACAAAATATCCAGAATACAAGAGAAACTATAAGGGATGAAAGCAAACTATTTCCCGACAAGCAAAATTCGCCGGCACGGAAGACACCAATTTTGTCGGTGGGGGGGTTAGAAATATGCGCGTTACGTAACGTTTAGCACAGACCAATTACTTTCGTTGTTAATTTAATCTGGGTTAAACGGTTGCCCGGGAAAGGGCCGGAAATTGAGTAAACGCGGCCGTTCCACGTCCACGAGGATCGTTTCCAACGGTTCCACATCGATTCCAGGTCGGTGGCATAACATTTCCTTAGAATTCGCTTGGTAACCCATAAATCGGTACGTTACACCATAACGAAGGGGTGGAGAAGCTTGTAAGAAAGAGAGACACCGAGTTGCAGAGAAAGATGCCAGCAGAGAGGGAACATTATAATGTTAAAGGGATGCCACCTAGTCGAGGAAGGGAAGGAACAGAGTGATGGAGAGGCAGATAAAGAGAGGACAAGATAGAAAGAGAGGAGAGGAGGCTTTGAAAGGCCGACGCGAAAGGGGAGAAATTAAAATGTAAAAGGGATGATGTGCGTGGAAAAGCGGAGGCTGCTTCTGTCCTCTCTTCGTTCCCCTGTCTTTCTTCTTCCTCTTCCCTCTTCCGTCCTCGTCTCCGCATTTTTCTCCGCTCGTCTGACAGTCATTGACTGGTCCCGGCGCGCTTATAAGGAAGGGATTTCGGTAGGAAATTAAAATTAAAAGGGATACAACCTCGCACGGAGGGGTGCTTCCATGCTCTTTGGCCCGAGAGAAAATACGGCAGGTCGGTTATCTCGTCTCGCAGATAGGTTTCGCGCGGTTCGTCCGTGCCAGGGAATGGAACTTTTATATATTAACGTCCCCATCGAGCGAGGAAAGCGAAAATATGACTGACATCGAATGCGCGAAGCAACGCGAAGAAGCATCGAGCGTAACTTTATTTAAAGGTGAAATACGAATTTTCTGTTACTGATCATTTCTTGGAGCATGTAACACGTTTTGGAAGATTTATTCATTATTTTGACCTTAAGTTCTCGGTAAGATTTGCGCGTATCTAAATTCAAAGCTACGAAAAATTGTAATCGCGTTTTATATGCTACTTAATTTAACTTCGGTCAGTCGTAACGTCCACGATAATATTAAAGATCTTACCTATGCATAACGTTTTTCAATACTTAAAACAAGAAGCACTCAACAATCCAGAACTCTAGGTAGAATTTCACACTCGAAACATCTCGAAACGGAAACGATCAATTCCTGGATCGATCGGTTGCGTACGGCAGATGACACCGATCGCTGGGGGTAAGAGTTTGCCTCTCTCGAGCAGGATACTATCCCGAATGGCTACAGGTGATCTCTTCTGCACTGTGAGAACATTCCCACAGCATCCGTGCAACGTGTCACCCCTTCTGTGTCGAATACCGCAGCCTACTTCTCTTTCACCCCTCGTGCCTGTGTTTCCCGGTGTTTCGTCAAGCACCTTTCAACTCTCTCTCGCTTTCTCTCTCTCTCTTTCTTCCTCTTCTTCCTCTTGATCCAGAGAAGGTGCCACGGTGCGCTGCTTCGTTGCACCCCTTTTCGGCCAAATAAGTTTGCTCGACGATCAGCAAGCTTCGCCGACGGAGTAAGTTGAACCGAACCCCTCGACGGACTCGCAGAATGGGAAACGGTTAGGGGTATATTTCTTCCGGGACCATCACGAGATATTTTCCTGCTTGTATATCTGTCTCTCCGCGTGTCTTTCCATCTCTTTCTCTTTTCCTTTTTATTCTTACTCGTTGTTTCTTTTTATCGTTCGCCCCTCCTTCGTTTCGTTCGTCGCGTTACGCTGCTGGGTTCGAGAGAAATATTAGGCCGAAGAATACGAGACGACGACGGGACGCCATTGTCCTGGAGATAGGAGGACTGACAACAGAAACGATTCGCCGGCTCATCTTTACCTGAACGATTCCCGGCATGTTTTCCTCGGCGAACAGGGAGATTCGTGAAAACTCGTGGCCCTGCGGGACGAGATCCTTAAACGAACGCATGAATAGCCCCTTTTTTCTTTCCTCGGTATTCTTCCATTTTTAACGGGAGATAAAGGATTTCGGTCGGTGGATCGATGGATCGATTACATTCTCTTTCTTTTTGTTTGTGAATTCGTAGGATGCGTCGAATGAAACGTTGTCGTTTATATTTTGTTCATTATGGGAGTTGAATGGAAGTTCGATTGCTTCGGTACTGAATAAATGAAAATTTTCTTTCTCCATAAATTCAACGATTCACGTTTAGAAGGACTTGTTAATATTTTTTGAGAAAATAAATGTAGAACATTGTACGATAGTCTGTAACGATAATGATTTACAAAATATTTTATGTTATAAAAAGGAAGAAAAATGGAGACGAGAAAGATAGAAAGTAATCGATAAAGTATGGGAATCCAAAGGAATTTGACAAATATAAAATTTTATAAATCTACGTGATACAATATTTCGATCCTACCGGTATTTCCTTCGTAACTTATTCGTTTCGTAGAATACCGATGGAATAAATTTTGTTGCGAGATCTATTCAGGAAGCCATACAGGTATTCACGGCGAAACAGGTGGAGGCAACATTTCCTTTTCATTCGTTGCGAAGAATCGATCTTTTATATCCTGGGAGCAAAGGTCGAACGTCGAGGAGAATTGAGTCGTTTCAGAACCAGATTCGCAGAGGCGTCCAATGACTCGCGTTCTGACCTCTGTGACCCGATTTCCGGTTCGTCATCTGGACCTCTGACCACCGAACAGGTCCCTGTCACTGTCCCATTAGGATATCGTTTCACGGATTCCAACCCCCTGCAAAAGAAAGGGAAATCAGAACACGTCTCTCGGCCTCTGACAGCATGGAACCCTTTACGCGGAATTCAAACGGTCTTCCGATTCGCAAGAAGATTATTTTCAGCCGGTTCCTCGATAAAATCGTCAGCTGATTGGTTGAATGTATTATGAATCAATTCAAGAATATTGTAATTTGTTCAGAAGAGAATGTTACTTTTCTACGTATCGAACTGAAGAAAAAATAAAATTTCTGTTAATTATTTATTCACGAGCTTTCAACGTTTACATAAATTTTAAAACGAAAAAATCGTTTTTCTTACGAAGGTTTGAAAATTGAAATCTAGTTATCGAATATTAAACCAATCGAAACTAGGTTGAAGTACAATTTATGCTATTACTTAAAAATTAATTTAGTTAGCAAATTTCGAATCCTAAAACATTTAAGTTTCAGTTAATCTTAATATTCTTAATCTATATTAATCTTAATATTTTAGTTGGTAAATTTAGGATTCGAATAATGATACAAGTTTCATCGTAATAGTTAAAATTATTCGATGCAGATAAGAAGGCTACTAAAATAATAAATAGAGAGGAGAATTGAATGGAAGAATGGAGAACAAAATTCTGTTAAGTAAAAATCGAGGATTTGGCTCTCATAAGTCGTCATATATCTATGGATCTACACGAAGGACGAGGGTCCTGCCCGAGGATCCTGTTCATGTGTCACCGGCTTAAGGAGCCCTCTTAATTCAGACTGGTATCCACGCACGGGACCCTATGCCATCGTAACGATCATGATCTCAGGTGGTTTCTGGAATCGCCGCTTGTCAAATCGAATCCTTCCGGGTCCGAAAGGACGATTTACTTTTCCGTGGGATGTCCGTCCAGGCGCCAGGACCTATGCAAATAATTGTAACGTATACCTATGGGAAAATTTACAAGAATTGGATGATTTAATAATAATTACGAATTTCTGGGGATCTAGGAACGAAGATATAATGAAATCTAAAAGTTCGAAGAATATTCCGCGATTAGCATAATCTATAAATGTTAATTCTTCTTAGTTTTGACTTAAGATGATATAAACCGTCGGTTGTTGCATTATGTATGTCACAAATTAATTGATGTATTATACCTCGAATTCAGTGATTACTATAAATTAATAACGAACCTTTTAATCAAAAAGTCATTTATAATCTAAAATTGGTAATAGGCGATTTAAAGGTATTTAAAATTTTTTTAAATTAAAACTAAGTATTCAATTAATGTAAAGATCTAAAGTACATCGCGTGTCACGCGTCATGCGTCAATTATAAATTAAAAAACTACCCAACACCGTAATTACCGCCATCATCAAATTAAGTTCACGTTGATTAAAAATTTCTCTATCCATCTTCTACAAAATCCAAAAAATTTCCAACCTTGTTACCTCTTACCGCTTCGATAAACCAATCATCCGTATCGGAAAAGAAACTCCCTCTCATAAATCCAGCAACGGACAACCGAATAAAAAATCGTAGCCGGCTGATTGCTCGCGCGAATCCCGCGATCGAGGATCCCGATTGTTGCCACGGTGCAAGATACACCAACCGATAAAAGCGGTTACGAGGAGGAGTTAAAAGCGGTGGACGCTCGTCATCCGCGCCGGGGTCATCCCCGTGGGATCCACGGGTCAACGAAGTCGAGGGACACGAATAATCGGTCGGATTCACGAACTGGTCGCGCGATGTCGTCCAACGAACCGGAAACGAACAAACCAGCAACGATCTCGTTTCGGGAGCGTCACGATTACGGCGTGGTCAGCACGCGTTCCGTTTGCAGGTTGTTGTCTAAGGCCGACCGGAAAACCAACGAAACGATTCCCGAATCACCGGTTCTCTGGTGAGTTTTTTTTTCCGCTACCACGCCAAGATGAAGCGGTCGTCGGATGGAAAGGTGGAAACTCTGTCAACGGTCGCTCTTCACGGGTCAGGATGGTCAAGGGTCATCCACGATCGCGTGGACAACTAGTTAGAAGGGTGAAAGGTTTCCAAGATCGGGAGCAGGTCGGCGTCGAAACTGGATCGGCACGTACCAGAGTGCTTTCCGCGGGATGGACTGGTCACTCATGCTTGGTCAGACAGGGTCATGTGTCAACGGATTACGAGACGATCAGCGTGGCTAATGAGGAGTGGACTATTCTGCTCGGTGATAGATACAGGAAACGATTGCTGTCCCGCGACTGGTTTCGAAACTTTGATCGATAAGATAGCATTCGACCTGGGAACTCGAAGTCCTTTGCTTCCTTTCGTGTAATTTGCAGGCCACGTATAAAGGAGAAAGAGGATTAGTGTAAGAACCTTTCGTTTTGAAAGATTGAGAAACGTGTATTCACGAATGGACACAAAGGGTCGTTTCTTATCGGAGAAAGATCGCGAATTTTTATTTTTAAAAAGTGTATAGAAACAGCTTCGTTATGTATTAAAGATTCTTCTATTTATTTGAGCGATTAAAATTTGATGTGACATTTTTTTAAAAATTGTAGTCACAGGCTTTGAAAAATTTATTAATAATTTAGGGAATGTTAAAATAAGTATAGCCGAAAGAAAAAGTGTTTCGCTGTAGTGGATAGTAAATTTGAGCGAATAATTCATACACGGACGTAATTAGTTTGTCATAAGGTAGTAGAACAGGAATTTAACGGCGTGTTTCCTCCCGGTGGAAGCCTAGTAGGTCTCCTTCCGGTCAGTCAGGGTCATGTGTCGACGGATTATGAGGTGACGAGCGCGGCTAATGGTCGTACGATGATCTTGACCCGTGAGACACGAGCGTGTAATCCGTCGCTCGCCACACGGGTTCCTTGGGGCACCGTGATAGGGGTCCTTGCTTTCCAAACAAGCAATAAAAGCGAACTTACGACTGCAAATATCGTGTAAATTACTATCTTGACCGAGACTTCGCAAACACTTCAATGTTGAACAACACGATGCTTGCTGAGTTCCATTTCGAAGCAGTTTATCGGAGTCCCGTGATGGAAGAACAAGTTTGTGCTTCATAATTAACTTTGAAACGTTATTTTCCAAGGGTTGTATTTAATAGTGAGTGAAACTGGAAAGTTAAGGTTTAAATAAGGTATGCTAATATGATAAAATAATAAAATAAAATACTCAATCCTTGGGATTAGAAAGATTTGAATTTATATTCTATAGCCTTCTTTCCCTCTCTCTTCAATATAATTACTCAAATTAAAAAGATTGAAATTTCCGTCACATAATAAACGAACCAAACTGTTTTCGTTCATAATTAGAGTACGAAACAGCAACGGGGCACAGTGTGATCCACGATCTGTGGATGCTGAAGACAATGATTAGAAAAAGGCTAAACAACGCCAAACGAGCTCGATAAGAGCGAGGAAACGATTAAAGGTAAGCAGCTGCGCGAAAATGACAAGGTGGTGCAGCTAAGGGTGGGAAAATCGTGGCCACGTAGTCGTTTACTTCGAATGGGATGCTGCAAGGGAGTGATCTTTCTTTTTCAGTGACGTCACCTCCGACTCTCACGAAAGCAGCTGTTGGCTTCTGGCTGTGCCTACCCCAAGATTGATTGCTAGATTAGTCTAAGTATCTTCGACACGGAAAGGGTTCGTTTTCGGTATCTGTTCCGGCGAAGGAAGTCGATTTCATCCTCTCGATCGAGATCATCTCTTTCAAGCTTTCCTTTGAATCAACCACGCGCCTTCCCCTTTAAGTGACGAAAGAGTTTCAACAATTTTTTACGTTACACTGCTGTTCGTTGTGGTATAACTTGAATGCGTGACTAGGTAATTCTTTTGTAAGAAGAATGAATCTGTTGATTTTCTGTTTTGTTAGATGATCGCTGATATCCTCTTGAATTTCAATAAGGGATGAAAAACAGCTATTTGGTAGAATAGTTTAAAAAGCAAGCTTCGAAGCAAATTATTATAAATTATTAAATTTTCTCGATGTTAATTTTTATAACTGCCATTAAAAGATATACTTTCTACATTTAAAATATATCGATAAACATCTCCGCCGAAAAATTATTTCAATACGAAACCCAAGATGGTACTTTCGCTCCAACGCGCTACACCGTATTCACGTTTTACACCGTTCACATCAATCTCCTGTTTCAAACTCAAACAATCCCCAATCACACCGAATACACTCACGAATCATTCTCGTCGCGCATAATCCAGACGTTGAAAAATAAAAAGTGAAAGGAAAGAAGCCAAAGAAAGCAGTGAGAAAAACAGAGTTCGACTCCACGAAGCAAAGGTTGTTGCTCGTTAACAAAACGAATCCGCCTTGGCCACATGCGAAAGCTGGCCCCCGTCAGATTTTTCAGGTGTCCAGGTGACAAACGATCGTCGTACGTGCGGATGCATTTCTTCGTGGATTTTCGCAGCCGCGCGGCCAGGCTCGCGCGCCACAGAGAAATGAACCTGTTGCGGAGGTTTATGAGAGGCATTAGCATACTTCGTCGTTGGCCTCGTCTCTCGGTCGAGGGGCCTGGGGATCGGCGCAGCGATGCATCGTCGATGCACCGGCGAAACAGCTGCGAGATAAAAAGAAGCGACAGGGCCGCGGGGAGTGCACTTGTTGCGTCAGCACTTTCGATACACACCACTCTTCCGCCCTGCACCCGCCGGATAAGGGATGAATTTTTTATCCAACCGCGATGCTCCTTCGCAGAACGATGGAGCCGTGGAGTAGCGACAGATTTAGAAATGAAGATTTCAGGTTATTATTAACGTCGGTCTTAGAGATTTATTCTCATGAATCATATTCTCGTTTCTTTAAAAAAGTTTTCTAATTTTTCATCAAGGCCCGATGCGGACGAGCGACTCTGTTTTTGGCTTAGAAAATAAAGAAAGATATATAGAGATCGCGCGGACAAAAGTCGCTCGTTTATATCAGACCTAAAATCAACGTTTTTATATTTGTTTCGAAGTTAGAAGATTTCATCGAGAAAGGTGAAACTCTAAGTTAGAAAAAAGATTGCTTTGAAGAATCGTGATATATTGAGTATCAGATAAAGTCGATTTGAGTTTCGCGCTGTTTCGTAAAATGGTTGAATATTAAGTGAAATTTAAACATTTTAACCCTTAACAATCTCAGACGAAAGTTCGCGACAGCTGGGAACTTCTAGTTGGCACGCTTTCCTCTACCACTGGTAGCTGACGATGCATTGTCTCCTGGTTAGTGTAAGAGGACGCCAAGCTGCGAAAATAATTGCTCGACGAAAGACAGAGACGCTGCGGAACGAGTCGGTGGAAGGAAGGAAGGAAGGATAGGTGAAAATAAATAAAGAAAGAAGAAAAAAAACGGTTCCCAGGATTCGAATGGCCTCGTATGTCTCCTATAAAGGGAAGATTGTTCTGGCTCCATTCTGCTCGGAGGGATGCCTGAAAACGAAGGGTCTTCTCGCTCCTCGTGGCTCCGCGAAGGGTGGCCGAGAGGGATGCTGATGTTTCTGTTCCCGTTGCTGCTGCATCTGCCCCTTTAGTGTAATGATATCTAAAAAAAAGACAGGCCTATTCACCGGTACGCCTCTCGGCCATCAATTTGCCTCTTAAATAGAATCTCGACGGTGCAACGAGCTGCTTGCGCGAAAATTGTCGTCAGTTTGTTTCGAGACGAATTGATAACGATGCTCTTTAAGTATTTCATTCGAGAAGAATTCTTAAACCTAGGTTGCCAAAACTTAATTTAAATTAAAAGTATAAGACACACAGGAAGATGAACAATTCAAAACTAAATTTTGTTTCTTTCAGAAAAACTAGAAAATGGTAATTTAATTTCACTACATTTAATTGAATTTCACTAGATTTAATTTAATTTTACTACATTTCATTTAATTTCACTACATTTCATTTAATTTTACCACATTTAATTTAATTTCACTACATTTAACTTCATTTCTAACATTTTTCATAATTTCCTTAATAAATTACCTCTTACTCTTAATAAAATGTTACACCTTTTTCCGATACTTCAATCCTCTCTTTAATAACTCAACATGGTCCACACTTTCACTTTCATGAAAACATTCGATCCTTCCCGTTAGACATTATTATATACACCGCCTTGGTCGTGTCTTACCCTTTATCGAAAAGTAATAGAATACAAGATACAAGAGGCCGATCCCGGGAAAGAGTTTCGATCCCGTTTATACCGACGAGGGAATACCCGGCCAAGATCTCGCAGGACATTCAAGAGGGACGTGATGCGATTCGCCTCGGTGCTACATCGGTCAAACGGCACTTCACGCCAGGAATACAGAAATCAAAATCACGAGGCCGCACGCGAAACAGGGTACACAGAAGCGGGCCACGAGGATCAAACCAACACATGGAAACGCGTGAACGTTTTCGAGCTGAAAGCTGAACGAGCGGAGGAAAAGAGCGGGGAGGAAATGGGAGTTGGATCGTGATCACGGAACGATCGTTTTTCCGTCGTAATACGGTGGTAACGTGGATTTCCAGAAAAGGCGAATCGGCATGGTCATTTCACGGGCTGTTCCTTATTGTCCTGCAGGAGCAGAGCCGAAATACGGAGTAACAGCAACAGGAGCAGAAGCAAGGGGAGAGAGACAGGCAGCCCGACACCCTATATTTTGGTCTCATTTTACTAAAAGCCGATCGTATTTCACGATTACACTCGTCGCGAGGACAATACGCCTGCGTACCGTTTTCTATTCGCCACTGTGCCCCCGACGTTTCCTCTCTCTATCCGCGGGTCCGTTTTTACGAAATTCGTAACCTGACTTGGGGAACGACAGTTTTTTTTCCTCTATCTGCCTTCTATCTACTTTTTCGTCCTTTTTTTTCCCATTTTGAACGAATCGGCACGGCGTATAGAGACGCGGTCATTTGTCCGCAATTTGACCATAAATGGAGCCAACGATGGGGATATTTACTCTCGCAAAGGAGCTTTTTTCCCTTCTTTCCACTGTTATTCGAAATTTTTTTCTTCTTCTTCTCTTTCTTGGTGCCTTTTTCCGTGCTCCTTTTTTTTTTAAGCGACGCTTAGTGTCTTGCCGAACGAGATATATTGTTGTGGGTTCAAATAGCAGTAACCGCGACCGAGCACCGTGGAAATTTTGAGGATTCAAAAGTGGCACGAGATCACGTCACGGATCTGAGGATAAAACGAGCCACGTGAAATATAAATAAAAGAACGGGCAGAAGTTGAACGATTCTAGGGTGTCGAGGATGTTTGACTTGATACTTGTTAGACGCTTATAAGAGCAGGAGTTTTTGGATAATGAATTTATTTTCGCGTTTCGAGTATTTACGAACGTGTAACTGCAATCGTTTGCTATATCTGCAAGTATTACGATAAAGAACTCTGTGGTTCTTTTGTAATTAATTATTTTCATATTCGAAGTCCTTTTTTCTCTCGTATTTATGGTACCCTTTCGTTAAACAAAGTTAAACCTTTTTCTGTAAATAATTCTCTAACCATTATGAATAAATATAATTTTCATTTTTCGCAATCTTATATTACCATTTAAGCGAACAAATTTTTTTTCCAAATATTTTAAGTCTGGCCGTTGAAAACTAACGTGATAATTTTTTAACTAGTCTTACAAACAATTTACCATACCATTTGAAAAGATATTCCAACAACAGACACGCGTGTAACCAATGAAGTTGGATCGTGTCAAGAAATCATACCCTCGGCTAGCAGCTAGCAGTAGGTCAGAATAATTAGGTCAGTGGTAAAGCAACAGTTCGACCAATAGCGTTCGTTGCTCGGAAAAGAAAAAAATCGTTCGGGAAAAGATTCTCGACCAGTGGATCGCAAGAAGGGAACCAAAATGTCGGTAGAGGGGGAATTGAATCGGAGTCGAATCCTCGGACGATCAAGGATTCTTCAGAGCACGGGGACACACGAAATTCGACATGACAATGGTTTTAGGCCGTTGGAGAGATTCATGCAGGCCCGTTGATACAGATTTGAATATTAATTTAGAACCGTCCACGGGACGAGCAAGGATAATGTCCCTGGGTCAGCCGCAGGTCCGAAGGAAAAAGGATCGCCTCGGTATTCGTTGCATTCTGTTAATAAAGAGCTACCACCTTTGCTTGATTTGTAGATCAGATATTATGTAACGAGCATTGTAACGACATTTAAGGCTATCCTTTGTCGGTTTTTGAAACGGTTTGATAACATCGAAAGTAGGAGACGTTCTATTGTACTTTATTAATATAGTACTCTTATTTTTGTTAGTCGCGTAGACTGGAAAATTTGGGAACGTTTTGTGAATCGATCACGGGAAACAATGCGTGGGATAGTAAATCGTATATATTTTCTTTCTTCGTATATTTCTTAAAATGTCTACCATTTTGATTTCTTCTGTGCAAGTATTTATAGTCACCGGTAGTTCCACCGTTAACGTAGACCGACAATCGCTATTGCTGTTAATTATTTCCAGAACATTTGACAATATCGAACGCCGCAGCTATCAAGCGGGATGATATTGGCGTCGATGCTCGTGAACGTTTCGTCGGCCCTCGAGAAAGGATTCTCTGGACGTTCTCTCGGATTCTCGGAAAGACAAATTAACGATTCCACTTTCGAGTTTGCCTCGAGTCTGGCAACGAGTTATTATGTCGTAATTACAATGTACGGATTCGCGAGAGACAGCGAGAAACGAATATTTTGAAGAACTGATCGGTCCACGTCCAGATTCTTCTTTCGTTTCTTCTCCGTTTCTTCTTCTTACTTCCATTTTTTTTTCTTCTTTTCTTTTTTTTTTTTTTTTTACTGTCATCGATATTATTGCCTTTTAATAGGTGCCGACGGTCTTTTCGTCTGTCCGAAATCCGGCGATCGCCGGCGTGGAAATCGTGGGAGCGGGTGTCTCGAATAAATCGAATTATCATATTAATACCGGCGTGTCATCATCGAATTATTCATGCGTGCCCGCGATGAATATCCTCCAGCAATGCTTATAAATCAAACTCGTTCTTGGAAGAAGGTCTTTTCCTGTGATTTTGAAAATTCCGAGCCCGCCATTTACAGAGAACCTTCTGTTCTTCATTCTTGACAATCATCGAACGATTCGCCGCTCTGTCGCCTCGTATTATTACGATAGACGTCGCCTTTCGTTTCGTTTGCGGTGTTAAACTGTGCCTCGGAAATTCTATCCCCCTTCCTTTTACCGTAATTCTCGAGTATCGTGTAATTTCGTAAATCGTCGCATCGATTGGGACGTTTTTGTCGATCGGAGCGCTCGAATTTCGAGTTCACGAACGTTTATCTGTCTTGACCCTTCGAATATTTCTTACCTTTTTCACCTAAAAGCTTGTGACTTGGTAATTCTTATTTTTATTTTCAGTTTAGATAATTCTGAAAGCGTTGAGAATTTTTCAAGAAGCTTTTTTTCCGCGTCTTTTTAAATTGAAAAATATTCCGTCTGCGATTTATTGGTTTGATACTTCATCATTATGTAAATCAGTTATATTTCATATTTATATTGAAATACTGGATTATAAATTGTCGATATTGTCGAAAAAATGGTTGAAAATTATTTTTTAAATCAGCGCTACAAAAACAGATTGTTCGAGCTAAAAAGAATATTTTTGAAGCTTGACTTTATGAACCATTCAACTTGTGATATCAGTCGACTTCTATACATGGTTCTCGAAAAGGCTAACAATCTCGTACAAATACGTGTATCGTGATATTGAATGATCTGTTTGCATTTAAACAATCTGGTAAAAACTACTGATTTTTTTCAAATATATCTAAACGTTGGAAGAATCTCCTTTTTACTTCAACGAAATCCATAATAATACTTCAATATGGAACATGGAATCGAAAAAACAAGGCCGTTCCCAGCGGATGACTGGTCGAAAAGAAAGCAAAAGGTTGAAAAGTAGGAAGGATTCCTTTTCTACTTTTTTTTTTTCGTCTCCGAAGACCGAACACAGTACTGCCGAGATTCTAGCAATAATTCAATTAGCCCCGAAGATTTAGTGGCGCGGACTCCATAATTCAAGGTGCACCGTACGAGTGAAATAGAAATGGAAACGACGGGGGAACGGGAAGGGGTGGCGAAGGGAGATGGAAGAGCGGCGGCTAGACCCACCTTGGCATAAATTAGAAGAACAATGCGCGGGGACCAAGGTGGACGAGCGTAATGGCACTGGCCAGGAGGGGTACACGGAGGACACTAATAATATAAGCCGTGTGTGTTGCACCCGCTGGCCAACCGGAAGAACGGACCTCGTCGAAATTCAGCCGCGACACATGCGACTCGTGCATCCTTCATTCTTAGATCCAGCTTAAAAATGTATCTTACAGCTTTGCCACGGTCCTTTAATTCTGTGGTTCTGACCATTTTCTTCGCGATCGTTTCTTTGTCTCTTCTTTTTTTAATTTTTAGATACTTTCCTGAATATCGTTCGATCCACAGTGTTTCATAACGTTGTGTAGTTTTGTATTTTTGATATACTCTAAGGTTTCTTGTTCATTTCTCTACGAGCCATTTTATCTCATTACTTTCTTCATTCCTCCAAAAGAGTTCCAATTTTCACCACTCTCTCCTCTCGCATGGATATCTACTTAAAAAAATTTTTTTTTAATAAAAAGAGAGACAGATAGTCAAAAGAAGAAACCGATCAAATAAAGTACCAAAGAGTGGTCACCGGATTCGACGAAGTAAAAGTCGAGGAAGCGGCTGGTCGTGGTAGCGGAAGGGTGCACGCACAGGGGATGCAAATAACTCGGGGCTGGCACGGCCGATGTCCCGTAGAAGGAGGAACGGACAGAGGCGAAATTCATGCGTAATGTATGCGATACGCGAGAGGCATGGCAGCGCACGGCGTCGTTGGCCTCCCAAACAATTAGAAAGGGTCCGTCGTGGCGTGTACGAGCGGCGAAGGCCGAGAACGGCCGGCGGCGAGGGCCGACGACGTAGGGGTTGCGTTTCAATTTCGCTAGGAACCGTTATATTGCAACGTCTTCCGAAATTAAAACGCTTGGACTGCTTCCAACGTGTGCGAATGGCCGGGATAGGAGAGGTGGAGAACGGGCAGCGCGCGCCTCGTGGCACGAATACATTTCTCATGAGACACTTCTGCGACCGTACTTCGAGCGGCGGCTTAAATGTCCTGTGAATTCGTTCGTTCGAGAACGTCCTAGTCGATGCCCGTCCCCGGTGTTCGTTGTTCGGCCAGACTGACGTCCGTGAAACTCGAGACGTCTCGTCTGTGCTTTCGGGGGATGATATTCCCGCGACGTTCGGTCTGCGTGTCGTTCCTGTCCACGACGGGCCTCGGCATGATGTGTAATTTGGAAACGCGATCATCTTTTGGGTAATGGATGGGTTGTACAGGTGGAGATGCTTCGTGTTTCGTGACAAGGTTGTGAAAGAATGTTGAGCGGAGGATGTGACTGAGATCGAAGTGTATTTGGTTGCTTCGATTTGGAGCTTGAAAATGGCCTTCAATTTGTCGCAGGAGGTTGTCTGGATATCGAAGGATGAAACAATTTTCTGAATAAAACTGAATAAAAATGTTAAACCAGATAAACTTAAAAATATATTAGGGATCCTCACGCTCATATATTCACCCTGTACATTTTCCATTTATACAAAACGTAATGTAATTTTTTAAAAGCATTTGTTCTTACTTAAACGTCGAAAGGAAAAGAAAAAAAATATTCATCATTGACACCAGTCATCCAGAATAATCCCCAATAACATCAGGACGCCGGCGTCGGTCCGTTTGACACGTTTCCCGATGACCACCCCGAAGAGCGCCACACGAAACAGCCCTTTGGTCTGGCGTCTTCGAAAGGAGGGGCAGAAACCGAGAAAACCGGTAAGGCCCGTGCCCTAAATTTCGCTCGATCGACTCGGTAGTTTCCAAGTGAAGTGATCGAGGTCCCTCCGCACCAAAAAAAAAAAGAAAAAATGAAAAGGTTACAAGACGCGGTGGACGATGACCCTTCCGGAGGTCATCCGGAAGGGTCACTGATGTCCGACCAATGACCCGGCCCCGCCCTGACACTCCCGTGTACAATTATAAATGTATTAAACCCATCCCCTTACAAGATAATATTTAAATCGTGCCGATGGGTTAAAGTACGAACAGGCACGGTTCCAAAACCAGGGTTGCCATCACGGAAGCACATCGGCGGGACAGTTTTATTGCGTGAGTATTGGTGTTCCTCGGCCTGGTAGCCTCGATTTTATTGCGCGTATTTTACGTTATAAATTTACCGGCCGTCTTTACTCAACCCTTACCTGTACAGGAGTACAGCGAAGGGACCTCGGTGCCGGCTTTCGTAAAGAAAGAATGCACGCGCGAGCCTGAATCGACGGGGACGATTTGCATGGGACGAATTTTCGCGCGACCGGTGATTCACGATGCTGGACTCTGGCTGACTGGGTATTCGAACGAAGAAGATGTTTGTTTCGTAGGGAGATTGTGATTGGTGGAATTGGTGAGACTGTTGGATACTTCTGGTTAGAACGTAACATATTTAAAAAAATTTGTATCAGCTAGGCAATAGCTACCACAATTTTTTATTTCAATTGTATCGTAATTCTTAGATTTACTTGCCAGATTCATAGAAAATATGTGGTGTACTTTTTAATGAAGATTTTCAATTTTGAAGCGCTCGTTCACCCGGAGACCACGCTCGTTTATTGTTCCTTAATTTTCGATTGTAATCTTAATTCTTAAATAGTTGAAAGAAACTTGGAACCTGTTTTCGACAATACTTTGATCTCGAAACTAATTCTATAAATTTCGTTCATTTACTCCCTCTTCTATCGCTCGCTCTCCCAAAACCAAGAAACAATTCACAAACGATCACAAGAAAGTTAGCACCTAGTCTTATCAATCTTTCCTAGCCCTCCGTTTGTTCGACCCTTGCGCAATCTTTTTGTCGTTTCTATAATAACGGTCGTAATTCTGCCTCAAGTCGAAAAGAGACAGCAACACAGGGATAGGAGTAAGGAAACGGAAGAAGCTATTTAAACGGTGCCGAGGCACGCCATTTCATTTAAATGGCGGCCCAATGGCGACCGGTGGCCGGCCTCATTTTCCGCATAATTTCTAAGCGGTCGTATTTTTACAATCGTGTTACAGAACCGTTTTATCGCGTGTATTTTCTGTCATAAATCCACCGGAGAACCCTTGGCTTCGAAAGGGTCCTGGGGTCCCACGAACCCCCGTCATACAATGACCAACAGCACGAAGAGAGATACGAAGTGATAGAAAGAATTTGGCCGCGTTGTAGAGCTGCGACGAGGAGAGAAGGAAGAGGCAACGGGCCAGGTTGAAGTTGGACAATGAGAAATAACGTACACGCTGCGTGGCACCGAGAGTTTCGCGCGCAAACGAAACACACACTTAATCGTGCCGGGCGACCTGTCGCGATTTATCGAGGCTTAGACTTCGTGTAAGTATAATACTTTCCCAACGGACGCTTTGAACGTTGGTACTTTACGCTTGGCTCAATTTGCTTTCGATTTACGCTTTGGCGTAAGAAAGTTTCTATTGTAAAAGAGTTCTGTCGATATGGAAAATGTTGAGGACTTTTAATACAAGTTTAGTGTTTTAGTCAGTTCTTTGCAGAATATTCTTCTGTCTTTCTTCTTCTTTTTTTTAAATAGCAGCTATAAGAAGTGAACTCGTTCATTTACTATACAGTTGATAGAATTAATTCTTGAATTTTCTTCCTTTTTTTTTCTTCTTTTTCTGATAGAAATGTTAGGGGGTGGATATTCTTGGTTGCTACGAAGTTGGTAAAAATTTCTTTTCCTTTCTTTTCTTGATAGCAGTGTTAAGAGAGGGGATGCACTTGACTGTTAAGAAGTTGGTACGTTGTAAAATTTTCTTTCTTTTTTTTATAGTTGTGTCGAAGGAGGGGGTGTAGTTGGTTGTTTTAAAATTGGCAGATTAAAAGTTCTACTCTTGATGGGCAACATGGGTCACCAGTGATCCGCGTGGCACTTACTGCTAGTGTTTTAAAGGATAAAGGTCAGTGTCGGATGATGTCAAAGAAAAATTATAGGTTTCTGTTAAAGGTATATAAGGTCAACCTTAAAATCTAAAATCGATCGATTGTTTTTATATTTTACCGCGTTAGCGGGGTGTTTGAAATTTTTGAATCTGAATCGAGAACACCTGGATGAGGACGCTTTTCTAGATTCCAATTCAATTTCCATTTGTTACGAAGTAATTCGATTCACAGATGCTGAGGAACTTCGTATGACGCCAGCTGAGACTCTCTTCGCGTATTCTTTGTCCTCCCTTCAGAGCCTGGTGTCCTGTGGAGAATTGGTATCGTGAAGTCAATGAAGTTTCGAAGAAAGATAGAAAGATCTTATTTGTCCATCATTTATACTTCTCTCTGAGTTTTCTATGCATACTTGTAACCCTTTCTTTTGTGCAATTGCTTTAGAATAATCAAAAAATTTCTATTTAAAAGGTCTCGAAGAACGTTGCGACTCGTTGCGTTTTACTCTTCTTCTTTTTACATTTTTTGCTTCGTTCAATACCTTCCGATCTGAAATAAAATATAATTAAACAAAAGATTCGCTCATTCTTTTCTAACTTTAAAAAGAAACGATCCCTCAAGAAACTGAGCTTTTATATTTTAAACTTCGCGAAACCTCCTATTCCAGCAATACATTTGTTAACTTCCATAAAATTACTCATACGTGTAAAGCAAGTTAACAAAATAAGAAGATATACCAGGTAAAACGTCTCCAAAGTAAAATTTTCAATTTTTCTTTCTTATTTTCTAAACTTGACAGAAATATAATCCAAAGGAAATGGACTCTAATTTTACAAAATCGTTGCGAGTGAGAGTTCCAAACGGTTCTTAAATTCATGCTCCGGACGCGATCTTCGCGTTTCTTTCGGCCCGTCCTTGAAAAACGAGCAAAGCTGAACTTCCATGCGGAAATTCCATTCGTCTGGCGCGCAGACGAGCCAGCTAGAGGCAATTTCGAGCGGATTCCGCATTCGCAGCTCACCGCTTCCGGTTTCGTCTTTCCCGGTGCCGTTTCCTGCGAAATGACCGACCAATCCGCGTGGCCGCCCTCGTCTACAGGAAAATCTAGTTGCCGTGGAAACTACGTGGTTCTGGCTGATACATCACAGACTTTCTTTCCGTGGCTACGCGAGCCAACGAGTTCGTCTCGAATTTAGTCGAGTGACAGCGTTCCCTTTGCAGCTGAAAATCAGTTGAAATTCCTTAACTTCCGTGCATTTCCTGCAAAAAATCAGAGATTATGATACAATACTATTTAAAATGTTCTTGAAAGTAAGTTTGAAAAAAGAATTGAATATTTTAAATCGCAATTTAAAATCTACTTCTGTACAATTTTTTAAATTATTAGGAAATTACATTCTTCCAATTGTTATAAAATTGTAAAATTGTTATTAAAAGGGTTGTAAGTTACTGTTGTAAAGAAAAGTTTGTGAGTATTTATATAAAATTTGTTAAATGGAAGTATAAATATTCTAGCTCCTACTTTTATTTTTCTAAATTAATTATTGCATGAAATATTCTAAATAATTTGTACTTACCACAGTTATATGATTATTTAATATTTAGATATTTGATACACAGCGTGGAAGAAGTAGTATTCATTCGTCTCTTTTATTAATTTCATATTCGATTTAAATTCGATGTTGGAATAGAAATTTACACGATTTAAGCAGGTTGTCTTCTTCCAATAGGAACATTCGAAAACGGGACAAATTCGATCGATTAAACGAATCGTTCGCTTCTATTCGACGCGATGGTCCATCGTCGGGTCCAGATAGTAGATAAGTGAACTTCCTGAGCTCCTGTCGCGTATCGATCCGAATTCCGATTCAATTTTCTACGCCCCCAACGCATACGACGAAACGCCATGCATTAAACATCACGCATAACGCATACCGCCGTGCTAATTTACTGCCAGTGTAAGCGCATCGGATCCGATACGAATTTAAGGTTGATCGTGAACGTGTCTGCAACAAAAAGGAACGTTAATTGAGAACTATACACGCGATAGAGTTCATCCTTGATTATTTTATGCTGGTTAATTTAGATAGTTACTAACTGTAGGAATACAAGTGTTCTTTATTTTGTTTTCATAGTGAATTTTCGATCGGAACACTCGATTATATTTTTCATAAGTTTTCATGGAATCTGCAAATTTATATTCACACATTTAAAAAATTTATATCAAGGTAGATACGTATTTTAAAAAACTCAACCTGTCTAAATTCAAATTTTAGTTTCAATATTTGTTTTAATTTTAGTATGCATGCGAGTCAATAAAAATTATGTTTCACAAATATAATAGTTGGGAACAAAATTGTTTTCATTGAAAGTTCCTCATACAGACCGGCAATTTTGTATACGCCAAACCGATATATTTCAACCAGAGTACAATCCTCCTCCTCTAACGCTCAATGACGATCAATCACTTTCTCGCTCACGGAATCATTTTTCCCGCGGCACGTCCGAAGATACGCGCGTCGAAGCGAGGTGTTTCGTGTTCTCCACGGGAGAGGAGGCTGCGCGAAAACAATTTCACGATCGAGCGCAGCCATCAATTCCGATCATACGCATGATCGCTCGAATTTGCGAAACGATCGAGCTCGTGCTGGTTTACTTATCCACAGCCTGCTTAAAAATTACGCGCTCGTCCTTCGTTTCTACGATAATTATTTATGCCGGAATAATACAAATTACGCGTTCGAACAAGCACGGTATCACCAGTTTGCTATATCTACGCCGCGACAAAATGGCGGACGGACTGGTAAGAATCGGTGGAAGCACTGCGTCTCGATAATTAAATACACAGAATTAGATACTTACGAATTATTCAATAATTAAAAATTAGCCGATTTATTTTTCGCTTATACATATTTTGTCACTCATTTTAAGATTGGAACGCAAGCGATAATTATATTTTACTTAATTCCTCACCGACCAATAATCAGACCGATAAATAAATTTACAATTGCACGATGACGTTGCGTCCAGCTCTGATACAGCTCGACGACAGTCGGCCGACTATAAAGATACAGTGTTTTCAGCGATTGTATCCCAGTCTATACTCCACTTAACGGACCACTCGAAAAAGCGCGAAAGGGCCGATCGCCAGCGGTAAAGTTTACCATAATAATTACACACATCGGTCGCGCCTATTACACGCGCGCGTAATAGGGCCAGACGCGAAATAACTATAATTTACGCGTATCACCTTATTCCGTATGCCGAATACGGTCATAAAGTATTTGTGCTCGGGCTTGGACCCCGGCACCGTCGAAAATTATAATCAACCGCGAGTTATTTAAGTTAGCAATTTTATTTCGCTCCATCTCCGTCCATCGTCGGACGTGTCCTGCGGATACGCGCGCGCGGTTTCGGGGCTTCCACCGTCGGCCTCAAAGCCGACCAGAAGACAGCGGCGGTCTGCTCTATTATTAGGCATAATGGCCCGGGAAAACTTTCATTAACTTGTCCGATGCCTAATTCATGAGACGACCGGCCCGCGATACCGTGTAATCCGCGCCTTCTTCCTGGCCTGTTCGAGAGGAGAGAGAAAAAAAAAGAAGAATCAGACCCAATCGGGGAAATGATTTCGAGCGAGACGGAGAAAATAATTTTTGTGTTCTTCTGGGTATTTCTCGGATTTTTTCTCTCGTTTCTGCTTGTTCGTTTGGTTACTTGTTTCGTGAGAATGGAATTCTGATCCGATGGAGGAATTTTTTTTATTCTTCGCGAAGGGTTGATGTTCAAAGAAGCGATTACCTTTGTTTATTGTATAGTGAATGGCGAGTTCGACGATTGGTGGCGGTCACAGCGATCAAATATAAAATTAATTCTGTTTAATAAAAAAGTTTGTATTAATTAATTTGTTACCTGAAAAAATATTACAGAAAATATTATATCATAAAGCTTAAATATTAAGCTTCAGTTTGCGATATTAACTTACACCAAATTGATACTAATTACGCGTTAGATTTAAGATACATTTGATACATTTGAAATTTCATAAGTTCTTTCTGAACTTTAATGTTTAATATTAAGATTCTAGCGTTAAGATACGAGTTAAGACGAATCATGATATAGATGTTAAGTAACATTAAGCATAGGATTAAGGTAAGATAATCGCTATAAGCAAACATGCATCGACACAAATGGATTACTCTTCTAATATATCTTCTTATATTCTTCTTATCTATAATAGAGAACGCTAAAATCACTGTCGAAATTCTAAGTCTGCACGATGATTACGGCGAGACACGAAAGTCCATAAGGCGAGCTGTCTATCCCTACATCTAATCAGCGCTACAATACAAATATCTGCAAAGTGTTCCACCTGTGCGATTCTTTAATATCCGTATAACACTTGAAACGAGATGACACAAATTCCAAACAAATCCATTCCAAGATTAACAAATTCAAAAAATACACCAAACTATACTAAATGAAGCGGACTCCGCTTTTACGCCACCTATGAAGAGCCAAAAGAACTATTCAACCTCGAGAAACAGGAAACGAGTTCCACAAAGCCTTACCTACAGCAACCATATTTTGTTACCGACGCTCTTTCCGTACCAATCGTTCCCTTCCTTCCCCTGCACCGGTGCGCAGCTCCGATGCTTCCCCATCGACACCACGGGAAAAAATCCACGAATCCACCCCCGACGCGTCTTCATGGTCGCCAACGTCACCCCTGTTCGATTCGATCAACGCTTCGCCCCGTAGACTCGGTCCGATCGACCACCCGAAGCCGGAACACCAACATCGATCACGAGGATCGTTATCGCTGGATAATGACATTTAGAAAATTACCCCAACGATCCTCCGCAGCCCCAAGAACGACGTTTTCTCTTCGCACAAATGCCTACACGTAGTCATGCACGTCCACGTACAATGTACACACTTCTACGGCTCATTATCCCTAAGAGTTGGAGAGCCTGAAGCGTTTATCGGTTGCTTGCGTGTCGGTACGCCGATCTCTGCTTGGAACGAGTCGCTTGAACGCGATAGGCGAAAGAAAATGGACGAATAAAAATGCAGGAGAAGCAGGACCGTGGAATATTATGTGGCAATTGTGCTGTATTTAGCAAACTGTAGCGATTTTTCGAAACTGCCACGTAATCAAACAGCCTGAAACAGGAAAAAATGATTCCAGCTGCACTTTGCACTTTCACGCTTGCAGATGAATTTGCATTTCACATATTATCGTGTGACTTAAAAATGTCTTGTATTACCTCATCTTTTTCATTCTTATCGTCCACCGCCAATTAATTCTCCCGTTCCACGAAGTTCTTTTTCTTTACGACGCAAATGAGACTTCCTTTTACTTCGATCCAAGTTTTCCTCAACCACCATCGTAGTATCGCATGAAACGAGCTCCGTTCCGATTCCTGCTAACACCGCGATCAGATCAATCGCAAATCAATCAGAGGGAAATTGTCCCAGGACATTCATTTCGTTCCCATACATCGTCGATCTGCAGCAATTCTACCTGCCATCAGGAATAATTACAACTTTCATCGAACCGCCATCACGGACGTCTGCTAGGGAACGCTCAAAAGCTTCACTTTTCGTCTGTCATCGTACATGTAATTCAAACGATCATTGTTTACTATGTTGCTCAAAAGGTCGTTTCCCACGTCACAGGCTGAAACGAACGATATTCATGTTTTTACTCGAACAATCGGGCAGATATGCGTGCCAAGATTTTCCTTCCACGAGCACCGCACGCTACGAGGCCTTGTAATGAGCGGTTAGCCCGGCGAACAGAAATTGCGAGCGTGTCGTAGAGAGACTGTTGCACGCGTGTGTATCTCGATTTTCAAACGTATCACGAACCGTAATTTCCGAGTCACGACGAGTCACGGCTGGCAAACGATGCGGCCGTCGAGAATTGAAACCGACGGAACGAGTTGGAAACTTCGAGGAACGATAGCCTCACCAATGATATCGCAATTATTCCTATCGTGAGCGTGTCAACTTGCCATGTTCCGGGACGTTTTCGAGCGATTTCCTCCTCGACCGAACATTTTATCGTGGAAAAGTTCGAGATTTTTAGCGAGTTATGATTGGGTTCGTTGATAGCTCGGATGAAAAGTTGATACGCTGCGGATGGAAAGACGAGTTAATTTGGAGGAACATGGTTGATGAAATGTTTCGTACCTTAGTCGCTGAGATAATCGTGAAATTGTATTTTGTATTATAAGCATTAATTATAATTTTGTATTAGGTGAAGATCACTCTTTGGTATTGTAAAATTTTTTTATCGAGACATTTAGTTAGATATCATAGTCGCAGTTAAACCATAGCATCTGGTTAACCACAAAGATTTAACCGAACTTTGAAATTTTTTGCAAAATTGGCTTCGAAATCTTTTTTAAAATAAGAAAGTTATGAATTTATTAAGAAATTATCGTTTCTATTTTTAGTACATGTTAACGTTGGGTCACTGAAACGTTCAAAATCATCAGCAGTAAAGAAATTCGGTAATTAAAGTCGAGCTAATTACAAGTTGATGTTTACTTTATAGGTGTGCTCTGTAATTATTCTATTGGATGAACACTCGATCGTTGAAAGGCTCGAAATCTTGAGTAATTTCTAAGTCGAGCAATTACCAGGTTGTTCCGGAATTTAATGAGAAAGTTCCTTTGCACCTTTTAATTTTAAGTTTTACATTATCCGAGACCTACAGTACTTATTTTACTCAAACTATTCATCAGAGGTTATTTTAGATAATGATTTAGATATTTCAATAATAATATCGCATTGCTTAATTATTTTCTTGACCGTGTCGCCATATTAAGTTTTTAATCGAATCTTAGAAAAGAATACTTCAAACGTCAATTATCACAGTTAATAACATCGTTTTGTTTCCCTAAACGTCATTATATAATAATTTCATACGTTAATTTCATTGTGAAGGAAAACTTTGGAGCGTCACGCATCAACGTTGCTCAAAGCTGCTGATACCGATAATCATGCCAGATTACGACCTACATCCCTAAATTAACAAAGGTGCTATTGACATCAATGTCAAACAAGAATTTCAATTCGGAGTAGACAAATATTTCTTTATTAATTGTTCACGTTACGTACGACTGTTATATAAAATGATGCATGTTCGGTAAAATTTTATAAACGATGCTTATGTAAATGTCAAACTACTTTATATATGTAAATTAAAAATTAAGAGCTGAAGAAATTAAAGTACTTAACTTAAAGAATCGAAGTTTCGTGTAATTTTAAAAGCGTTAAGATTAACAACCTTTTAATATAAAAAACATTTAACCTAAGAAATATTGAAACCTAAGAAATCAATCTTGAGGAACTATCGGTATACTCGTATATGTTATTGTCAAACTTATCTGATATTTTGATATCAAATGTAATTAAATAACGCGTTAGTTAAGCTGATAAACTTTGATTAAATCGTTTAAAAAGACACATCTGAAATGTATCTTGGCGAATGAAATAATGTAATTGATTAAAATCCTTGTCAACGGATAAAAAATTAGATTTCGAACTGTAGGCTGGTAGTTTAAACAACTAATTTCCCAGTCGTAAGCATGATTCTGTTGTTTTCATCCAGTTCTTCCAAATTTGAATTCAATCAGGAATTCACTCTTGTACAGAATGGTCAAAAGTTAATAGGTCATCTCGAGATAATTAATTCTTTTTACATTCTGCAAGTTGTACCAGCAAATATAAGTTTTAATAGTCTCTTTGAACTTTGACGCGTTCAATATCGGTTCTTGATATTTCCTACCATCTTATCATTTAAATAATATATCATTCCTACTACAATGTTACTGATATTATTTATGTGCAGCCTCAGTCTCTGCCAGTCGGTCACTCTTCGAATATCCAAGGAACGAAGACCTTTATAGATCCGAGAGAGTAACAATTTGTTCGAACAGTCTTTTACTTTTTTGAAAACTACGCGTAAGAGCTACACGGAGTATTTTAAACGGTTTGTAAATTTTTGATTCAATCGAAAGAAACATAGCTCGTTCAGTTACAATTTAATTTTCCGTACACCTTTTACGTGAAACATTTTTCAATATTTTTGATGCAAAAGTATCGATACATTTATGTTTAAACAATTTTGTACGATACGAAAGAAGTTAAAAATGCGTCTTCGCACGTGCGAACGATTCAGTGAATCATCTCTAATCGAACTATTATTTATAGTTCGGTTATCATTGAGGAAAACTGACAATTCTCGTCGCATATCTAACCGGAGTAAAAATTCTAATTATCTTCTCGACGTTAGAATTAGGTTATTGAGAAAAACTTGAAATCTTTGTTGCATATGAAATTAAAATGAACACTTTTATTATCCCCGCGCTGTTAAAGTGTAGTATAAGAATTATACATGCTGTAGTTAATAGATCAGGCACGACACTTTAATAACAAACGGTGATACGGTAGTACGTAGATTTTTGAAGAGAGGGGCATTTTACAGATCTCGGCGACGAGTATATAAATAGTTGCAGCAAACGGTACGAATGTCATTATACATAATACAGTTTGCAGTTCGAGTGATATCTTGTGTAGGAATGTAATTCTAGTGCCTGGAATGTTATAGTGTTTTTTTCGACAGTTAGAAAGTTCTCGTTTACTGGTGATATTCCGTTGAGAATTGTAAATAAATATTAGGCTACTCTCTCTGTCCTCTGTCCTTAAACTTGAATCGAACCAACGCTTCTCTCTTTCCCCTCTTTTTATTGCGTTACGTTTCTTTTAGTAAGACGAGAATATCTTTTTATTTTTTAAAGCGCGCGAATGTGTTGTGTTATCGAAATACTTCTGTTTAATATAAAACAGAGGTCGTTTATTTAACAGAACGATACTTTTTATAATTGTGTAGCGTAACAAATTAATCTTTTCTTGCGCAATCGAAGCTTTTCCTCTTAGTCGCAATAAACAGTTGATTATCACAGTTGTCTTCCTGCTTCATAATATTGTTCATTGAATTTGTGATAAACAAACTTCTTGCTGAGTATTTTACTACACTTATTTTTTAATCATTTTATCTCAATACTCTGCTGAACGAACGATCACGAAATAAGCATTATACACACGAATACGTATTCGTGTCAATTACTTCATCAAAGCTTCAACCCTCGACAAATTTCTTTTTAACCCTGTCACGAGATTTTTTTCGATTTCTCAAACAATTTTCTAATTTTTAAAACAAATATAAAGAAGTTGTTATTTAATTTATATAATTTCTCGTTTTAATTCCACTTCAAAGATTCGCTTTCCTCCAATGGCGAATAAACTTGGAAAACTGTAACAAGGTTTACTAAAATACTAGCAGAACGTTTTTTCCTTCTCAGGTCTGTTCAAAATGGCTCTGCTAACTCCATACTGGGGTCTGGACGGCATCCTCGTCCTCACATCCCTGATGGTGGCTGCCTACCTGTTCATGACCCGCAAGTTTAAGTACTGGAGCAAGAGAAACGTCATGGAAATCACTCCTACGCCCTTCCTAGGAAATTTCTCAGATTGTTTCTTCCTGAGGAGATCGCCTTCACAGTTCGTGAAGGATTTGTACGATAAATCCAAAGGACAGCCTTACATGGGCTTCTACATTTTCGACAAGCCATTCTTCTTGGCGCGAGATCCTGAACTCGTGAAGCATATCTTGGTGAAGGACTTCAACGTGTTCGCTGACAGATATGCGTCTGCGGATGCAGAGAAAGATCGTCTCGGGTACGCAAATGTGTTCACGATGAAAAATCCCGGGTGGAAGGTTCTCAGGATGAAGCTGTCGCCAATTTTCACCACGGGCAAGCTGAAGAAAATGTTTGATTTAATGTTGATGGTTGCTGATAATCTGGCAAAGCATTTTGAGTCGTTGCACTTGGAGGGTAAGTGGAAATATTGTTAATGTTTCGAGTAGAGAATTTTTTATGAGTGGTATATATCTTCTGATATGTTGTCAGTGACCGCAGAAAAATATAATTAACGAAAAAAATTTCACGCCGATATGGAAGAGTACACTTTATTCTCCGTTTAATTAAATCCTATTGTTGACACTTCAATTTCCAATTGGTATTGGGAAAAAAAATTAACTTACAGGTTTAGAATTGGCGATGCATCTAGCGAATGGTTAATTTTTTTTTTTTTTATTAACATACACTTTAATATCTATCACAGGCAATGGAAAAATTGTGGAGTTCAAGGATATTTGCGCGAGTTTCACCACGGATATGGTCGGTAGCACTGCGTTCGGTTTGCACGTGAATTCGGTGAACGATCCAGAGGCCAAGTTCCGTCAAATCGGTAGAAGCATCTTCAAAAATAGCATATATCGTAGCCTCGAATTTATCACCGTGTTCTTCTGTCCCGAGTTGATCAAATACGTTCAACCGAAATTCTTCGGACAGGAAGCTACTGACTTTTTCCGAAAGGTTTTCTGGGAGGTGATCAATGAACGAATCGAGTCCGGTGTGAAGAGAAACGATCTCATTGATCTGTTGATCGAGCTGAGGGAGAAGTACAAGGATGACGAGGAATTAATTGGATTCAGTGAGTAATTGCTTGTACTTTTTTTTTTTTTTTTTTTTTTTAATTATTACTTAGAGAATTCACAGCTTCTATAATACTACAAGGTACTCCATTGCTTTGTTGATTGAACTTATAAAGCGTAACTGATACTCTAAATGAAGAGAAAAATTTTTTAATTAACTTCTGTTAAGTTTTCGTGGCGATATTTTGAACGATTCGTGTTTCAGAATTCGACGGCGATGATTTAGTATCGCAAGCATGCGTGTTCTTCAGCGGTGGTTTTGAAACATCTTCCACTACTATGTCGTTCACATTGTACGAGATGGCTTTGCATCCCGAGATGCAGAAGACTCTTAGGGAAGAGATTCACGACGCTCTGGAGAAAACTGATGGCAAAATTACGTACGACATGGTATAGAAATTGCAAATAATAATTAATATCGATTAACGAGACAGTCATGAAAATTATTCTTCGAGTCGTACACGAAATATTATCGGAAAGAAATTTTTATTTCAATAATAAGAAAATTTAATTTTTAATCTTTATTTTATCAACCTTTTGAATTCCACCAGCGCCGCTGCTGAATATTAGTTTTATATACTTTCAAGTAAAAATTAATTATCCAGTGAAATAAAAAAATCGTAAACGTTTATAATTTTTCTTACTTTTCAAAACAATGCTAAGTTTTCGCAACGATCCTTGTGAAAGTATCTTGGAATTGCTGATAAATTAAATCTATTAAAATAGCTTAGGAGCGTAAAGGATTAATTAAGAATTAACCCGATACAGATGATTGTGGAACGATTGTTTTAAGACGATTAATAATCAAAGAACTGATCATGTTTTTCACAGATCATGACGCTACCGTACCTCGATATGATAATTTCCGAAACCCTTCGAAAATATGCACCTCTATCGTTCTTGGATCGAGTTACGTTGGAGGATTACAAAGTGCCCAATTCTGACTTAGTACTAGAGAAAGGCACCCCTGTGTACATTTCTATGATGGGTATGCACTACGACCCGGAATACTTTCCGGAACCAGAAAAGTACGATCCTCTTAGGTTCACAGAGGAAGCCAAAAAATCCAGGCCTAATTACGTCTACTTCCCCTTTGGCGACGGACCTCACATCTGTATTGGTTAGTAACATTTTTTTCAACTATTTTCTCTTGTATTCAATTGTATTAAAATTCTTAGAAGCGATAGAGCCAAAAGTTTGAATTTGTCGTACGGTTTAACTCGATGTAATTGGAACGCCTGTGTTATTTGAAATAATGAAATTTAATTTAGGATGAAAAATATTTTGAAGTCAATTTATTTTCATGCGAAACACCTATTTTTCTAATATATAAATTTTCTATTTAAAACAATGTAGAATCCGATAAGGATAAATGTAAAAAATTTAAATAGCGTACAATTTTTCGGTGATTCACGGAGATGTTAAAAATCTTAAAAAACATTATCAGTTATTAAAAGAGACAATGCTCGGTGAGTCAGGATTGATAAAAACAGATAAAAATATGCTCAGTTAGTAAACTTTCACATAATAATATTAAACTGATGAAGATAACAAGATAGCAACTGGTGGATGTTCATTTTAGAATTTTATCCTATCGACACTAATATAAGTGAAGCAACCTTAATAAGATGATATTCATGTTTCGACAAAATGATATAAATCTACTTACTCATGCTTTACATAATTTTATGTTTTTGTGTGCTCGATTAATTTTAATCATTCTCTTAGAACATATACTTAAATTTACATAACTAAATATTAATTCTTTAAGCCGAATTTAAAGTTTCTTAATTCATTTCAAATATATAAATAATTTTTACAAGAAAAGATAGTCTAATATACGAATAAAACACATAATAATATTTAGATCCAGATTGTTGAAAGTGACTGTTATGCACTAATCTCACATTATTACTAATATCAAATTATGTCTCATTGTCTATGAGATAAGATACGATTGCAAGGAATGATAGGAAAATTTTGAAAAATTTTGGATAACAGAAAACTTTTACTTTCTTCGCGTGTCACGTTTCGGTAGATAACAAGATAACATTATAACATTATAATCGATAAGAAATTAACAAATATTTGAATTATATATTGCATTGTGACCCAGCTACTAGAGCTAGACATTAAGAGAACGTAGTGCTGTGTTCCCTTCATGTACACAGCTCGGTAAACATAGCTGATAAACGGATCGAGATAACGCTTGAAAATTAAAAAAATGATTTATGTCTATATATCCATCAAAATAAAAAAGTGAAAATAAGGAATACAGGGATTTATCTACCCCTGTTTGATGAGGAATTCTGGTTTGTTACGTAAATCTTGAGACTAATTCAAGGTCGATATATCTTCTTTTTTTTTTTCTCTTCTTTATACCGAATTTATGATAATGTACAGAGATAAGTCTTCTACATTTACAAGCTACTTCAGACACAATATACTGATTTTAAAGAAGTTCAAATGATAGATATTTGAAGAAATACATAATGCGACGGAGGCAAACCTTAATCCACATTTTTTACAGAAAATCGCTAAAATTTTCCAAGAACGCGAGTCAAAAATAAGTAGACACAGTTCGTTAATTTGTTTCAAAAGATTTCTGTTTTAGAGAGAAATTTGAGAGAATATTCTAACAAAAATCAGAATATTATTAACAGATAAAAACCGTAAATACCAACGCCAAAGATATCGCGTGTTAATACTTTTAAAAGAAGTAAAATTAAACATTTCATACTCGAGCTTAACGTGTTTCATTTATTCTTTACCTCAGGACTGCGACTGGGACTCATGCAATCGAAGCTCGGAGTCATACAAGTGTTGAAGGACTACGAAGTTTCACCTTGCGAGAAAACAACTATCCCGATGGTCTTTGATCCCAAAGGAATCACCACGGCATCCATAAAAGGATTATATCTGAACATTCGAAAAATCATCACCGTGGCTGGATAAACGCCTAACGAACCTCAAGCTTTGTATCTCATTTATGGTATTCGAAGATTTTATCCGTGAATTGAGGATGCCCTATCGTGCATCATTCATTTTGTTTTTCCAAAGAAACGTAGACTTAAAGCAATCTGCAAATTGTAATTACACGTTAGAATTAATTGTTTATGTAATAAATACCTCAATTTTGAAACAACAACTGCTGTACGACAACCGATTCATTTTCTTCCATTTTTATTTTTATTTTTTTTTCTTGTTTCTAATTTTTTGATTATGCTGAAAAGAAAATATAGTATACACAGGAAACACCACCATTTTTGTTTCACTTACGCGGTCACGTATATATATTTATTTCATTCACTTATTCTCATTTACAAAAGAGACTAACCGGCCGATCGCCCGCCACGTGGCCCGTGCGTGACAGCCGCTTAACTTACAATTAAATCTCTGTAATATATTAGTACGACACCTTGGAATCAAATTGGAATGGCGGATACCGTGCGGCATCCCGGCACCTGGTTCACGCGCATTGTTCGATGACGGCGACCCTTGCCCGCAAATTGGCCCACGACAAGCTGTGCACCCGTCTGACTGTGACGGTTTATAGTTTATAGGTTTATCGAGAGAAACGTCGAGCTTGTGTTCGATCGAACCTGTTTATCACGATCGTTGATTCTATGCTGTCGAGTAGAACTTTTGAGTAATTCCCGTGGAGGAGTTTAGTAGTTTAATTTCATTTGATTCAATTTGTCGTTAGGTATTCTAGAGTTGATAAATACAGGTTAGGTATTCTAGAGTTGAGATAAAATCAGATGTAAAAATAGAAGATAGTGTTGCGAAAGTTTAAAGTTCGGATGTTTTGAGTGACGATGGAATATTTATAACGGAGAGAAGATAATTTTAAGAAGATACAAGTAACGGGACAAGAAAGGTTCTGTGATTACAAAAATTTTGAGGATATATGTACTGTTTAAAATGATCAGGAGATCATTTTTGTAAATATACAATGATGAATTTAGTTTTGGTAATGCACATTCATTATATGTAACGATAATATAGTTGCAACATTCAATATTTGCAGTGTAATACAAACAATGAAACTTTTTTCTAAGTTAATTATCTTTGAAATTATTCATTTCCAAACATGTCTTTATTAATACTCTTACTTTTTCTTTCAACGTGTTCTCCATATCTCTTTTAAATTTAATTTGTATTCTGTCTTGAATATCTTTCCGATTCGTCCATACCCAAGTCGTTTTACCCAACGATCTCCTCATCATAAATTTATTTCCACCAAGGAATCATCAGAAAATACTATTTGTACCTCTCATCCATTGAACCATCGATTCACCGAATCAATTTGAATAAAAATTCCTGAGGAAAATGAAATACTACTCACAGAATCCCAATTTCAATCGTATCTTATCACACGTGAACTCAATCGTTTCAAGCTCATTAATCATCTTTTTCAATTCTCGCGTCTCACAAGCGAACATCAGCCGATCGCCGTCATCGAACATCGCACGAACATCGGGTACACGCCTCTGCAACGTGCTTGAATTTGTTTCACGGTACTCTTACACACATAATAACTATACAATTCTTCGTTTACAATATCGTGATAGTAACTCGCCCGCGAGCTTAGCCGTTATTTCACGTCCTCCGTTCCATAATTCTTTCTCGCCAGGTAAATACACGTTATACATACATCTAGAGTCGTTTTGTTCGTTACGCCTCGCGCGTCTCTCGACCTGTTACTTCGTTATAATAATTGCAACCTCTTTTCCTGTGTTGCTGCACTATTTAACCTTTATCGTGCATTTACTGCGTGCCGGTTAACGCGATATCGTCCGTTTTGTTTCACCCTTTCAGTCGTTTTCTGGAGTCACGTGAACTCGAGGTTTAAATAGAAAACGAGAAATAAGAGGAAAAGCGTGATACGAAGAACTTTCGTTTCTTTCTTTTTTTTTTTTTCTAGTAGCTATAATTTTAATAACCGCACGATACGAAGGCGTAAAAAAATTGTTCGGACTGAACTATCGGTGTTTAAAAAATGAGAAATTTTATCGAAAGCAATCGTTTGAATTATTAAAAACCTATACGATAGTTTGAATTTTGTTCGCAGATTAGATTTGCAGATTATCCGATGTAGATCGATTTGCTTGATATTAGAAATAGATGAATCATAAAAGTGATATTGAGTTGAACAAACTCAATATGACAGAGATAAATACGGTTTGTCATAAGTTAAGTATTTTCAAACATTTTCATCGCGATAAGAGAATAAATAAGACAGCGTGATATTTTTAGTAAAATTATAAAAATTTCCAACTTTACAATTATTTAAAATTAAATTACATTAATAGACACGTCTCTGCAGGCCATTCACGTCATGTTTAATTACTAGATTTTCACTTGTCCATTTCGAAATTAATATTTCATCACTAACGACCAGGTGATTTTCAGTCAAAAATATGATACACCGGTAGTAAATGATTTAATTACAAAATAATGTTTCCACTTGGGTCTAATTAGACCTATCGGATCCCCCAGGGCTACCAGCATGTCAAGTTAATTACAAGCTCTGCGATAACATATTATTTGTAGCGTTAATTCATTGAATTACTATATCAGGAACATGCGTCTCTCAAAACGAATTTCTTCCGTTTTATTTATCGGTCGCTATTCGAAACGAAACTTTTTTTCATCTAAGACTTAAAAATTTCAAAAAAATTATATTCCACGTTAAATGCATTTTAACTATACATTTTTTTAATATCGCCAATTTTAGTTATGTTCTGCGGTAATTCAAGTAAAAATTTAAAAGGAAGTAAACACCGAGCAAATAAAACGTATGCTTTTCTGAGAAGTTACAAGTGCTCGGTTAACATTCTCTGACACGCAAAGTATTCACAGGAGAACGTTTTCGCCCGCGATTTCGATAATTGGTATTGCTTTACTTTTTTATTAACATTTTCGCCGCTCAAACCAATAATCAGTTTTCTTTTTGTCAAGCAACAATTGCGCACGCGATGCCAGTGGAAACTATCAAATTGTAACTCTGATTTTTCCGTCTTTCAATGTATCCTTTCGCAATGACAGTAATCTGAGAAATTTTATCGTTTAAAAAAATTCTATGAACCTGAAAAGAGTATCAACATCTTTCTTTACGTTTAACAAAAATGATTTCTGTGTTACTAAAATTTCAATTTACTACAATTTAATTGTACAAATTTTTTAACTTTCGCCTCAAGTTTCTTCAACACCTCACGCTCTACCCTCTCAAAATTCTTTCCTAAATCCCTTTCCTCTATCTTAAATCCAATCAAGTTCACGTGACTCGTGAATTCCACAAGAACAGGACGTTCTCGTGATAAAGGTTAACGAGAAACGAAATCGTCTCTACGCCCTCGATTCACAACGTCGTCGCCACGCGCTCGTCGATGAACGTTCCTTTAACGCGACGATCGATCCCTTATTCGCTAATTAACTTCGCATTTGCGGTGAAGGTGGTTGAATGGGCGACAAAGCGAGGATCACGAAGATTGCAGACAAGAGAATTTGCGCCAAGAGGACGGTTCTCCTAGCGTATTCGAAAATCACACGCTGTCCCACATTCCTTCCTCTTTTTTTTCTTTTTTTTTTTTTTTTCTTGATTTCCGATTTTGAAACCATTCCGGTCTCTTCGTTCCGTGACCATCGGCAGGAGAAAACGTATGATCGATCGTGATCCGGTAATTGACGAGAATAATTGGGATACGAGGGCTACACCTCGTCGCGAATAAAACGATCAATTGACGAGTGAAAATTTATCGTAACTTCCTACTACGACACGATTGGACCATCGAGTTTCGTTCCTCCGCCTGTTCTCGGTCCTTTCGAAGCCTCGTTTTGCTTTTGAAATCGAGCCTTGATTTAAGACGATTTTTTTTCCTTCTCTTTTTCTTTTTTTTCCTTTTTTATTATTATTATTTTTTTTTAATTCGGCTGATCGCAACGCTATTCAAGCTCGAAAGTTAACACCGACAATTCACCGGGGAGTATTCGATTGTCGACACGTGGTGGTCCGAGAGTTTCTAGAAAAAATCGACTCGCTTGATACTGACGTGTAATCGATTCACCGTTTAGGAAGAGACAAATAAATATTGACAAAGGTCAGGCACAGACAGCGAGCGATAGAATGAAAAAAGCATTTGATTTTATATCAGTCGTTAGTTGCTACGAGAATCGAAAAGAATTTTGATTCTTCGATGAAAACGCAGATTCGTGGTTCGTTCGTCGAAGTAAGATCAAATACTTTTTTTTTGTTTTTTTTTTTTTTTGCCTCGTACCACTGGAAGTTTAATAATTTACATTTTAGCGTGTATACAACGTTGATTAACGTAGCTCGCTTGCTCGAACACACCTTGACATCCATCGATCCTGTGTTTCTTGTACGTGGCTCGAGCTTTACGCGAGTTTTGACGACGAAGTAGAAGGACTCGCGCGGTTAAGTTTTACGATCGAGCTGAGAAATCTTGGGCTAAAGATATTTGCGCAAATCCTGATCGCCGTGGGAAGAGATTTATTTGCCAATAAAAGCATTGAAAATAAGTAAACTCGCAATTGCAGTCGATTAATGGTCGTCGAATAAAAGAATTAATTCGAGGATCAAGTTTCTTCATTGTGAATAACAATTTAAATAGAAGTAATGCTGAAAGTGTGATTTAAATAGGATTGAGTTTAAAACACTGCAATAGACGATAAAAACTGAAGATAAAGTTTAAAATTTAATCAAAGTTCTAATAAGTAATACCAAACAATATGTCATTATTAATATTACCTAATTTAAATTAAAACATAAATTAAAATTCACAAAATTTCAAATACATCCATCGACGATCCTTTAATGTTATCGCGTTACAAAATTTTACCAACGAAGCAATTTTTAAAGCAAATAACCGAATAAAAAGAAAAAAAGAAATAGAGAAACAGATAAAGAAACTTCAACCTCAAAATCTGGTGAATATAAAATAGTTCCTCTTTCCTTAATAAAATTCAATAAGTTGACTCTTGAAAAAAAAGCAGATTTCTCCAAAATGCAATGAACGAATCTCCTCTCGCGGCTTTTCGATACGGGGGGGAAAAATTGAACAAGCATTACGCAGAATGCAGAGGGCCGGTCGCGTGGACACAGGGTTTTCTTCCTGTTCTACGATCGCTGTAGAAAAACGAGGAATACCCCTTAAAAAAAAAAAAAAAAAAAAAATAAACGAGATTTTTTGGGGTGGTGAAGACGATAACGTAAGACTAGACTTCAACAATACATGCGGTTCTTTATCGCCGTACAGACACACTGCTGGTGGAGTATAAAAATATAAACATCTAAAAATGAAAAAGCGAGACGCCGTTACGCAGAGAACTGATTCTGTGTCGAGGCTGAAAACGCGTGCATCACGAGGGTTTTACTACGTTAGGCTGTATCCATTTTATTATTATTATTATTATTTCTTTTTTTTTTTTACTCCTTTCTCCCCGTTCTAAACGCGTTTTGAAATACATGAAAAGTATATTTTTGTCGATCCATTAAAAATTTAGCGACTGGATGACTAATAGATTCATCAGGATCATGTTCGTTGATGAGAATGAAAGAAAGTACTTTAATACATTATATCGTTAGATCAAAGGATAGTTGTTTCAAGTAGTTTTTCATTAGATCATCTATTCGTAGCTTTTAAATCGGAGGAAAACACCTTCTCAGCGAGGAAACAGCGTTTATTTAACATTCATCTAAATTTCTGACAGATCAACAAAATCGTTTGCCGTACGAGCTGATCGCCTCGAAATGGAACCGATCGTTTTCGTCTCCTTCCCCGCGACGTTCGTGCCGCGAGAAAATTTTCTCGTTATCCTATTCTCTCTGCTTTTTCGTTTCCTTCTAGTTTTTTTTTTTTTTTCGTGACGGGGAAAGTTTACCGTTATTTTTGTTCTTTTTTCTTTTTTTGTTTTCTTTTTTTTTTTTTTTTCGTTACCTCTTTATTTTTTTTTCAAATGGGAGATGGAGTTCCAATCGTAATTCGACATGATGTGCCCGTCTAGATTCGTTTCATTCTCTATTTACCTACGCGCTTAACTTCTGTGTTATACATATAGATTTGCTTCTTCGTACGATCATCTTTCCTTATGTATTTATAATATTTATATACGTTATGCTCTCGTCTCGATGGGAGTTGCATAGTATTTTTTTTTTTTTTTTTTTTAAAGTCTTTTTATACATTTCATTTTTCATATATTTTTTTTTTTTTTTTTTTTTGCACGTCTTTGTATACATTGCATTTTGCATATATTTATATATATATTTTTTATGTATATATATATGTATATATGTATAATAACGAACAACATTAATGATTACTCATTAGGCTATTCTTTTAATTGGACAATAAATAAAATAGTCTATATACCGCGCCTTTCAGTTTCTTCTATCTTTCAGGCCGTCCATCTTTTCTTCTTCCATCTCTCAGTTCACTCCCTTTTCGTTTCTTCTTTCTTTAATTTCTTTTTATTTTCCTTTAATTTCAATTCGTTCTCACCGCCTGATATCGACACTCAAGTATCATCGTTCACAATTTTTCCATCTATCTTTCTCTCCCACCCTTTCACTCGGTCGCACACTCTCCCTCTCTGTCTCTCCCTCTTTCATTCACTCTGCTTTCGGAACGGAGATCGATAATTAGGAGCAATATACATATATTTGGTATTCGCCAGCTGTTCGACAGTTTGGCTTCGATACGAACGTTAATTACACTCACACATTCTCTGGCTACATTTGGAAACAGCTAATCGACATACTACACGCACGTACTATAACACATCATTTTTTTTTTTTTTTCTTTTTTAATCGTGTTTTGATCCTCGTACAACATTCGAGAGACTTTTTTCCTCCTCCCGCTTACTCCTTCTCTTTTAGATTTTACGTTCTAATAATTTCCCAAGCCGACCACGACGCGGCGGAGTAATCAGACTCCTTCTGCAAACGTTTCTCTTTGCCTATTCGTCGAAGAGAAGGCTCGTCCACGAAATCGTTCTAGCGATGGACACGATCGAATCCGAGTTCGTCCGACACCGAATACAAATAGCCCGAAGAAACCTTCGAGTTGAAATTGCCTCAGGTTTCACGTTAAAAGCGCAACATTTTATGACCCAGTCCTGGCGGAGTCTGATCAGATTCTATTCGACAGAAGATTGTCACGGTTTTTCTAGTTTTTAATCGATCAATGAATCGTTGAAAGATCGCGTCACATTTGAATTAATCGAGAAAAAGCCTCGTCGGAAATTTGTTAAGGAAAAAACGTGTAAGGTCGAGTTAAATAGTCGTTTTCAGCTAGCAGACAGACGTGATTCAACAATGGCCGACGATACAATCTGACCAAGTCGAGTCGCGTATCGAAGCAACGTCGGAAGAACACGAACGCTTTGATCGTCGCTCGATTTCCTACGCTTCCGTGTTCTCAGTGTCACGATATCTCCCGATCTTCGTTTAATTTCAGCCTTCGTCAACGATCTTTGGCTCCGTCTCCTTACCCTCATCGATTTCCCTCGAGTAACACGCGAGAAAGCAGTAGCCCCTGTTAGAGGATCGACGAACGAAACGCGTGCACGTTTTAACCGCTGCAACAAAAGATATTCTCAGCCAGCCACCTGTGCAGGCCTGACAATTGTTTCTCGGAAGAGTCCTCAACCACCAGACCGTATCACTTGATCTCCTCTCGACTCGGCGAACGCGGAGGATGCGACGACAACGGGGCTTCCGACACCTGTCTCTTCGGTCGAAAGCTCGCAGTCAGGGATGAAATCCAACCGCTCGGAGATTGCGAGCTCTGATCGTGCAAGGAATCGCTGTTACTGTTGCTTCTGGTGCTGTCGATGCTCATACCAGACTTGAATCGCGACAACAACCCCGGCGAGGACTTCTTGGACGTTGCCGGCGAGGAGTACGTTGGCTTCTTCCGGGACTTGGTCGATTCCTTGCACAGCATCGAATCCAGGCTACCCGTGTGAGGACGTTCTTCCGCTTTCTTTGGCTCCAACGAACCCAGCATCACGCTTTCAGTCTGCTTCGCCATCTTCGAAATGTCTTCCATGCTTGCCGAACTTCGTCTAATTTCTATTTTGCCTAAGTTTTCCTGTACAGCTTCTCTGGACCCATGCTCAGGTTTCACAACGATCTCAGGCTGCTGTTTCTGCTGCTGCTTCTTCGTACGCACGTTGATCTCCCGGAATTCGATGTCGAGACTCTTCTGATCCTTTACTTCTTTCAAACTTAGCGACTTGCCCTCTGGATTCGACGAATTCCGCCGATGTTTCGATAAAGAGTTCTCCGACATCGTGCCCGGAAGAGCTTCCAACGAAGCGGACGATCTCTTCTCCTTGGCGAATACCGTCCTCCAGCTCTTGTTCTTACAGTCCGTCGATTTCTTCACTTTCGGCAGCGTCATAGCCCTCTTGTCCACCGAGGACAATTCCACGACCGTCGCGATAGCTTTGCTCTCTTTGATCGTGGTTTTCGCGAGGTTGCAACGTTTACAAACCGTTAAGGAGTTACTGTGCCTGGTAGAGGTGGTCGCCGCGGCCGTGTTGCTCACCGAGTTGGTCTTGTTTAACGTTTTTGTCGCGTGTTTCGTAGGTTTCGGTGTCGGAGGATCCTTCGAGTCGAAACTGATGCTCAGACGATCCGTGAAGTTCCTTAATCTAGAGAAGATGGATTTGTGATTGTTGGATCCAGTTTTGTCATCGCAACAGCACCGATGCCCGACCGACTCCCTCTGGACCTCTTTGCGACTAGACATAACCTCCTGATCGTTCTCTATTAGGCTACTAGTTTTCTTTAAATTGTTTCTCTGCTGAGACTCAACCACCACGTTACCGTTACCCTCGACCAGCCTTCGGTCGCTCAATTTCGCGTCTAACAGAACGGTTTCGTCCTTCTCCAGCTCCTCTAGGATCCTGGTTCCTTCCGCGGACCTAGCACTGACGGGCGAGCTCAAATCACTGCCAAGATTCTCTCCTCTACTGCGTCTTCTTTCGCGCTCGTGCTCCCTGACAGCCCTGGCCAGGTCGTGATTATGATAATCCAATGATGATTTCTCTCGACTACCCTTCCGGCTACCCGGGTAGCTTTTCCTACCTGTTGCCGGCCCAGACAGCGTTCCCTCCGTCGAGATCTTGAACTTCAACGCCTTCTCGCTCACCTCCACCTCCGTCGCTGTCTCAGGATCGGAGCTCCCGAGATTCTCCGCGTCCTCCCCCGTCAGATTCTCCGTGATGTCGTCGTCGGTGGACCGTGATCGCGAGTGAATCGTGCCGGCGGATCGTTTCGAGCGCATACTATGCGACGAGGTAGATTTCACGACGCTCGACGAACCGATACCACCGGCCATCATGGTCAGCGGGGTGGACTCGCCTAAATCTGCCACGCTCTTCCGGTGATGCCGCTCGTCCTTCGCCGCCTCGTTCAATCTGCGATAGTACTCCAATGCTTCCCTCACCGGCTGAACTATTAGGTTCTAAAACAACGGTTTTTCGTGTTCGTTAGTTCCTAGCTGTTGTGGAGGTTTCTAAGGTATATTGGTCTAGGATCTACGCAAATTTGTGTCGAATTAAGGGCGATCTTCTACCGTAAAAATAATTGTAAATATCGGTGGTGTAACAAATGCTTCGATTCTGGAATTTTTTGGGGGCTTTGCGATAGCAAGTTGGACTATTTCCTATACTATTTCTATCGATACAAGTAATATTCTAATTTCTAACAATTTGTTTATAGTACATATGTTAGAGTATTTAAAATTCTAAAATCAGTGGTCTGTGAATTCGATCTATCCTACTTAAATCTTAAACCTTTCATGCACTGTATATAAAAATGTTCAATTGTTCCAATACCATACCAGCTAAACATACTTTCCTTCAAATCTTCAAGCTTCCTGAATAATTTATATAGTATGAAGTTTATATTAATAACCGCAATCTTTACAGTAATTTTAACGGACCTTATTGCTATTTAGAAAATGACACCATTCGGTTCACTACCTTGCTCCAAAAGTGTCACATCCTTCGAAGTATTAAAATGTAACTTTCCCTAACAAAATGCTAAGTGTACTCTTAACGATAAAGGCGGCGGTAAAAGTACCTGCAGCTCCGGAAGCAGTTCCCCGAGGGCCTCGAAAAGAGGAAGTAAAACGAGACCGATGAAGCTGACCTGGGACGATGGTTTGGTTACTTTGTCACGATCCATAAACGGCGTCACTGGGAGTCCTTCGAGTTTTTCAGCGTCGCTCTGCTTGAAGAATTCTTGAAGCAACCTATCCAGCCACGGTTCCGCGACTTCCATTGGCCGGGCCTCGTTACTGATGTCCGCCACTTTTATGAGGATCATTGACAACTGGAATAGCAAGTTGCCGATTTTTAATGCGACATTAATTTGAAGTTCGAGGTCCGTTACCTTTAAAGAATTCACCGTAGGAATTTTTGTCTCGTAAACATATAAATGAATTTTACGATTAATATATCGGTCCAGAAAATGATTAATGAAAATGATTACAATATTAGAAACAGTGTAAATCTAAAACTAACTGATAGAACTTGATTTCACGATTCGTTAAAAATTACCGAGTCGTGATATTACTAAAATTTTTTAAAAATTAAAATCATTCTTTTACATAATTTGTTTGAAACGAATGAACTTTTTGAAGCGAATCTTCTCAAGTAATAAAATTGACAATGAAGGGCAATAAAATTAAACGATCATTAAAATAGTTAAGGTAATAAATAACTGTGCGATTAATCGCATCGTAACATTGTAATTTTATATCCTCGGTTTATTTATCTCAGATTTCACTCAAATATAATTGGCATTCCGCAATGCGAACGCCAACGTAGTTCAAGAATTATAATTTTAGATCGTGTTTATACCGACTCCGGAAAGGATGCGTATAAACGATTCGTTAAAACGAAATACGTGGCAATTAGATATGAACGCAAGATCCGTGCATCGTATTTTAATGCGATAGGCGTGTAGGTTGTATACTATGTATACTTGCCATTTGCGCCACGCAGAAGCAGTGCCTGAAGTTATGAAATGGCACTTCGTTATAGTTGTTATAAACTTCGTAGAGGAAGTTCCTCAGGATTGGTAAAGGAATGTTAAACTTTTGAGGTAGGTCCAGCTCGACGAACATCGTCTGCAACATCAGCAGAAGCTCTTCGTCTTCCCATTGTCGTGCATCGAAGGCTGGTGAGCGCAGCCACTCTCGAACGCTCGACGACACTGACACGTCGCTGTAACAAAACGTAATACAACAATTAATAATTTCTTAATTTCAAAATTGTATAAATTGCTATACAATAAAAGCATACAGTAATTTTCATTACTAAATTAAACTGATGGTATTTATTTCCTTTTGACTATTTATTTATTTATTTTTTTACGATGAACAAATTTCGAACAGGATTAATCAAATTCAAGAATATTATGCGACCACAGATTACACGAAAAGGTTACAAGAAACTGGATCTGACGCTCAAAGATTGGAATCAAATTGAATTTCGTCACTCGTCAGACCATCAATCCTACAGCCATAAAAATACAAAGCACTCTCATGTTCGAAGCGTTAAACTGTACATTTTTTGTCTTTCGTGTCTCGCGGCTTTGCGTGCAGCAGCAATTTCCACTTAATTACTTGGTTCTCTGGCATAGAGGAGCCACGCATCGAGATGATAATTCACAGTGCACGGTTCTGCTTCGACGAAGAAAAACAAAGGATTGATCTTCCTTTCAGAGCTTACTGACCCTTTGAAATCGAAAACGGTAACCCTTGTCGTGCCTTCCGAATGAAATTAATCGGATTAATATGTCATTTTCGTCCGAATACGGTTGTTGTTCAGGATTCAGTACTTTGTCGAATAATGGGTTATCCGCTTATTGAACTAAATCAACACAGAGCCTAATGTATGACGGATTGGGATTACATTAGGGACGTATCGATTTGTCGAAGTAACCGTACTGGATAACGTACGTGGCTGATCACGATTAATATACTTTAGAACGGTCCGTGTGTCGTGAAATATCGAGCAAATATTTATTATATTCTGTACAACAAACATAGCGTGTTTCTTTTTTTCATCAAAATCGATCATTTTTAAAATAAAAGAGAAGAGGCTGCTGTATTCTGTAAATATTGATAAATCTGTATTTGCTTGCAAAATATCGCCTCGAGTTATATAAATGTTAAAAAAAAAAAAAAAAACGCCCAAAAAGAGAATTTTACTTTGAACGAAACTGTTCGTGGATAGTTTATTGTATTTGGATAAGATTACGTTTATCGTTTCAACTTATGGTACTAAATGCACATGCATCGAATGAATTTTCAAACTTGATCTTTTTTAAAACTGAAGCTTTAAGCGAGAAAATTTTATTGTAAATTTTCGATCTGTTCTTCTCGCACAGAATAATTCTATTGGCGGTTGTACTACCAATTACATGACAGTTTCAATGTAGATTAACATACATTACGCTTTCTCGAAGTCCAATTAGGTTATCTCTCTAAATACAATTGCTCCGAGTTACGTAGGAGTCGATGTGTCGAGATCAAGACAGGATCAAGGAGATCAAGCAGATACACGTGGCAGCGAAGATCTGTAATTAGCAATCCGCGTTCAGCTCGCGCATCAAATCGTGGTACGTGATAATGTTCGCTTTGTGACGTTCGTCATTATAACCAGGCAATGGCAGGTTATTATAGAGATAACGGTAGCTTAATAGCATTCCATGGTAACGCGTCAAAGTCTGTTACCGTCGCGGACTATTCTTCACTTGCGATCGAACAAGTCAAAACAAGAAGCGATCTTGCGAGGAAATTGATCCATAAATTTTAACTGAAATAAAATTCTATCACAGGCTTCGTGAGGCTACGAAATTTTTTTAATAAATACTAATTAGAGAAGTAAAATAATTTTATTTATTTTTTGGTTCATGCTGTATCTTTTTAGCTGGTGTGTTTTTAAATTAGTAAAAATTTCATGGAAAAGGGACGAAGCACAGGTACGAAGGTTTCTTTTAAATCACAAGCTCGAATTTAAAAAAAGGAAAATATAAACTATTTTTTTATTTTATTTAGTTGGAGACGTAAGAGGATTAATTTGAGACAATCGAACGAGCATTTAATCAACATTCTTGATTGTTTCGTTTCGTAATACGCCGATCCTGAGATCCGGTATCAATTAAAACACTATTCATACTGACGACCTAAAGGAAGGAATAAAAGGATGTATAAAAATAACGAAAACAATGCCGAATAAAAAAGTGAAATCAAATGTGAAAATTAACAAAGAGTAGTTTCCGATGCAATTGCTTAATAATTTCGACTTCTCTCGAAACGATCCAGGGTATTTTCGTACAATTTCTCCGAATGGTGATATGCATCGCGCCTCGATCGATGTATTTGCTCGTTCAGTGTTTCGTACACCCAGCACGTTTGCTCTGGTTTATTTGCCTTGTTTCCGCGCGAAAATCGATTCGCGTTTGTTTTTGTGCGCGGTTTTTTCCGCGGAAAAGGAAGCTTCTACAAAGCGATAATCGAGACTCCCTGCTCCACGGGATAAATTTCTCTACTGAGAGTCCCCGAACGATTGCTTTCGAGTTTCGATATTCCTGTGGTGACGCATGTTACAAAGGATTCGTATCGCCGCAGAGAAAAGAGATGAGAAGGAAAGTGAGAGAAAAGAAAACCAAGATACGTGTGTTTCGTTACGAAAAATAGGAATCGTCGCGATCGTTCATAATTTTTATCGAATTTTTTAAGAACACTATAACGAGATTACCAGGAGGATTTATTCGTCGGTGAATTAAAACGTTTTTTATTTAATTTAAAAAAATTCCAAGCATTATTCCAGTCAATCATTGATTCCATTAATATAAGATTAAAATTGGACATTATTCAAGTAAGAAAATTATTGAAATAAAAATTTAGTCTGAAGATTATCTCTATGTTATACACTTTTACATTAAAAATATCAGAAATATTTATAATTTATACTTTACGCAAATTATCCAATGTTTCGGATGAATATTGAATAAAAATACAAATGAAGATAAAAATATTATTCGAAAGCGCAAACAAATTTTTTGAATGGAAGAACGTATCATACTCGTACTCGTAATAATTATTAATCGACTTATCTGCGATCAAGGAACGATGAATAATTTCATTCGTTACTTGATACTATTATCCGGTTAAAAATTCGACTCGTTTCTATGTAAGAGGGCTCTGCTTCGTGGCTAGTGCAAAATCAAGACGTTTAAGCTTCTCTCTTAACTTTATCCGCTTAGTAAACTTCTCGTTACTTTTGTCTGAATATTTTTTGGAAATCTCTTCAAGCTTTGTTCCTGTTTAAGTGTCTGGAAGGTAGTTCCAAAGTAGCATTAAGCGCGGAAATATTGTATAAATTCAAAGAAGATCACGAGGCTTCGGTTATTTCAGCATGAAACGTATCGTTAACACGGCGAGTGATTCACGAATGAAATTTGAAAATAAAATAAAATTTCCATGAAACGTGACATGCATTTTTATCGGCCGATCTGCGATACTGCGACGACTCTGTTTGGATGTTTCGATTCCTATTACTGTGTACATGTATAATTTATAACTATTCTTGTATAATATTTATTGCCATTTTTCTATATTTATTTTCCACAGAATTAAATAGAATATAATCAAATATTATGCTTCTATAGAATAAAATAAAATTCATTTAAAGATATTGATTACTACAGTAAAAATGGAATAACAAATTTTATATACTTACTATAATTCTCTGAATAATCAAACAATCGTATATATTACCATGATAAGCAATTTATATATTCAAAAACACCAGAAACGATTTTTATTGTACAATAATGATTTTTTTTTTCTTTAAAGCAATAGTTTTTAAATATTTTAAAAATAACTTCGTGGAATCGAACTGATTGAAGAAAAAAAAAACTTTTACAGGCAAACTTTTTCGTTGGAGAATCACGAGTGAAACAGCGCTTGGAATCGTGCTGATGGAATTTCGTCTGTTTCGAGCGTCAAAAGTGAATTCCCTGGCAGGCAAAACCGTACGATCTGCCTCGAAATTCAATTTGCTCGCGTAATTCGGCTTTATCTTTGCGAAAATCCCACGGGTAGCGGGCTTAATCGCTCACGGAACGATTTCGAACGTGCTGCTCGCGCCGCGTCGCGAGATCTTCGCAGCATGAATGCATAAAGAACGGAACGCAGAACAACGCATTTTAATGAAATGCGTTTCGATGTTGCTACGCGAAGAATCACGAAGCGGAAAGCCATTACGAGGTACATACGTCGATGTCAAATACAGATCTACAAAAAAAAAAAAAAGTACTGTTGTAATAAAAGAAAATATTCAAATAAATTACACTCCAGGCTAAAAGTGTTTTAAAACGCATGCAAAACCTGTTTTTAAAAATGAAAAAAAAAATAACAAATTCAATTTTCTTCTATTATCTCATCTCTGATTCGTATTTTTATGCTTGACATGCCTCGAAATTCAAATATCTTTTACAACGATAAAGCGAACGTTTACAGTCTTCGATCTTCATTTCCTCAATGAATCACACGCGTAATAGCAGTCAATAAACGATAAAAATAAATTAAAGAATAAGTAATGGTACGCATTGAGTAAAAGATGATTTAGAAATTGGCAGTAAACATTCGTTCACCCCTTTTTGAAGTAAATGAAATTTGTAACACGTGTTAATTAAATTGTACGTAGAACAGATGCATAGATTTGATTAAACGAAGTCTTATCTTTATATATCGTTAATAAATAATGTGCATATTTGTATTCAGTCTTCTCAGTAAACAATAAATACAAATAATAAATACATATAATAAATACAAATAATAAAATAAACAATATTTATATTACAGTACAGCGTTCAATCGTAAAGTTTTGAAATAATTTTTCTCGGTAAAACTAAAAAAGTAAATTTTCTAGTGGTACGATTAATTCAATCTATTAAATTTCTTTAGCGATCAATCGAACACCTTCACTTTTAATAATCTTCAGGAACATTCTTTGCCTCGATAACAAGATACTTAAGTTACTCGTTATTCTATCCGTTCAAAGAGACTTCCTTATCGATTTTAATTCTCTCCAACGAATTTTCTCCTCGCACAACAACAAAATCCACGATTTATCAACGTTGAATCCACTATCCATGGTTGCATCGCGCATCGTCTCCGGCATTATGCTCAGAAGCAACAGTCTCTTATTTATAACTTGACATTTAAATGTCTGGCAGGAACATCAAAGTTTCTCGGTTATTAAAACTATTCGCGAACGGAGCTGGCATTTGAAACACGCCACGCGAATAAATGAGCTTTCTTGACCACGTTAAGCCGGGTACTTTACTACACATTAAACAAATTGAATGCAATTTAACATTTCCTTGCCATAGGCGAGCCTATTCGATAATTTATTGGCTTCTTACAAAAATTTATCAGTCATACGAACAACAAAGATCGGCGAACTGTCGCTATAAAGAGAATATTCAGTTGAACCTTTGCTTCCTTGAAATAACATTTCGTAGTTTACTTGGCAAATGTTCGCTTAAAATGTCCATATTCATCTCCGTATTCTTTACTTACAAACAACATTTTTTTTAATTCCGAAAGAGTATGAAATTTAGTGTACGTTTTTTTAAAAATATATTTATATTACGTTTTTATCAACGTGATAAAAATTCAACTGAATGTAGCTTTATAATACTTTGATGTAACCTTTCTATTTCATTTCACATTTCCGCCAAAACTCTTTATTTTAGTACAGCGCGAAGCATGTTAAACTAAATCCGAATCTAAACCATAAAAATTCCAACTTCTGCACCTTGTATCTCAATTTTAACAAAAATATCATTAAATCTCAGTAAATATATTAAATATATAAAAATTAATATATTACATATAAGTCTATCTAAATTCTAACCTTCGCTATCAAAATTCGCCCAACCCTAACGTGAGATTCACGAATCAAAGATGAAAGATGGTTCGATCGACTCGTTTCTTCAGGGTGAAACTTGCTGTACGTGAATTATGCGTGAATATGAACAGCGGTTCGATCGAATCACCGTCAAGCAGGCGTGAATCGTCGCGAACCAGTCGATGGACCCTAAAGACGAGGTTTCTAGGATTCTAATCTTGTTCTAATCTTGCTTTAGAACATGGATACGAGTTCCCTATTTTTAGATCTTCAGGATTGATCTGTTCTTCGTCAATCCATGAATCTTCTTCGATTTGTTAAAACTCCCGATGTGCTTGTATTTAACTAATGGACAGAATTCGTGGAAGTTTCTTAATTTCTCGGAACATTAAGCTTCGATCCAGATGATAAATGCCGCGAGTGGTTTATTTTATTGGGCAGGTCAGTTGTTTGTACGAGGTATTGGGAAAGGTTTATTTGAGAATGAATTTGAAGAATGATGTTTAGAATTTGGAAATTATTGCGTTTTGGGAGGGACTGGTGATGTTTGTGGAATTGTAAATGAGTTTTAAAAGTATAAAGTAGTTTGGTGTTGTTTTATAGAAAATAATTGAGAAATTTATAGGAAGAAGATATTATATATAGGAAATTAAGAAAAGTATAAAAACACTATTAAAAGTGTCTGACTTTATGTAATAGTAATTTTCTTGAGAACAATTTTACAAATTTCGAATACTGCTTGATTGATATACATTTTTCTTGAACCAGTTTCTAAAATAAATTATTGTTTTCATAGAGGATGTATTCGATAAGATTTTTAAAATAATTTTCCCAGTTTTTAAATAATTCTTAACCATTTTATTTATTTTTTAATCCCTTGATATCTATTCACTTCGCGGCAGTTCGAATTCGAGTAAGTTAGTTTGGAGAAAAATACTCCCACGCTTGATACGGAAATCTCAGAGCTTTCATTTCAATCTATTTTTGGAAATGGCGGTTCGGTTACTAATGGACTCCTAAGTATGCATAAATGTTTGTTCGAAAACAGTTTGTGGTGCGTGAAACGAGTCCATTTCTCTAGACGAAAGGGTCGAAATTGAACAATTTCCTTTATAAGAAATTTTATTTCATCAAAAATTCGCAGAATAAATTCCATAAGCATATTCCAACGAAATATGTTAAAGGAATAATATTAATTCGCATGAAAATTCTGGATATACCAGTTTCTGAAACTTTTCCTTTATTCATTCACAATTTAATGCAAATACTGTTCTCTTTGTGACACGTAAAGCTATACCACGCTGGTTAGATCAAAGGCATTCCTACTCTTGTTATCGTGGCCAGATTTTTTTAACTCTTCAAACGGTCGAACGACTTTCTGTAAACTGAGAAAGCTTTCAGTGTTCCCAAAGAGAATAATATTTTTGAATTTTCACGATTACTTTTGAAACACACTGTGCACACGATACACTTCAACTTTCCAACAGGTCTTCGATGAAACGTAAATTTATCTATCTGTTCTTCGATTTAGTTTACACTCTTTTGTTCGAACGTAATAAAAAATTGATTTAATCGGTAGCGTTAATTTTATCCGGAAAATATTTCGTAATTAATAATTTTATTCTATTTTATAGAAATAAATGGTAATAATAAACTCAATAAAAAAACCTCATATATAAATTCATGTATTATGCATTAAATTTGATCTTCTCTTAACTATCAATCAAATTTTAATAAATGTCCATCTGTAATTACAAAATGCAAAAATTAAACACGAATAATAAATCATGGAACAGTGCTGGTCGCGCATCGGTGTAAAATTTTGCTCCGAAATATTTTCTCGAATATTCTCTGCTTGCTTCTGCCATGGTTCGTTCAATAATGATTCAACGAACATGGAATTCATAGGACAGCGCTTTATCCTTTGGTGTTTCTCTCTCTTTTTTTTTATCGCTATCATCTTTTGTTCGTCACGAATTTTTAAAATTTCATAAAGCAGCGTAAACACAAAATGAAATGCGCAAAGGAGAGCAGCGTGTAAAAAGCGTTTTAATACAACCACGTAAAAAGTCATGACGCGAAAAGTAATTACAAGACGTGATTGGTCCGATATTTTTTGCTTCTCTCGTTAAAACAAAATTATTTTTCACGGTTAAGCTTTTACATGTAAAATATTGTTTCTTACTTTTACCGAAAAATATGTTACAAATCAATTATCGTAAAGTCTAACCTTTCGAATTTAGTTACAATTTTAATAGAATCAGAAATAAATTTAAAAAAGTAAATTCCAAAAAAGTAATCGATGATTTAATTTGAAAAATAAATACTTTCGAACCCATTGATCATGTTTCAAAATTTGACGCGAAAGATACCAATTTACTCTTATTTTTTAAATAACCTATTAAACCCTTCGATTTTAATTATTTATGCATCAATAAGCCTTCACTATTTCAAGATAAAACAATCCCGGATTAATCAGCACGAACGTTCAATTAAAAAAACAAAAAGTTCCGATACAAAATCTAGATATGCTTTAAAGTTTTTAAAACATAAACACAACGAACGTGTTACTTGCAAACAAATAAAGAACGAGGAACAAAAAGTACGCATCAAAAAATCAAATATCAAACGACTAACAGTCAAAGTTCACCGAGATCGAAGTATTACACAAGAGCAAAACGAGAGTTCAAAGACTCCACTCATTCAGTCTGCCTATCAGTCACTAACTTAATCAAAATCGTAAATCATTTCGTAACACTCATTACGTAACCACGCAGACACTGCACCGTACGTTTCCGTCTCCTTCGATCCGTCTAACAATGATTCAACGGACACAGAATTCACTGGGACGTAACTTCCTCTTCTACCTCTTTTTTCCTCCATTTTGTTTCCACCTTTTTCCTTTCACAGATCGCTCAAAATTCTCCTCACGCATCGCTCGTGGTGTTCTCCCTTTCCCTCCCGGTGACATCCTGCCGCAACGATCATCGCGATAAAGTCTCGCGGATAAATGAATAAATAATTCCGCGCCAACCCCAGCCGCCCCTTCTGCTTTCGTATCGCGTGGACTCCTTAAATAAAAGTCTCGTACTATCAGCGATCGACGAGGGGCATTAACGCGCCGGGGCGACGACTTGATTTATTATAGAACTTCGTGCTGCAAACTCGCTTCGCGTGTGTCGCGCGTTCAAATAGAGGCGGTTGATTTATAAACTTCTTCAACTTAGTCTTCCCTACCATTAACAGTATATAGATGAAATTATGAGACAGTTTAATTTACTTGTTTACTTTTTTCTTTCGAATAAATTTTATTCGGTGCTTTAACGCTAGAACTACCGACGATTAACCCTTTGCGGACGGGACGGTTCGAAGTTAACCGTACCGTGGGTCCGAGCCGCTGTTGCGATAGTCGTTTGGAATTGCCAGCGCACATTTATGCCTACAAGCTATTGTCGTTCACAGCACTCCAAGATGCCAAATTCTGAACGTATACACGCGCACAGATTCTCTAGAGGATAAATGAAATGTTTATTTGTTCTATCAATTGCATTCGCCGGACCCGTATATGGATTCATCGGCCACAGCGATGTGTTTACCTGGGGCACATATATGAGTTTTTTGGCTGTATTGGTTGTTTTCGCTGAACGCATATACGAGTTCATCGGTCAGATTGATAGTTTACGCAGGAAACATATACACAGCGGTAGTCCGCAAAAAGTTAAAGTCGAGTATACGAAAGGAAGCAATACGGAAAAATGTGTAACATAGGTGAAATAAATGATTATCTATGTTTTATAAAAACGTAGAAAATTTCTAACATTTCTTTGAACATTACGAAATTAAATTATCAAGAAAATTTAAAGCAATAAATTTGTAACATTTCTATGAAAAATTACTAACAGGTCGTTTTGACTATTTTGGTAGTTCTAGCATTAACCTCATAGCGTAAAATTTTTCTTTCAATTCACAGTTGGAAAATGATCAGAAATATTTTGTTTGATAAATGTATGGTGTGAGGAAATTGTATCACGTTTTATGAATTTTTAATGGCGTGCTAAGTACTTTTACCAAAGTAGAGAAAAGGCAGTGTAAGATGCAATAGCAGGAAATAATTGTGCATCAAAATTTTTTCCCGACTTCGATAAATTTGCCAGAAAAATCTTATCACTCCAACGATTCATGGTGAACATCCAGGTCCATGCATTTCACGCATGTCAAAACGGACCAAACGAAACCTGACTTTTATTTATTACGGCAGTCACTGTTTCATATGGTGTTCACTTCTCCCTGCAATCTATGTATGTTCGTTATGATCGAGGTGTCCTCAAAAATAGCATCGAGCGACGTGGAAATAAATGCGATGAACTAGACAAAGTGTATCAGTTATTATTCTTTCAAATGGTCAGCCGTATTGGTATAGTTTCGAATTTTTCGGTGAATTTTCTGAAACGCGTAACTCTCACAAACGCAATACTGTTAGACTGATTTGAACTACCGAGTATTACATTTTGTTTAAATATTATTGGACCGTCAAAAAATTCTGTGATTTTCAAATTAGTCACTTTAAGAGAATATAAGGTCGTTGAATTTTTTTTTCCTTTTTAATAAGCAGCATTATGTTTGATACAAAAATATTTAGGCTATATATTGTTGAATTATTTTAATATAACGTTGAATATTTATGACCTTAGCATGATTTGTTCTAAAATAATAAAACAGATCAGATAAATAAATGATCCGAAAGAACAGTTTAGTTTGGTCAAAGTTTGCGTCAGAGATCTTCGGTGAATTTTATTTTAGACAATTCTAATTTTTTCTATTAATAAAAAAAGGAACAACAAAGAATGTATCAACATTTAAATGACAGACATGTTAAGAGAAATCTCGAATTATTTTTGCAAAGGTTGGTGTAAGGTTTTCGTATTTTTTGATTACAAGTAATTATTTTTTTTTCTCATGTTGAAAAATACGTTGATTAAATATATATGTAAATGTTAATACTATAATCAAAGTATTGGTTATTCTTTGCAAGAATGTATCGTGTCACTTCGTGAATATCATAAAGTTTAATGGGTTTCGTTCCGAGTATACACTGTATGAGCCGGCTACCCGTGTCTGACTATTGACTGACTTATACTACTGCGGAATATAAACTACCGTCTGAAGATTCCTGGATGATGTAAATTGGTTTCCACCGATATGACAGTTTCGTTTATTCGTTCCTACATTATATCTGATAGTTGCTTGACATTAAAATTATGAAAATGTTAAAATTTATAATTAAAATTTTATCAACTGTNAAAAGGTTGGTGTAAGGTTTTCGTATTTTTTGATTACAAGTAATTATTTTTTGTTTCTCATGTTGAAAAATACGTTGATTAAATATATATGTAAATGTTAATACTATAAGCAAAGTATTGGTTATTCTTTGCAAGAATGTATCGTGTCACTTCGTGAATATCATAAAGTTTAATGGGTTTCGTTCCGAGTATACACTGTATGAGCCGGCTACCCGTGTCTGACTATTGACTGACTTATACTACTGCGGAATATAAACTACCGTCTGAAGATTCCTGGATGATGTAAATTGGTTTCCACCGATATGACAGTTTCGTTTATTCGTTCCTACATTATATCTGATAGTTGCTTGACATTAAAATTATGAAAATGTTAAAATTTATAATTAAAATTTTATCAACTGTAGAGCTTTCAATAAAAGTTTCAATTGTCAGATTTCTGTACTTGAAATTTATGGCTTCACAAAATTATAGTTTCTCTATCGATAACACATTCTACTTTTGATTAATACTTTCAGCTACTAACTATTATAAACTATTTAATTTCTGCTGTAATATTTATATCGATCGTGCAGTTCAGTGACATAATGAACACTTCAAATTCGATTCAGGGTCAACTAAGGTGCTCTTTCGTGCAGCAGTGATTGAAATTAACTCGATTAATTAAGACAATCACAAAGCCCTCACGAAAGAGGTATAACGAGGTTATTGAGCTACGACACTAATTTAAAATATTGCGGAAAAAAAAAAGAAATAAATACCTGAGTGGATAAAAATTATTTTTCTTTGAGAATTTAATTAAAACATCGGATACATTTATTTTTCAACAAATTCGGACCGAAATTTAAGATTAATTTCCAAATTTAATGAAACCAGGAATATAACCAACGTAAAAATAAATAAAACCGTTCAATTCATAATATGGTTCGTCAAGAGCAAATTAAATTTGATCAAGAACAATTCGTTTCAATGATTGCTGCAGCTGCAACATAAGAGCTATAATCTGAGCGATTCAAGAGGTATCAAATCGATTTAACAAGCTTATTTCGATTTCATCAGCCACGCGAAATTAGTGGATTAAGGCTATTATGGACAGACCAAGAAATTCAACACACATTCATCGTTTTCTAGTGCTCTTTGATTCAATTAATTAATATTTATGTTCGATTCAATTACACTGACTAGCTTTATGAATTACATGTTAATTCTTAACTAAACAGATTATACGACGAATTTGCGAACAAATATTTTTCTCTCATTGATAGAAACGCCAGCAAAGGGAATTTGGTAAAAACACGATAAGCTTCTCAATTAATTATTATATTTTTATCGATAGAGGAGCGTTATGAAAATTTTCTGAAAATTACTGAAAGTTTTAATATACTTTGGTTTACGCATTTTTATAACTGTTTTATGCTAAATTATTTACTATTAATAAACGGATAAATTTAACGTCCCTTACTATTTCTCTTCTAGTTTCATTTTGTAAAAATTACACACGAAAAGAGAAACGTAATCACTTTTGCGTCATATTGATGTCAACTTTTCACGATAATTCTACTTTCTAAATTTTTATACGTACGGACTAAAAGCGTGCTATATTCAATTATTTACGTTCAATTTGTCGACGTATTTAAACATCAAAAAGCATCGTAGAGATGCAAAATAACCGTCAAACGTCCACGTCCACAGGTCACTCGAAAAACGTAAAATTCACTTCGGATTTTTCGACCCAATTCAAAACATAAATCCTCTAACAGGCTGTTAATCTTTCTCGTTCAAAAGTGTACCTTTTGAACACTTTCACGAGGTAATTTTTAATCACGATTCAAGATACTTCAAAGTGAAATTAAAATTCTACGTAAACCTGCTAGTCTCTTAAAACATTAAATGCAATTGATTATGGAAATATTAAAAATATCTAAAAAAAAAAGAAATAACAAAAAATACTGTAGAGTTAAAAACTCATACAACTTATATTATATGTTAGTAGCTTTAGCATTTATGGATCAAGAACTGAACTTAAGAAATTTAAAACAATTTTTCCATTTTACGATTGCATCTCTAAATCACTTGATCGTTTCGTATTCACAATTATATACTGTGCGATGCTAGAAAGATGACGAGTAAAATGAATGCGAGTCTGATTGGTTAGAATGTAATAGATCCACCTTCTTTTAACACAATTATAAGGACAGGGTACACGTATTTTTATTATTCATCATTACAATCATATCTACGCATCACAGACGAGAAACAAACACGAACAGGCGACCGAGCCGGAATACCTCTCTTGCCTCCGTGCCGTCTCGCTCGTCATCTTTCAAGCGATGCATTCGTTGGTATATTCAAAATTGACCAACTGCTTCTAGAAACCAATTTCATTGTATCCATCCTCTCTGTTACATTGTACGATCTCCTTCCTCCGGATTTTAACTACAAGGCAACCATCGAACGCGGAAGATCGAGAAACTCTTGGTATTTCGTTACAGTCGTCTCGAATGCAACAGCTCACAGAGAACCGGTCGCGATCGATCTAACCGACTAACTGTCGTCGTACAGCATTGTAGTTAGAAACAGCGGCTTAATAGATCGGATTATCGGTGGCACTTAATCATCTCGAGGTATCGCCAACCAGTAGCCTGTCAAGCTTAACAAGTTCCCAGTGGCTCATTGGTAGTCGCGTCGTACGCGTCGTGATAATGCTCCATTCCGACTGAATGCGCCCATTTGGTAGCAATTAACGAGTAACAAGGACCATTGAAATCTCGATTTTGTCGCGATTAAAGTGCCCTTCTGTCTCAATTTCTCGATGGTCGTAGACGCGCACTTGTGCGTTCCATTGCGCGTGTCAACGAATAAAAAAAAATTGATGAAGCAGCGAAAATTGTGAAACGTTTCGAAGTTGCAACGTTCTGAAACTGTGTGTTTAATTATTTTATGGAGTAAATTTAATAGGTGTATCGTAGATCTATAGTTTTAAACAGTTTTTTATGGAATGAGTACTTTGAAGTAATTTTAACTCCTCTGACGTCTTTCCTTTTATAAGATTTTTGCGTTTGCGTTCACCTTTTTAAATATTCCTTTATTTAATTTTTGCGTCTACTTTTTTAATATTATACTCTTTATGGGTCTACAATATTTTAAAATTAAAAAAACATTTTTTTAAGGGACATAAATGCGTGGTATAAGCAAGGAGGACAACAGGGTTAAGGTAGATGTTATCTCAAGCTATTACGTTAAAACAGCTTAACTTTTTTTAGGGACAAAATATATACGTAGGTATCTTCGCTATCGGGTAAAAGTTTCGAATCGCTTTCCGGCTTGTACCTATATTGAATTCTCCGCTAACTTTCTTATTAATTCGACATTAATATCGTAGGTATTAATAGCAACTTCTTCTACTATGACAGATTTTCTATTGAAAAGTTTTTTAAGGTAACACAATTCTAAATTCTTTTTCTCTTCTTTTTTTTTATTTTGTCGTGATTCCAAACGATTGCTAAGCAATGTATGCGACACAGTATCAACCAAGAGTATTGGACAATGCTTCGTCGAGAAGTAAATTGATTAAATTTGAAGAAGTCTGTTTAAACTTGATTTATTGCGATTGAAATTTAAATGGAACCATTTAAATTTAACTTATTTTCTTTTTGTATTTAATCACAACTGATTAAAACAGACTTACTCGAATATAAATTTAAACACAACCAATTGAATTTGGATTGTTTGAATCGAGGCTTGAAATTAAACTGGATTTAAATTTAAATTTCAGCCGTCCAATTAAATTCCACTTACTGTTATCACCATTCCAACAGGTCTGTACGCAAAAGTTATAAAAATTGATTACCTATGATTACCAGTGTTATACAAAGTTATCTAAAAATTGACTAGCTCAATAATATCTGAACAATCAATGCAACGGAGGATGGATAATTTCAAAGAAACGAAACTCCTATGCACCAACCTACTACAATTATAATATTACTAGACTGCGGATTTTTGTACAAAATTTAAAGGTGCGAAATTCCACAGAATGCACGTAATATGAAAAAAACATGTAAATTAATTATTTTATAATGTGTGGTACATTTTTTAAATTTTCTATAAAAGTTTTATTTTATTTCCTTTATTTATTTCTGTTTCTTTTTAATTATATTCCCAAAAATATGAATTCGCGTGAAAATCCGCAGTTTAGTTATTACAACCCATACTTAAAACAGCCTGCAGAACATCGTTCCTCGTAACCAATCAGTCTTTCTCCACCTTTCTTAAATGGTACGCGAAAAGGACAGGGTTATCTCGCTTCTATCCGTTATTTTTTTCAAGTGTCAATTTGATTTACGCGTGATTGATCCTCCGAAGATGGACACGATGCTAGTAGACGGATCGTAGGTAGGTGGCATTACGCAAGCAGACTAGGAGAATCACGATAAACGTCTCCTCGAGGGGGAAATTAATCATCAGCATCGAACCGATCGGACGTTTAAACGGTGATTCGCGACAGCATCGTCTTCGTGACAAAATAATTCATCGTGGAAATCTACATCGGGATAAACGTCTTCCTAGAATGCCGCATCCCGAGCAAAATAATCGCGAAACGATGATCGTTGCTGTTTACTCGAGTCGAAACTTTAAAACGATCGTGCTTTCTGTTAATTTATACCGGTTATTCCGTTCACGTTAAAGTGGTAGTTCACGTTAAACGATGTAGTTTATTCTAAATCGCGGGTATCAAATGAACGTGATGGTTTTGGTGAATCAACGTGACGTCAACTGTGACGACGAATTAAAAATAGAACGTATGGATGGAGTTTCTGATGTGCATGCGACTTCTTGTTGTTTGTGCCATGTTTTTCTGCTTGGTTATTTATGGATAGGGAAATCGTGAATTATAATTAGAACTTAAAGGATTCAGTAATTTCAGAAAGGTTTCCAGATATAGAAACTATGAAATTCTAGATACTTCCAACGCTATGTTAACAGACTTACGAAATATATAAAAAGTTATTAATTCCAGATGCATCAAAAAGTATTTTTCCATCCGACGAATCTGAAGCTTCCGAACCGTAAGCTTTCCTCGACTTTTAAGCTTAGAAATCTCGCTCATCGTTTCTAGCACTCAACAAATTCGCGCTTTCCAAAAATTCAAATACAGCGTTTTTCAAATCAATGCCATTTTTATCCGAATCTTTAAATAGTGGATCAAAACGCGAATGGTTCGAGTTATTGATTTCCAATTGATATTAAAAGAAAAGAAAAAAGGAAAAAAAAAGAAAAAAAAAGAACGGCAAGAAGTACCGTAACTTCTTTCACCAATCTCAACCGTTCGTCCTCGCGAACGTTACCTCGCGACAAAATCGATCGACTCGTTTATCGTTCCTTCACCTGTCCCCTATGTGTCACGAATTAAATCTCGTCTCGAGACACCAGAGAGGCCGAACGATCGGTCGTAAACGGCAAAGAAAGAAGAAGCCCGCCCCCCATAAGCCGTAAAGAGAGCAGCAATTTCTATTGACTCACCAGATATTGAGGAACTTTTCTCGCACCTTCCGCTTCATGCTGTCGCTCTTCCGACGATACTGCAATCTGCAGCAGGATTCCGCGTAGAGGGGCTCTGGAAGCTGTTTGTAGAAACCTGAAAGTGACAGCGGTCTGTAGATTGAACCGGATAACGTTCAACGTTCCGTAACCTCGACGGGCCAACCGCGTTTCTGATTGATTGAAACGCTATTTTAAAGCGATTTAGCGCTCCGTACGCCGCCGCTTAGTCGCTAGACTAATTATTTCGATTGCGATATTTCATTCCGCTCGCGACGGGGCTCGGTTCGCCTCGTTGCTTCTCGTTGCGGTGCATCGGTAAGGCGAAACGAAACGAAGAGAAAAAAACAAAGATCGGACAAACGAAGAAAATAACATTGGCCGAGGGAATCGAATCGACGGAGTCGAAACGAGCAGCGCGTTAAAAAGCCGAGAATAAAAGCTCGCCGAGATGACTGGGAGTAAATTAAGAACGTGAAAGCTTCCGGCGCGCGGGTCGCGGCGAGCTTTTTATCGCGACGGCTTAAAGCTCGTTTCCGCGACGTTGAAAAGCGGAAAAAATTGTGTCGTGACGAATGGGGGGGAGAAAGAGGTGACAAACGAACGAGAAAGAAGAAAAAGGGGAGTGAAAGAGGGTGAAAGAGGGTGAAAGAGGATGAAAGGGGGAACAAGTGGCAAAAGGCGGAAGAAAAAGGAGAAAGAAATAAAGAGAAGAGGTAAAAGTACAAAAGGGAAAAGATACAGAGCGAAGGGAACGTTTCAGGGGTCAAGCTCATTGGTAGGCTGCTCGTAGGGAAACCTTGTATCTATACATATGCGCGTTTGGCTAGAAAGCGAAGATAGGAATAGCTGCGACGGTTCCTTGCACGGACAAATATTTATTCAGCGGTAGACGTATTCGGCCGGTGTGCTGTTTATTCGCGCGTATATCCATCGTCTCCAGTGGATCGGTAACGTCAAAACGATTTTTCGATTCGCAACGAGCGGCCAGGAATTTTTTCAAGCGATCGCCTTTAATGGTACGCGTTTCGTAGAGAATAACTTAGAAAGAAAAAAAAAAAAAAAAAAAAAAAGGACAATTTCGTGAAAATATCGAGCGACCGAAAGAAACGCAGGTCACGAAAAGGTAATTTTTCACGTCGAGATGAGTTTTTCTTCATTATTTTTTATCTTCTTTGCATCGTACTGTAACGTTCGACCCGTTGAGAAATGGAAAATTTGGTTCATATCGAAGCGAATTTCGAGTAGAAACTATGTGTTTCCGTTGAAGTTTCATTTTCTGGCTGACAGAACGAAAAAAAGGGAAAGATATATTCCGGAAGCGCGTTTCATCACATTGTTCGATTCGACAAAGGCAAAAGAAACGAACAGTAAAGGGCCGAGCTGAAAACGGACAGCTCGAAACGCTTCGAATTGCTTCTGTTCGCTTCGGTTCGTCCTTTATTTCACCGTGCACGGTTCTTTGGCCAGCTGTGCAACTTTGTGCCTGGCTGGTGTTTGCGCAGCATGATCGGAAAGTCAATTACGCGATTACACGATTACATTATATATAAAAAAAAAAATGTCGAGTCACTTTTGTTCTACTGTATTCGATTCTTTATCGAATTTAAAATACTATCGGATTCAAAGAATCCAGCAATATTCGTTCAAAAAAGAAAAAAGAAAAAAGTCATAGAAAAAAGATGAATAGAAAATTTTGAAAATATACTTTCAATAGCTAGAATAAATTTTAAGAAGATTATTTTTTTTAAGTATTAAAAGTTACAGATTAATCTACTATACAAGTATGAAAAAAAATTAATTATTCAATATATACGATTTCTTGTTTTAATTTTATATTAGAGATTCATGTTCCCTAAAATTAGAAAACATTTTTTTTTTTAAATAAACACGCTCGAGGCGAATAAACCTCAAAGACTCGATTAAACTTAAATAGAAAAATATGAAAGTTGCTCTGAAGTAGAAACTTGAGAACAACTCTAGTCGTTAACGAAAATAACATTTTAATTCATTAACCTAATTGGTTTCTGTCGTTCAAACGAAATTAATGAACTTAAATAGCAAGACCGACTTTTCGAAAAATCTTTCCTGATATACTGCGGGAAGCAACGGTTCGCTTAGTGCAAAACTTACTCAGCCAACTGAGCTGGTCGTTGTGCTCCAACTTGTTCTTGAAACTGTCGACCTGCCGCTTCAGTTCACGAAGAGCGAACGATGGTGACGCGTACAGAGCTTCTTGATGCTCCCGAAGTTGCCGTTCCAAGGCCGCCACACGTCTCTCGAGAGCCCACAGCACTTCCGCCTCGATCACCCCCGACGAGGCCGGATGCGCTCCGACGATCTTGAAAAAGAGGAGACACTTCTTGCAGCCACGCTCAAGATTCTATTAAATGTACATCGAGTGTATCGTAACGGTACTAGCTATTCTTCAAATAATCGTAATAAAATACATTGCTAGTTAGAAGAGACCATTAATGTCGTTCTTTTACTTTTTCCTTTCTGATAGCTAAGAATTAACCCTTTCCACTCCAAGTGTGCTCTCAGATACTTAATTTATTTGTTAATGATATCCAATTTTATGTTACTTCTTATTTTCCTGAATCTAGTAAGCATTGATATTATATATTTTATATTTGAATGATTTTAATATTTCTATTTACCTAAAAATTTTATATGTAATATTTAATATTTAATGTGTGCGATATGAATTAATAAATTGGAGTGCAAAGGATTAAGTTCGATTAGTTTTTGTGTACATTAAAAATATTTTTCAGTGACTATTTATTCGCTAAAAAATATAGTATTTAATTTTATGCACAATTTGTTAAGAAAATTGAGATAAAATTTGGTGAACGACACGATCTCATGTTTTTAACCAATAGTGTATTTTGTCGTTAATGTAAATTTGAGAACAATTTTTATTAAAAACACAAAATTATGGAAATTTCTAATTACTATATTGTAAAATTATTAAAGATAAATACTTCGTATATAATACTAATATTTTCAAAAATGTTATCGGTGTTATCTAAGTGTGTATAATTACTTTGAACAGCATGTAATATTTAAAAACTGTAAATTATTTTTTCACCTTCAATTTGAGAGCATTAATTAATATTAATATTGCATCAAAGGAGATATAACCCGTGAGATACTTCGCGATATAATAAACGTACTTTAAGAGATCGTTCGGAATAAAGTGGTCCTCGATGAACAAGCGAAACACTCATCGATGAGACAATCTGGTGAATCTAAGGAAGATTTTACTTCAATCAGTTCCAATTGAGAGCAGCGGAGTCGTGAAATTTTAACTCTCGAATCGTCTACGGTCGATTGTCGTGTCCTCTTAAAGAAACGATAGAAAGGTTTCAGCGCAATGAGTATCGACTGAAAGGATTGATACCGAGAAGTTCTAATAATCGAACTACAAATTTTTATTTCCGCTAGTTTTCAGATTAAAAACCGGTTTCAAGAACAGCCGTAATTACACCGAAATTTATATTTTCCAACGACGTTGAAAACCAAGTTGCCAAAGAAATTCGCAAATTTTAATAAACATTCTAATTACAGAAGAACCAAAAAAGTAATTACACGTTGAAGTATTATAATGGTACTAAAGTTTTTCAATTCAGACCTAAACGACGCTCGTTTGACATCAAAAGATCGAGAAGGGTCCCGCGAAAATGGTGAATTAAATAATTTAACGAGAAACGTTGCGAAAAGATTTGAGGAAAGGGGAACGATCCCGAATAGCCGAGACAGCTGTGTACGATAGCTAGATCATTACCTGAAGAACATAGGGAGAGTCTGGTGTGTTCGCCGGCAAATTAGTCGAAATGTTCAACAATTTGTCCCCCTTGCGAAGCTTCACGATGTCCAGAGGGCCAGCCTCTGCTGCATTTCTAAAGAGTTCTGCAACAAAAATATGTAATTATATTATTAAATATATTACATTCCATTCAAATATACAATCCACGATAAAAGTGCGAATTACAAAGGACATTACAATTATTAGAACACGAATATTTTAACAAAACTACAGCAGAGATATTTTATTACATATCACGGAATATTAATTCCGATATTTGATTACTCGTATCAATGTTGAATGAAATTTTCCGATGTTTAACATTTTATAGGATTAACATTGTATGACTTCCTGTAATTTTTCGAGAAACGAAGCTTCCGATGGTACGGCAAATTTTGCAATTTTAATAACGCGTAAATGAAACGTGTAAAAATAGAATGAGTTTGCTCGGAACGTATCGTGCACGATCTTATATTGTTTCTGAAAAACGTTAAAAGCACGGCTAATGTTTACAGATTTGAAGAGGTATTTTTACTATTTCTATTACTGGATAAAATCGAGTAAGGGTAAAAAAATAAATACTGAAAACTAGACTGCTGCTTTTTATGCTTCATATTTTTGAGAACGAAGTAAAAGAAATAGACCATCGGTAGAAAATGATTTATCTATCAAGTATTACAAAAACCACTATAATTTGGATATTTTTTCATATTACGCGTATTCCGTGCAATTCTTCACCTTTAAATTTCCAATAAATGCATAAAAATTCGCAACCCAATAACTAATTAACACAGAAATAGAAATTTTTTTTTTAACGAAACGAGGGTCCCGTTGAGTCGAAAATAATCCGAAGACCGTAAGAGGGTTATACAAACAGATCAACAGAAATCTACCCTCAATTTCAACAAATAATCATTTCGATCTTTCGCGAGGGTCAAGCATTCCCTGTTCACGCGACAGATTTAGGGAAAAACAAATGGCGTTGCGTTAAAAATCCCCGGGAAACCGTTCGACCGGGCGTGAATTCATTATTCAAATACCGTAGTCCGAAACGTTGTATCCTTTCGGTGATATCGAGCGTAACGACATTTTATAAGTGCATGTTTTATTCATCGTCGAAGCGGACCGTACAGTTGCGCGTAACTCGACCTAACGCGCGCATTATGTCGACGCAATTATGGCCACAATGCCGGAACGACCACTGTCACGCGTTCGTTTTCATCCACTTTTGCCGAAATTATTCAGCGCCACCAGATGCTCGTCCATTTGCCAGAGGAAGACGTGGAAATGGCCCGCACTCGTTGTTTGTATAAATGCCTCGTTGTTGCAAATCTGCTCTGGACCAGGAATGATTTATAGGAACATTCTCTATAACGTGGTCATCTCTCTGTTTTTAAGCTTGCAAACGAGAAAAGAGGGAACGATGTAAAGACCGTAAGAGGGTTATACAAACAGATCAACAGAAATCTACCCTCAATTTCAACAAATAATCATTTCGATCTTTCGCGAGGGTCAAGCATTCCCTGTTCACGCGACAGATTTAGGGAAAAACAAATGGCGTTGCGTTAAAAATCCCCGGGAAACCGTTCGACCGGGCGTGAATTCATTATTCAAATACCGTAGTCCGAAACGTTGTATCCTTTCGGTGATATCGAGCGTAACGACATTTTATAAGTGCATGTTTTATTCATCGTCGAAGCGGACCGTACAGTTGCGCGTAACTCGACCTAACGCGCGCATTATGTCGACGCAATTATGGCCACAATGCCGGAACGACCACTGTCACGCGTTCGTTTTCATCCACTTTTGCCGAAATTATTCAGCGCCACCAGATGCTCGTCCATTTGCCAGAGGAAGACGTGGAAATGGCC
>SMSQ01026136.1:79349-221926 GCA_019453375.1 Ctenoplectra terminalis | reverse complement strand
TTTTTCCAGCCAATGAGCATTATTAACCCTTCAAAACTAAATTAATACCATCAGAACCATTGCATCACACCGACACACCGATCACTCTGTTCCCTTTGAAATGAACACCCTTCGAACATTCTGAACTCCACGAAGCTCGCCCAAGCGTGCAACCCTAACTCCTCCCAAGGAACCTACAAATCTACCAACATCTAAACACAGAGATTAAAACCAATAAAGTTGACTGGTACCACAAGGCAAACTATCTGACCAACGTTCTCGCCCGATCGGTGGATTCCATAAATTCAGCATCGAACGAACCGGCAGATCTTGATTAACTAACATCGAGCCAAGGAACCGGCGCATAAATCCCGCATCGGGGCAAATGAAATTACCATTTAACAACCGCTCGATGTTTCTTGGTTTCGTGGGACACCGCCTTCGGAAGCTTGAACGAGCGTGAACGAGCGTGAACGAACGCTCGCCGGCAAAATGCTGATGAATGCACGCCGGCGGAGACTGGAAAATATTCTTGCCTCTGTATTATAGAGGATTAACACGTTTCCCAATGAGTAATGGATAGCGCGAGAACGTGGCCTCGGCGACAATTAATCATCGGTTCGTAGGTGTGCGCGTTCTAATGTAGATTTATACCGTGCAATAAACCGATACGCAGCGTTTCGTTTCGAGCTGAAAATAATAAGCAACGAATTACCGAGCGACAGCGGTAACTGAATAATTGCTCGTGAGCTCTATCACGGAACACACGGATAATCGACTTATCAATTTAAGCGGAACGATTCTAGTTCCTGTGAAATTAGCCCCGGAAGACGCGTTGGAGAGTTGTTCGGTAACGCAATTCGCGCGTGTAAATTTTGTTGCGTAAAATGTACAGTTCGCGTACTTTGTGCCGCAATAGTTATTGCTCGAGAGGTAATAAATGTTGTTTTGTTTCGGCTACCGAGTTTGGATACTGATATTTGTCGAAATAAGCTGAAGCTAGAATTCGTGTCGAGGTAATACTAAAGGTACTGTAAAATGTAAACTTTGGCAGTTTCCAGTGGAAGCTGAAGGCAGTGTTTAAACGGATATTAAAATGTGTAATTACAGAGATGATGAATTATACCGTTATGTTTCTTTTATCGGTGTTGCTCTGAATTTAAAATGTTATTCGGTTCATTATGATATAATTTATGAGTTCGTCTTATTGGTACAATTAATCATATTTAATTACGAAAAATATAATAAAAGTTTTACTATTCATTTCAAGTAACCAGCTTCCGTTTTCACTGAATCTGGTGCCTTTATTTAATTAGAAATTTGTATCAACGATTTAAGAAGCCTATGATTTATATATCGCGAATTTATAGTATAATACTTTTAATAATTTTATACGAAACGTAAATATTAAGTATATAAATTGTATTTAGATTGTATGTGACGCGGAATAAAAGTGTTTTACGGAAGTTTTATTACACTTTACTTCCATCCAAAATTACTAAAACAGAGAAAAAGCTTGGAAGAAAGCAAAGTGGTTGGAATTCAACAGCTAGTATCTAACTACTATTCCAAAGAAGCAAAAATGCAAGAAATCGTGTAGCTTTCAGATTGTGACACAAAAAACGAGGAAAAAAGTGCTAATGGCATCCGGCGGATGCTTAAAAAACAGAAAGAAGGATAAAAGTTTCTCGTCGTTCGAGCTATCGATTCGATGGAACGTGAGCTTGAACTCCCGTGTATTCTGCGAGAAGATTCACGATTATCGGTGAAAAATGAGCTTTCCAACGAATGTCGTATGAGGATCATTTATAAAATTCAGCTGTTGCACCGTTTTCTTTCCCTTATTTTTTTTGTTTTTTGTTTTATATAAACGACAGGACGTTCATTTTGCGAACATAAGAGGGGACACACACAAAAAAGAAGAAAAACTGGCGACTAACCGACTTTAATTAAATTTCCCTTACGTAAATTTGACGAAGCACGTTTAAACGACGCAATGAAATGTTGCAGGAAACAGCTGTGTGTCTGTGCTTCAGAAATTTCCTATTCGCGAGCAAAGCACGTGTCACGTATCGATTTTAACTTGTTACTGAACATTTATACGAACGTTAAGATTATTTTGCACAGCTTTATTAACAACACCAAGCGACACTAAACTAAGAAATAAATTAAAGAAACCGACGAAGAGGCTGCACTTACCAGCGACTTTCCTCTCATCTTTATTTCTCGTTTATTCCACAACAGAATTTATTATGAAAACAAAGAAAAAATGTGTACTGCATCACCAAGATTTTTCTTCGTAAACGCAAGAAAGAAGAACAATTTCGAAGCGAAGTGTTTTCCAACAAACATTTTCAGAACTTTTGCCAGAATAGCTCTTCAATATAAATCTTCAATCGCGCTGAACACATAAATCAATAATTGACTAAAACATTTGCTGCCATAAATTACGGGAAATCCAATTCTTCGAACGAAAAATTAGTTTCCTGGCGAATATTACTTTTTAATCAATTTTCACTCTTCTAATTTCGAACGCAACAATGAAGAATAAAAGGAAGAAAGCTAACGAATGGACAACTTTAAGTAATTTTTCTTTTTTCTCGTTCGAAATTGGCAAATGATAGTCATGCGACACGCGCTGACCATTAAACTGGACCGCAAAATGGCTACGTGCCTTTTTTTATTTCACCCCCGAGGCACGTCGATTCTCGAATGATGAAAACCGGGCATTAGTGCGAACCGATTTCTTTCTGGCGTTTCCGATTCGCCCGTCGGCTAGTGCGGAATAAAATCTAGAGATCAGGGTTCTTCTGTGAAACGAAATCTCACGGTGACCTGTTTCGTCGGCTACAAGTCGAATAAAATTGAAAGAAAAAGCGGATTAACAATAAAAAAAAAAGTGAACAGGACCAGGAAAATATTTCGGGGATGTTTTATCACAATTTCCACCCTCATTCCGTGCGTTAATTCGGAAAATGCTTTCACATTTTTGTCCATCGTAAAAGTGCTTCTTTTATAGCGAACCGTCCCAGTTGTTCGATTCAGTCGTGAAAAAATGTGAAACCATCCCTGCGAGCGGAAAATAGCCAGTATCCGTAGGCTGCAATAGAAAATCTGTGGAAAACGATTCGGCTGGCTACCGAATGTTACGAGACGCGTCGCGTTTCGAAAAAAATTTTAGGCCAAAATTGTGCGTATCGAAAACTGTAGAGGGGAAAATATTGAATATTCATTATTTCTTTATTCATTGTATTCAATATTTTGTTGCGTATGACTGTTCTCGATTGTAGAATGTTAAATGAAGTTAAATATTTGGTTAGTTGTTGAATAAAGATTGGAATAGCAAAACGTGAATTTAGAATTAACACTAAAACTACTGAAGCGCGGTTAAATTAAAATTCTCATGAAAATTATATAAATTTTTAAGAGTGCACTTTTGAGTATTTTTCACGCTTTTCTGTAAAATTCATTTCTCTTGCATTATGTATTTTATATGTACAAACAGGGGTACTTTAATCCTCGGTAATTTTAGTATTAAAACAGTTACTAAATTAATACATCCTTTAGCGAAACAATTTTCAAACAATAATATTTTTTCTCGTAAAACCTTGATAGTATAATTTTCTTTCTTTCACTTAAACATTTCCGACACTCTAATTCCAAGTTTCTGTTCGAACGATAAAACTGAGATATCGATATCTATTTTATAGTCTTCACGCTTCTACACAACCTTAAAAAAGAATACAAGACGAAATCTGATAATACCTAATAAAAAAAAGGAATACATAATAGAAGAAAGAAAAATTCCGACGTTCGCTTTGTTCCAATATTCATGAACTTCCTGAACACCCGCTGTACATGACAGGCAGAGCAGACCAGAGAGTGAACACGGAACACGGGAACACGGCACGAGTGCAACTCGCGTATCCACGCCTACGCGTGCATTTGAATAGAGGCCGCTAATTAAACAGAAATTGTTCATAGCTGGCGCGAACAATATTTACAACGCGACCATGCACTTTCGAATTCAATTTAAAGGCTAAAAGTAGAGATCGTATCATACGATTATCACGAAAAAGGCTTAATTAGTTCAGCCCCGTCGTTATCTGCATAACGGATGAAAATTAGGAATATCGGAATAATTTGGGAAATTAATCATCAATTAACTCGTTATCGGCAACACATACTTTTCTCCATTCTCTGTTGATTAAAGCTAGAATTACTCGCGATTCAAGTGCATCTATTTCTACCATTCAATTCAAAGTAACAGCTACTTGAGAAAAATACAGAATACAAGAGAAATAAATATATGAATTAATATTTATTCATATTCGTTGCAGAAAAAACAAAATTTTTAAAACCGCAGAAATTGTGAACCTGTCATTTTGACCACTTCGATAATTTTAGTGTTAACACAAATTGTCCTGAAATATTATATTATATATTATACTGAATATGCTTGAAAGAAAGTCGCCATCTACTCGAAAATAAAGCTTCCACCGAAAGTCTGCTTCTGACGGGAAAAACTTTCGCGATAGATTTTCGCGAATAATAAGGAGTATACATGTACGAAGTTAACCTAATAACTTAATTTAATTTTCCACAGAAACGTGACAACCAAAGATATTTACAATTTTTCTAATAAAAAGATTTCTCTATTCGATACTAAAAACTATGCCAACAAATAATGATCGTCATTGAAAGAACACGATATTTAAATACGATTTATAGTTTATGGAATTGAACTATGCTTTACCGTTCAACTGTTTCCATAAATTTCTTATTACTCTATCGATGCACCCTTACACTTACTATTTGCATCTACCGTTTATTAAACGAAACACACAACACTTTAATCACCGATTTAACTCACCCTTCGTGTACAGCATGTATAACTATTACACATCCAACTAATAAAAATTATTGTTCAAAATTTTATAAAAGTCTCGTATAAGCTTCCAAACATTAACATCTTCGTATAGATATTCGACGCGTATTTCTACAACCGAGGTAACATGAACAGGATCAAAAACCACGTGGACACTCGGTTCACAAAAACTATCCTAATAAAAACACTAAATACCACAAGATTTAAATATATCAGCTTGATGTACGGTTGCGTATCGAGCATGTACAAAAATTCGCCTAAAATCAGCGACCCTAGTGCACAACCCTCGTCCACTGCACGATAGCCGCGTCGCATAAGAGGTTACGGCGACGTTTGCTCGCAGAAAAATTTTCCAAACGAGAAAAGCCACCGGCGGTGCCGCCAATTACACTTGTCGAAATTACCAAACCAAATATTAGCTCGAGCAGCGATGTAGAGAACGGAAACAACTCGAGAATAATAGGGTCTTAAATTAGAATGGGGGACGAGTGAGTGGCGATCAAAGGTGGAGGAGACGGTGTGCGCTCGACAAGCTATAAAAATCGACCAGCCGACTTTCATTGAACGCGGCATGCGCGATCGTTTGCCGAGTAAACTCTTTTAATTGAGCGTGGCGGGGAGGGGGGAGCGGTTCATGGAATCGTCGTGGTACCCTCTGTGATATGCGCTTTACAGATACGACCGTTCATTTCGTCGTTTCGAGACTCGATCACGATTCGAATTAGCGGCGGCATCGCGGCGCTCGTCGCGTCGTCGGAAGATCCTTATTCCATTTGGAATCACGATCGCTGGGGTGGTAATTTTAAAATTGCAGGGGGTTCAAAGTAATCACGGCGGAGTATGATGGAGTATAAATTACGTGAAACGTGTAGATTACGAAGAATACGTAGATTACAATGGAAATAATTGAATGTTAATAAAAATAGAGAGACGGTTTCGAGTAAATTATTTAATTGCGTGTATAGTTTTCAAAATTGTTGATACCACTTTCCAACTTTAATTAGAATATCTGTGTAATTAAGTTTTCAGAAGCTGCTTTTATAATTCGAGATATCTGTTAAATCCATCCCCTCCGACGCTCGTTGCGTCCCCTTTAAATCAATTAATTCGATGAAAGATCGTACTTTTCAATTTTGTAGAGCTGCTAAAAGCATCCTCGACCGCCGATAATTTTCGATTCCTCGACATATATTTCGATCGAAAAGAATTAATGGAACAGTTATGGTTTTATCGAATCTTTCAATATCCACGAACACGAACGTGCACCCAGAACGCATTCGTGCCCGAGACTGGCCAGAAGCATGCCGAGAAAACAATATCTAGTTGCGAACGAGGTCGAACTTGTTAGTACTTGTTTGGGCCAGTTGTGATTCGAATTTGCAATTCTATTGGCAGAACTGGATTCCTAGAACTTCGAAATCTCGTCTCTTCGCGTATGAACGTAACGTTGGAAATACTCTCCACAGGATTGAGCAACGGTAAAAAGTGAACTGCTAGTCAGAGTAACAAAGGAGCACCCATCGATGAGTACGTGCATCTTTTTTCCTCTTCGGTTCTTCCTCAACGACCAACATTTCTCATTCAAAGAACAGAAGAAAGGAAGAAGGAAAGAAATAAAAGAGAAGCCATTTCGCGATATGTACTCCATCTCCATGATCTCGAGCTTCTTCACGGTGCTCAAGATTTATTGTGCCAAACGTGAAGAACAAGAGATGAATGAGAATTGCAGAGGAAAGCGTTTCCAGACAATTGTTCCCATGAATTCTCCCCCTTAAACGGCAAATAAATCTCGAATTACCGTAGAAGTACGGTTAGACGAGCGATCGACAACGTCGTGCACACGCTTGCGTACAAGCGATGCAAAGCACGCGAGTCGATGATTCACCTGAAACGAGATTAAATATCCCTAAAACGACAGAGTCGATGCTTTCGCTGTCCTTCCAAGTGGTCACACCCGAGGCCAATAGTTGAGCCAATAATTGAACAAATGTTAAAGTTCCTTATGGAAAACAGCCTCTCCCCCCTAACCCATCCCCTTTTCCCAACCCTTACCACCCCCCGTGGCGTTGGCGAACGCGAGAGAAACTTAAGTTACCGATGGAAATCAAAGTGATCTTCCTACCTTCTCTCTTTCGCTCGTCCGCTTGCACGATTGAACGCGCGAGAGGTTTGCGCGAGCGACAGATCTTGCGGCTGGTTTGTCCTGGCTCACACGACGCGGCTCCGTACGAAACGAAACGAACGTGGTGGCACATATACAGAGCGAAAGAAGGGGGAGAGCTATCTTCCGACCGTCCATTGGCTCTAATAGTATAATGAAACGTGAATCATGGATGTACGGCGGACGATTATATTTTTATTGTGACCCACGCTCAATTTATTCATTATTTTGTTGAGGCCAATATCATTGGTACGAGGTGTAGGAAGCCATTGCGGTCGGAAAGCATCGCTCGAGAGTTCCTACGGGTACCCGGTGCTACTATTACTTTTTATTATTCGTCGACGAATTAGAAAATAAACGTATAGATGGATTGGCTACATCCTCCGATACGCGCAACGACTGTGTAATTAGCGACTACCGCTGGGAAATTGCGTGGTCGAATCGGCGATGATGCCCTGTTTCGTTCATTTGCGATGATTCTTGTTGTCGGTGTTTGATCGTGGTTGAGAGAATACGATAATTGTTTAGAGAGCGCAGACGTGAAATGAGAAATGTTGTTTCTTAAAGTTGGAATATAAATAAGACGGGTATTAATCAAGTCCTTTGTACGATCCAGAAACTTGTTGAATCTTTAAAATGTATGGAAATTGGAGGAAGTTCTGTCGGCCGAGTGTGAAGAACGAGGTAAAACTTTCCAGTTTAGTACCTTTGATTTTAATGAAATAAGTTTTGACGGCACGAGGCCTTTCCTTGGCTTACGATAATTCCCTTTTTATTGACCTTCTGTTCAATATTTTATCATTAATTCCTTGTTCAAATAGTCAGCTTATTGTAGAGGAAGATTAAAGATTACAGTTGCGTCAAATGAAAATAGTTCTCGGTGAACTATTTCTTGTCAAGTAAGATTTCCTCGTACATAGACTGTATTGAAAGATTCGTTTCAAGAAATTAATTTCTTTACACGATTTCTTTTAGTCGATTCATTCTTTTTTCCCAAATTTCAAAGGTATTCTTAACAGCTTTTAACAGTTTCTAAGAAATATCGACAAGCTCGCTAAAATTCAAACCGATGGAAGTTCAAAGTTAAGCAAGTGATGGACGTCTTGTGGTTCGATCATGTATAACTATGTTCGTATACCCTAATACTGTATCAAAAGTTTACTGCGTTATAATACAGAGCATGCACTAACTATGCGCAAAGTTAAACGAAATTGGTGACCGAAACGTCGCACACTCCTCTCGTTACACGTTGCCAGAGAGTAACAGCTTAAATTAAGAAAGTTACACGATCTAATGATGCTGTTATACTCTGTTACGCTGTGTTAAACTATACAAACAACATCCTAAATGATTTAATTCCCAAAAAAGGAACACCACCAACGGCTTCGAAAAGATTTCACAATAAATTAAATCCTTTTCTAAAAATCTTTTCTCCAAGTTCGCTAAATTTTGCGCGAACGAGTGAACCAGAGGCGACCTAACCGCAGGTAAAACCAATTCGTTCTACCGTGGCGTGCAATCATTGTCGATTTTCGTTTGGTGCGAGAACTAACTTTCGACGATTCTGACCGGAAATCGAGTGCACCGAAATTGTCGAGGACCGAGGGTTCGGTTCCGGAACGTTCTAGCGAACTAGACGATCGCGCTGTAAAATTGACCACCCTAGTTACTTTGTTTTCCGAGGAATACGAACAGGTTCCAGCCGAGTAACTGGAATAGCAGGTGGTTTCGAGTAATAAATTTAGGGANAATTCGAGATATCTGTTAAATCCATCCCCTCCGACGCTCGTTGCGTCCCCTTTAAATCAATTAATTCGATGAAAGATCGTACTTTTCAATTTTGTAGAGCTGCTAAAAGCATCCTCGACCGCCGATAATTTTCGATTCCTCGACATATATTTCGATCGAAAAGAATTAATGGAACAGTTATGGTTTTATCGAATCTTTCAATATCCACGAACACGAACGTGCACCCAGAACGCATTCGTGCCCGAGACTGGCCAGAAGCATGCCGAGAAAACAATATCTAGTTGCGAACGAGGTCGAACTTGTTAGTACTTGTTTGGGCCAGTTGTGATTCGAATTTGCAATTCTATTGGCAGAACTGGATTCCTAGAACTTCGAAATCTCGTCTCTTCGCGTATGAACGTAACGTTGGAAATACTCTCCACAGGATTGAGCAACGGTAAAAAGTGAACTGCTAGTCAGAGTAACAAAGGAGCACCCATCGATGAGTACGTGCATCTTTTTTCCTCTTCGGTTCTTCCTCAACGACCAACATTTCTCATTCAAAGAACAGAAGAAAGGAAGAAGGAAAGAAATAAAAGAGAAGCCATTTCGCGATATGTACTCCATCTCCATGATCTCGAGCTTCTTCACGGTGCTCAAGATTTATTGTGCCAAACGTGAAGAACAAGAGATGAATGAGAATTGCAGAGGAAAGCGTTTCCAGACAATTGTTCCCATGAATTCTCCCCCTTAAACGGCAAATAAATCTCGAATTACCGTAGAAGTACGGTTAGACGAGCGATCGACAACGTCGTGCACACGCTTGCGTACAAGCGATGCAAAGCACGCGAGTCGATGATTCACCTGAAACGAGATTAAATATCCCTAAAACGACAGAGTCGATGCTTTCGCTGTCCTTCCAAGTGGTCACACCCGAGGCCAATAGTTGAGCCAATAATTGAACAAATGTTAAAGTTCCTTATGGAAAACAGCCTCTCCCCCCTAACCCATCCCCTTTTCCCAACCCTTACCACCCCCCGTGGCGTTGGCGAACGCGAGAGAAACTTAAGTTACCGATGGAAATCAAAGTGATCTTCCTACCTTCTCTCTTTCGCTCGTCCGCTTGCACGATTGAACGCGCGAGAGGTTTGCGCGAGCGACAGATCTTGCGGCTGGTTTGTCCTGGCTCACACGACGCGGCTCCGTACGAAACGAAACGAACGTGGTGGCACATATACAGAGCGAAAGAAGGGGGAGAGCTATCTTCCGACCGTCCATTGGCTCTAATAGTATAATGAAACGTGAATCATGGATGTACGGCGGACGATTATATTTTTATTGTGACCCACGCTCAATTTATTCATTATTTTGTTGAGGCCAATATCATTGGTACGAGGTGTAGGAAGCCATTGCGGTCGGAAAGCATCGCTCGAGAGTTCCTACGGGTACCCGGTGCTACTATTACTTTTTATTATTCGTCGACGAATTAGAAAATAAACGTATAGATGGATTGGCTACATCCTCCGATACGCGCAACGACTGTGTAATTAGCGACTACCGCTGGGAAATTGCGTGGTCGAATCGGCGATGATGCCCTGTTTCGTTCATTTGCGATGATTCTTGTTGTCGGTGTTTGATCGTGGTTGAGAGAATACGATAATTGTTTAGAGAGCGCAGACGTGAAATGAGAAATGTTGTTTCTTAAAGTTGGAATATAAATAAGACGGGTATTAATCAAGTCCTTTGTACGATCCAGAAACTTGTTGAATCTTTAAAATGTATGGAAATTGGAGGAAGTTCTGTCGGCCGAGTGTGAAGAACGAGGTAAAACTTTCCAGTTTAGTACCTTTGATTTTAATGAAATAAGTTTTGACGGCACGAGGCCTTTCCTTGGCTTACGATAATTCCCTTTTTATTGACCTTCTGTTCAATATTTTATCATTAATTCCTTGTTCAAATAGTCAGCTTATTGTAGAGGAAGATTAAAGATTACAGTTGCGTCAAATGAAAATAGTTCTCGGTGAACTATTTCTTGTCAAGTAAGATTTCCTCGTACATAGACTGTATTGAAAGATTCGTTTCAAGAAATTAATTTCTTTACACGATTTCTTTTAGTCGATTCATTCTTTTTTCCCAAATTTCAAAGGTATTCTTAACAGCTTTTAACAGTTTCTAAGAAATATCGACAAGCTCGCTAAAATTCAAACCGATGGAAGTTCAAAGTTAAGCAAGTGATGGACGTCTTGTGGTTCGATCATGTATAACTATGTTCGTATACCCTAATACTGTATCAAAAGTTTACTGCGTTATAATACAGAGCATGCACTAACTATGCGCAAAGTTAAACGAAATTGGTGACCGAAACGTCGCACACTCCTCTCGTTACACGTTGCCAGAGAGTAACAGCTTAAATTAAGAAAGTTACACGATCTAATGATGCTGTTATACTCTGTTACGCTGTGTTAAACTATACAAACAACATCCTAAATGATTTAATTCCCAAAAAAGGAACACCACCAACGGCTTCGAAAAGATTTCACAATAAATTAAATCCTTTTCTAAAAATCTTTTCTCCAAGTTCGCTAAATTTTGCGCGAACGAGTGAACCAGAGGCGACCTAACCGCAGGTAAAACCAATTCGTTCTACCGTGGCGTGCAATCATTGTCGATTTTCGTTTGGTGCGAGAACTAACTTTCGACGATTCTGACCGGAAATCGAGTGCACCGAAATTGTCGAGGACCGAGGGTTCGGTTCCGGAACGTTCTAGCGAACTAGACGATCGCGCTGTAAAATTGACCACCCTAGTTACTTTGTTTTCCGAGGAATACGAACAGGTTCCAGCCGAGTAACTGGAATAGCAGGTGGTTTCGAGTAATAAATTTAGGGATGCTGTTTGCTTTATGTAAAGGATGGATGTTTGGATTTAATAAAATGAAATCTTGTCGAAGTACNCGCTGTTTGCTTTATATAAAGGATGGATGTTTAGATTTAATAAAATGAAATCTTGTCGAAGTACAAGCAGAGAAACGTATTTGTAGAATTTTAAGAGTTCTCTCTTGATATTAAAACTACCGAGGTGGTTAAAATGACTGATTCCTAATTTTTCGCAGAGATTTTATAAAACTAGTGTTATGAATTTTTTTTTTTTTGTAAAATTTTCCGTGATTTCATGTTAAAAATATGGACAAAAAGAAAGGTTTATCTTGAGGATGGGAAGAAAATAAAAATTCTTGAAATACGTGCACAGCTTTGGAAAGCTGGGATTTAAAGTATCCGTAAGCATGTGCGGTATGTGAAAACTTGAGAAAAGAAAGTTCAGAAAGAGAGTTAAGAAGAAAAGTTTACAGCTACATACCGGGGAATGGGCAAGCTTTAGTTACACTGTGACTGTTGCATCCTCGGTTTATTTCTTTAAAATCCATCTAACTTCCCGAACGACTCTGATTCTAATATCGGCATACTCTTGTGCAAATAATACAACATATATAGTGAAATATAAATTATATTTTATGTTTATAAATGTTTAATATAACCGAAAATGTAGAAAAATTTAACGATAATATGATAAAGATTTTTTGAAGCCATTCTTTCTATATTTCTCACCATTTTAATTCACTGTGAAGAGGTTAATTTTTAGCCTTTCCTTCCTATTATATTTAACGCGCTAACAATTCACTGTAGCTACTTTTACGAGTGCATAAATCTGTCCGATCCCGTCACAATTAAACACCATAATTATATTTACGACTGTCGTCTGCACGAGCCTAATTTCCAGCAAGGAAGCAAGAAGAAAATTAAAGTTCTGGATAGGTTAGATACGGCAGTTATTCGTGAAAAAATTCTATTGCAATTTTTCGAGATTCAAAACTAATATCTTGAACATAATGTTAAGCAAATGTTATTCTGAATGCTTCTTCATCGATAATAATTGATGATGGAAAAACATCGAAAAAACTAATCTTGTTAATGCAATTTCTCGAGTAATCCACTTACTTCTACGTGTATTCACTTCTATCCGATCTAATTCTTTTTCGTCATCAACAACATTCGTATCTTCTCTTATCTAATCTTTCTAAATCGTTGTCCGTCTATAACTCCGTTATACACTATTATCAGTTTCTGTACCATCATTATCAGAAGTGGAAGAACTTCACACTGCTCGCGAATGTTGAACAAACTTAATTAAAATTGAAGTACCTCTGCGAAATATGATATATCAGAATCTTACGTCGAGCACAGGGCAACAGTCTTCGATTTAAAAAATACTCGTCAACCATGGATTTAAAAAAAAATATATCTAACAAATCTAAAAGACGCGACGAAGAAAAAGCAACACAAGAGATCTTCAAATTTTTTCCACCCAACCATCGAGCAAATTTTAATTTAGAAAAATCTCTAGGTTAAGGTCTATTTTCACGCTCACCGATGTACAAAAAGTACATTCAATCTTGTTACACTTTCAATATGCATCGAAAGTGCTCGAGGTCGAGGTAAGGGATGCTCGAGAGGCCGGCCTGATTGATTTCGAGGCGGGGTTACACAGGGCCAACCTCGCCTCTCTCTAATCGATACATTTGCACGTGCACACACGGTTTATTGTGCCAGCTAACCGCATAAATACACGGACACCGCGTGCGCCTCGTTATATTTAACGAACGTGGTCGTTTCTGCTATCGTCTAGACGGGGACGGGCATGCAAATTCATGCGGTCGTAAGAACCGCCCCTAATTTCGTAATTGTTCGCCTTTTGGCCGTATTCTTGGTTCTCGTTCGGCTGGGAATTCTCGCGAATTTTACGCGTGGAACGAAAGGAACATCGAGGAGAATGTAATTCGCCGCGACAGTATCGTTGGCTTAAGAGGGTAAAGTTAAGTCGTTAACGAAAATTTGAAGACGGATGGGAAATATTCCGTGAATCTAAGTGTTCGACTTTAAGTGAATTTTTAGCGGTGTCACTTTTTAACGTTTATCAAACATTGAATGTAAAGAAATTATTTTACCACTGATTTTGTCACTCGATACTTTTCGTTATCTCTCTGCAGCGACAGTAATATTACAATTGTATTGAACGTGGAAAATGAGGGACCTCGAAACATTACGGATTAAATCCTACGTTTGAAACTAAAATATCAAGTAACAAATATCTAAAGTGAGCAACTATGAATAATCATTTACGAAGAAAAAAAAGAAACTTGAAATAAAATAAAATAAATTAAAATAAAAGATTCTCCATTTCACAATTAAAGATAAAGCTTAATAGCACCCAGAGCTTCTCATCCAATTCCAGCGAAATCCGCTTCTATTATACGCCGCGAATTCCATTAACATCGACACCGATCGCTATTATATATTTGCCAAGCGCGCGTTACATTAACGCGAAACGCGTTGCGCAAACAATCGCGTTTTGATTTAATATATTCCCAGCGTACATGCTCGCATCGAACCCGCGTAAAATGAAACGTGTAGAAAAGGATCGCTGTTCACCGTTCGTGCACGTACCAGGGATCGATAACTCGATTACTGCACGCATGTTTTCGCGAACGCTTCACTTTCAGGCTAAATAGGCGAGATCGTAATCGTCTAAACGGTTAGGAAGATAATCGCCTGAACATTTTCCTGCAATGGTACGACGATTTGGAGCACTAATTGTGCGACATTATCTGGCTGGCACGTGCATTATGTACAAAGGAGCATGGAAATGTTGAATCGTGAATACACTATTATACCCTTGGATTTCAGTTTCNCAAATTAATTAAATTTTGCTAGTCCATACACGAATAATGAATAGACCAGAACTGATATCAAATCGTTNTTTCGACCGAAAAACTTCTCTGTCTCGTTTTGTCTGTAGTTTTCATTGTACGCCACGTAGTCGGTTTGTAATCCAGAAATTTGCTAACGAGCGGAACAATGACCCGTGGAAATGAATTTCCCGAGGGTAATGCACGAAAAAGGTAACTAGACGTGGCCATGAGAATCGAGCTGTTTGTTGGACTCATTAAAACCGTGGAGAGAGAGAAGCTTCTCCGCGATAATTGTCGAGTGGAAAGTATAACATAACGGTGATACGGGTGCGTTGGTATATCGCGAAAAGCTCGAACAATTTTTGGATTTAATCGAGCAACCATTCGAACCAACGGATTCTTCATTTTATATTTTTTTTTATCATTTTTCGTGCATTCTGTTCTTTTCTGTTCTGTTTCCTCGAAGGTTGCAAATGAAGATGTATAGAATTTGAAACACTTGTTAATGCTCAACGGCGCAACAAACAGATTGTTGTATTAATGAAACGATAATTCGGCGAACTGATAATTACCGCGAAATCGACGTTACGATACCGGCTGCTCGACGACCGATTTATTCGTCCGATGTAACGACGCAATTAGCCGTGTGATTAACGATTCGTTGGTCCGAATAATGCGTTACCTTATATCGACTGTTAATTTCGAATCTCCGTGCTCATTAAATTGTGCACCGAAATTTCAATTTTCAATGCGCGGACTGTTATCGATACGCGAATAACGAGTCAGGATATTATCGCTGCTCCGTCGTAGGGATTAAAAGTAACTTCGATAACTTCTAAAATCTTCAAGCTTCGAAACTGAGACATCTGCGTGCCTCGCACGGTTCGACAGAACTTCAAGCACCTCTAACAACAGAACATAAACGAGAAGTTTTAAGTCCTCTAAAGTCTGACTAAAATTTAGAATGCTCCTTTGCATCGTTGTCACTTGAAAGATGAGCGGTTGAAAACTTAAATAACGAAATTCTAAGTAGAACTATTGTTACACCGAGTAACGAAGAATCGACTTAAAAGAGAATCCATTAAAATTCATCTCACCCTAAAACCACTCCACTCAAATTTAAACGCAAATACGATATCCAATCTAACTAAACCATCGAGTCTATTTTTGTCTTTCATCCTTTAGCGGTTCATTCCCAGAGAGCTGGAATTTCGTGGCGCTGGCCAGACAATAAGGGTCAATTTACCCAGCGAACGATATCGATTCTCGTCAGGGCATCGTCGGCATATTTTTTCGCAGTACGACAGCAACCTCGCTGAAAAGCTTTCTAATTAACTAAAAGCGAGAATGTATCGACAATACGATCGCATCCCGAATTTCGTATCAACTCGAGGAGATGGCGATACGAAGGGGCGAGAATCGACCGAATGATCGGTCTATTACTGAGTAGCAAGCTTGTGCACGGGATGGTAAATTGATCGTGAATCGTTACGAAGAATGGAGAACGAAATACGAAACGATAGTCGTCTAGGAAGGACACTTGTATCGGAATGAAAATGAGATTGCAATTAGGTGGATTTCCATGGAATTTAGTGGAAGAATTCGAAGATTAAAGGGATTTCGATGGGGTCTCAGACTGATTGCATCAGGGACACTTGGCTGAGAATTACGTTTCGAATTTAAAGCTGGAAATTAGAGTCGGTTTAGAACGAATTGGTTAAGGTAAAATGTTAGGAAAGTAATTGGGTCTCAGAACGTGTACAAAACGAAATTCAGAGTTATTTTTAAATAATCTACCATGGTCATGAAAGAGAAACTTACGAATAGACTACGGATTTTTAAGCAAATTTATATTTTTAAAAACATGGTAGAAACTAAAAAAGAAAAATATAGAGCTACGATCGAAACTTATTTCACCTATCAGATATTACAAAATGTACTATAATTTGGATATTTTGTATATTTTTTCATGTTACGTTTATTCTGTGCAATCTTGCGGTTTTAAACTTCTTATAAGTGCATCAAAATTCGTAGTCTATTAACGAACATCGAGAAGTATAGCGGGAGAAAACTCTATTTCTTTATTTAAGCTTCATTCATCCTCCTTTATTAATCATATCTATACGCGATCTCATTCTTTTCGATTCTTATAACATGTTTCTAATAGCTCGTAACTTTTCTTCCTAACAACTTCAAATTCTTCTTCTCTATGCTTCTAAAAAGCAACTTTGAAAAAAACTTCTGAACCTTCACAGCGATTGGAATTTATTGATTAATCGTGCTCGTGTACGTTTACATAGGACGTATTCTCAGAATATGCATGGAATGCAGACAAGAGGAAATCGATAGAAAGGTTTCCTTCGAGCAGTTCCCTTTCAAGATTGACTGTCGCGAGTTCGAGGACATGGCTCAAGTGCGACGAAAAAGAACCGTGATACACACAAGGACGCAAACACTTCTCATTGACAGGACCCACTCTATGTTTCGCGTATGCCCCTTTGTAATGTCGCCAACTCCTCGTAATGGCATTGACGACAAAGCAATTTCCATTAACTAGCCTGCAAGCCTGCATAAATTGTAATACCATTATCATCCCTAATTACGCGATGCACTTTGACACATGTTCGCATGTCGTAATTCATAATGCGCTAATTATGTATAAATGTTTCTAAACAAAACGTGGAAACATTGTTTAACTAACGACGTTAAAAATATGGTTGGCTCGGAGAATCTAGTAGCGCGGCGTTGAACAACGCGCGGCTTAAGTAGAACAAAGTAGCAATGGTCAGACGTTGAGGAATAATTTAGAGAAGCGCGTGAATTATGTAATGAAAATGTTTGAAGGCGACATTAATAAGGTTAATTAAAGAAATGAGAGAGAAAGAAATGATAAACTTTAAATTTTATACGGTTTAGTCTTAACTCCGCTGTCTAAGTGAATTATGACAGTCGTGGTCAGACATTAAAGACGTCGCTCCGGTTCGCGTTTCTATAGAATTACAAATTGTCTTCTGCAACTCGTAAATTCGCTAATATTGTTACCTACTAAATTATTATGCAAAATCCTCCAATGTTATATCCAACTCGTCCAATACATAACTGCTTTATCGGTTATTTTATTCCTAAAGTGTGTTACAAATACCCCGATCGCGTGGATTCAGTAGCTTAATACGACAATGATCAGTCGTTCGAAACACTAACTTTATAGTCACACGGAAAACCGTGCAACAGTTTGCAATTAACAACGTTAGCCGCCCTATTGCCTCTGGAAGCTGTGTGCAAGTGTATGGCGGGCTTCTGTATCAACTTGCGCGCGGTTTAAGTAGATCAAGACGGTAATGAGCAAACAAGCGGAAAATCGACTCCGACGATGCACTCGTGTCGGGCTAATTTTCATAATTCAGGGAAAAGGAGATGAAACACGCTACCAGCTACCACGAACCGTTTTAAGAGCTTTGCTCGTACAAACGTCGGCAACAACGATTGCGGTAGCCAAGGAAATCTCTCTGAAATTAACGAAACGTCTGTGCGGCGTCTGACATTGCCACTAAAAACTCTATAATTTCCATTAACCGGGGAAATGAGTTTTGCAAGATTGCAAAGGGAAAAGGACGTATCTTTGCTACCGTGAAGCGCTTTAGAGAAAGAAAACGCAATCTTAACAAGAAAAAACCAAGATTATCCGTTTATACAGCGATTCAAAAGCTGCTCCGTGAATGACTGAGAGAGTTTTTTGCGTTTCAAAGAACGGAGCAAGGAAAACGAAAGAAGAAACGAAACGCTTCTAATCCTTTGAGATGTATGGCTTTTAACCAAAATTGACCGTTGAGGATTCGTGTTGTGTCTATCTGTGCGAAGATAAACATAATGGACATCTACGATGTAAACGCTACTATTCAACGTGTTTAAATGGCGTTCGTTTTTCCGATTTAACTGTACTGGGGATTTACTGGACCATTTCACGAGTACTTTTCCTCCTCCTTTTTTTTCTTTTAACTTTAGAAGCTGATGTACGATTAATGTAAGATACAGAGAGAAAGACATATTTTTTCAACGTCTTTGGAATTGTTCAAGGAAGATATCCATTCATACGAATCTCCGTTGAGAAGAATCAAGCAACCTTTTATCGAAAAAACCTTCTTACTTTACTTGGAAGTCCTTGCATTTTCTGAAAGGTTTTTCCTGCTATTGAATTTTATAGCAACCTCAGGGAACAATATTGAAAGGGGAATAATGTCTGGAAGGGTTCCAGATAATATTAGAAGACTTTGCTGTAAATAATTAAGTTTCCAACGATGTAATTTCCACTCGGTATTTTCACCGAGACGACAAGTATTTTAAAGTATCTATAAGACCAGAAATTTCACCCTTCAACCAACTCGTATCAACATGTTTTCAAACAAAATAGAATTTACAATCTGTGCAATTAATGAATATTCGATACAACCCATCGTGAAAATGTTTATCAGAAATATAACAAATTGTAGTACGAACAGAACGGCTATGTTTCCTTCGTATTCGATTTACATATATTGTTGAACATGATTCTTTAAAATTACTAGAAAACTTTATACTTATAGTTGTAAGCACCTTTAAAAAATAATAATAATTTTCACTCTGTAATTCTCTCTATAATTCAATTAAGCTTCACAAATCAGCCATAATTTTGACCATCTGGTATACTATAAATCACACTAAGCTTAACTTCCACCGTATAGTCTCTGAATAATCTCTAGATAATCCCCAAAAAATTCCAATAAAGATAACAACTCGAATAACCATAAATAAGATGCAAAGCAAATAAATAAGAAGCTTATACGGATATTTCATGAAGCTCTCCCAGGGTAGGAGATTTCATCCTCGAAATTTCGCCTGACATATTGGCCTAAACAGACACGCGGGCATAAATCTCTGTTTGCTCTGTCGTCTGGCGCACAGGAGAGGGTGAAATAGACTTGATTGGCAAGTTAGACCCTCGAAGGTTACTTTCGGGAGGCCTCGACCGGTCGATAGGTCACGGTTCGAAGTGTGTGCAAACATAATTTCGGTAGTGCTTACAGACCCTTTCGTATCACTCACGAAGCTGAAAAGTTAGAGTGGCGGGGTTAAGGGAAGATTTCGTTCAAGATTGCTTGTGCTCCTGGAAAAGTACGCCGATCGATAATTGAGTGGATCAGACGAATATCGAATATTTCTAGAGCTGCATCGGGCAATCTCAATCTTTATCGAGAGGATGAGTACCGCTATGACTGTCGTCGGTCTAAAATGAAAAGATCCAATCGGTGAGCAAACCAATGGCCACTGAACTCTCGCGAAATATTATTTCGCTTACTCTTCGAACGACTGTTCGATACCTTGTCGATTTTAAGAGATTGTTCACCGATTTAAGAATTATGGATACTCATAGGTTTTGCTCTTAGAAGCTCATAGTTTTTTTCTAAATTTTGATGTTACTTAAATTTGGATTAATCCGAGATTCATATAAATCTACTTTTATAATAGTTTATAAAGAAACCGATACTAGAACTAGCAAAGTGATAAATAGGACTGCTTTGTAACTTGTTATAAAAATTATACAAATTTATACCGGTGTATTTTCGGAGATTGGAATTCACTAGCAATGTATAAAGTTGAAGGATAAAAATAAAATTGTGCGTCTTCTGTTCGAACGAATAGCTAATCTAAACCTTGAGTTTCCAAAAATTACCCTAATCTATCGTCCACCGATTACGATCTATCCTTTCGACACAGAACGTTATCGAAACATTGCCTCGTTCGTAAAACGACGTTTGTAAAACCATTTCGACAAACCAACATGCGAGTTCTATTGAAAGATCAATTAATTAAATGGACTTACCCTTAAGCTCCATGTCCGTGACCTGATCCGTTTTGTAAGTGGCCGTCTCCCTGCGATCTCCAACGATGAAGTAAATATTCGTGTATTCCTCGTCGTCGTTGCCACCGGTCCCGTTCCTCGTCTCGAGGTCCATGGCCAAGCGACTAATTTTGGCCTTGAACCGGCTTCCGCTCCTCTGTGCTCGACCTTGCGACAGCTTGCGAGGCGACCCGGCCTTGCTACTACTCGGGGCTACGGAAACAATCGACAGGATCTTAGTCGGATAGGACTCAAAATACATTTACTTGATTTTTGGGAACATGTTTTGATAAATACTCGGAGCTACATGGGACAACATGCGTATAATACAATGGAGACAAGATTGGTTAAAAGGAGAACACGTATTACGATGTCGAAGTATTGATCCAAATGTTTTCGAAGGTGTCGTAACATATTTAAAGATAGTTAATAAATAATGAAAAGTTAAGTACCGAAGATAGGTATATTAGATTACAAAAGAACGCTTTAAATTGGAAATTTAAATGATCGATGTCTGAGATATTATAAATTAAATTACATTTTTCTGAAGAGCACACAGAGTGTAAATATTCTCGTTTATTTCCGAAATAGAAAAATTTTTTAAATAAGTACGAGCGCTCAGAAGCCAAATTGATAAATTCTAATTAGGTTAACTGTTTGGTTTGTGAATAATCAAGCACTAACGCACTCTGGTACTAAGATTGATAAATTTATAAACAGTGGAGGTGGTCAGTTTGAATTCTCAGTGGGTCAGATGTAGAATTATGAAATACATTTTATTAATAAAAGAAAATAATAATAACGCTTCATAAGGGAAACTATATGACAAGCTTTTTGAATTAAAAATTCACAAAAATCGATGAAAGCATTGAAATACAGGTAAGCAAATTTTAAAGCCACGGTAGAGCAAGTAATATCGTTACTAACCTCTGGTCGGGTGTAGAGGGATAGCAGTATCCTCAGCGAGCTCATCGTCGCATCGCCGCCCCGGCGGCAACAACCGGGTCACCCCCGATTATTGCACCTGTCGACCTCGTACCTGCCGTGCGCAACACCTGCAGGGTGAACGATTGAGCGTTGCAGGATCCCGTCGATGACCGTCGAGGCACCAACCGAGAGGACGACCGCTCGTCTACTACCAGCTCGCACTGCGCTCCTTCATGGTCCATTCTGGAAGTCAAATAAAATATTTTTTATGTTAGTTTTGGTACAAATTTCAGTTTCATTCGTTACATGAAATAACTTTTTCCGAAGAAATAATAATAAGTCTAAGATGGTGTATTTTTGTGCATTTGTGTATTCTTTTAAGAATTTAAATATATAAAGTCAACCGATATTCAAATGAAAAAGTAAGAAATTTAATATAGCAGATATATTTTTTACGGAAATAAATAAAAAATTTGAAATTTTATTCATTAAGTTGTGACATCTGTTTGTTAAGTTTTCAGTCTTTTCAATTCACGTTTTTTAAATGTAATAGTATGTAAAATTTGATCTCGAAATTTCCTACAAAGAACCTTTATTTGCGATACACCAAATATCAAGTCACCGAATTTCATTCAAAACTAAGCGAACGGAACATGAAGTTCAATCATTCCTAATACCTTCACCACCCTACTTCCCATGAATTCTAACCAAGCCGACATTTTCAATTCCTTTTTTTCCATTCACGAAACGATCAAAGGACAGCACAATATCCTTTAACGATACATCTTTTCAGACCCGTATCAAAGGACCCTCCAATTTGTATTTTCTCCACGCAGAATATCGACGATTCGATTTAATTTTCGAGCACGTCCGGACGTAACAGGCTCGACCAACTACTGATTACGAATTGCAGGCTACGCGATCCCTCACGATAATTCCCCTCGGCAAATTCTGGGGTTCCAACTCCTTGGACTTGAAATTTCACGTAACTATACGTCCCGTTGCGGTCAGAGCTTGGCCGTCCGTGAAAAAGAAATATATTTACTACTTTTGAATGTCGAGCGAAAGCGTATTGATTACAGGCCACCGGCCAAACTTTCTCTTCGCCGAATCGTATGCAAAGTGTAGGCCACTGAAAAATTCACGAAACACCAACACGATGCAAGAACTACGAAACGTAAACGCGAAACGGCTACAGTGAGCTTCCGATAGTGTAAAATGCGAAACGCTTCGTGTTGGAATTATGCTGGCAAACTTTGGACAAGGAAGTAGATTTAGGAAAAACAAAGAAACGTCTCGAACGAGAAATTATCGACGTTTGAAATAGATAAATTGTAAATAAAAAAAATAAATATTGTTGATTGCGAACTTGAATTTTTAAATTTGAATAAAATTCAGATAGCTTCGCTGGAAGTGAGTTCTATATATGAAGTACGGAATAATTTAATGGCAGGGATGATCTTGAAAGGTCTATCGCTTTTATCAAGCCCCACATTATAATTAAGAATAAATTATATGGAGGGAAGCACGAGTAACAATTGACCCCTGTTAAATATCGAAAGTACAATTTTGTGTAGAACGAACGATAACAATACGGAGAACACGCGAAAATAAAGAGGCGAGTTATGATGTAGACCGGAATTTCACGACCGTTAAATTGTGAAGGCCAGCTACGGAATTAATATTTTCCCTAGCATGTCTGTTTAAAAAGAAAATGGATTAAATGTTGGAATCGGTGACGTGAAAATATAATTGAAAAATATTATCAAAGTTGCGAAATGAATATTTCAATACGAACATTATTATTTTCAATATAATTACAAATTCAGTCCTATTCACATTAACACTCCAAGTTGGTGGTTTAATAATGGAAATACTATACGTTACTATCATCCTGATGCATTATTCGTTTCCCTTAATTGTACAGAAACGCGATCCTGGTTTTGATGAATGTATCTACAGTGTTGAAATGATACATCTATCGTATTTCCCTTTTACTCGACCATTACAACGTTCTGAAATTATTTGAAACTAATACATATTCCTTCCAACGATCTGTTTTCGAATTTTTATATACATTAAATTAAGGAATTTCGCAAAATCCATTTACTAAAATCCATTTTAACACGACTATTGAATATTATTTTAAGATACTTCGAATATTAATATTATATTACATTGTGTAATCAAAAATTAGAACTAAAAATCAGTACTACAAGAATGTCGAATCTTTTTAATATATATCAAAAATAATATTAAAAAGCATATCATAATTAAATGCAAGTAAACGAACAAAAAGAATCAATACTACAGTTTCATTAACCAAACCAGCAAACATTAAACCATTTGACCGAAGCAGTAAAGTTGTCCGATAAAATAAAAACAAAGGGATCCTTACGTCATTCCACTACCAACAAGACTAATTCTACAAGCTAGAACTTTTAATTATTTACCAGTCCACTAGCTCTGCGAAAAAAAAAAGAAAAAGAAAAACAAGACAAGAAAATAAAAACAAAAGGGCTGCTCATAGGAAGAAGCTCGTTCAATACCATTCCACCGCGAACATCCATTATCTGCTCAATTATTTATCGACGGTGTGCCGTCAAATCAAACACTCGCTGCCAGGAATAACACGTTCCCTCGATGTAGCTCGAAAACGGAAGATGTCACGTGAAATTTACAGGAAACCTGTTGCAGAACAATGCCTATTATGAGAGGTGAATCGCTCTGCTCGGATGGTTTTCAATTCAGCCCGTACAAAATCCGCATGAAAATTCATGTTACGCGTCGAACCTGTCCCGTTTTGCCGGAAGTAAACCGATCCAGTGTATTTAATTGGATCGAACTGTTCGTACTTGATAACGTGACAAGACACCCGCGTTGATGGATACAATCGAATGAGAAGCGTCAGACTCGTCGACCGAAAGATCGAAGTCGACGTCTCGACAGCTTTGAAAATAGAGATATCACGCTGCCGTCGACGCAGACATTCTCCGAGGGGAAAAATCATATGCAAAATGTTTCCTGGAATTGACGAGCGTGGCAATCTGACGCGAAGTTGAAATTAGCTTCCCTGCTGTGATCGATTTTTATTGGTAAATGGGATTTTATTCTTTTTTTTTTCTTTAATATCCTATTAGATAAACCATGTTAGTCGCTCGGTCTCGATAATCCTTAGCAATTTTATTCTTCATAAGTTGCCATTGAGTTTTTTTGTTTTATTTTAACTTTTTTTTTAGAATAAGCTAACTTGCAATATGTATAACGTAAGTGTGTTATGTTTAAGTAAAAGGGTAATAGAACTAATTTTTACTCGACGATTTAAGTGGAGCTCGCATAATGCGATTTGTAATATTTATACGAAGACACGATGGTGCACGATATTTATTTAACCTAGCCTTTAACCAGCCTTACAACTTTTTTTTCACAACTCATTTTTTCACAGTCAATTAGATAAAAACTTCTGCGACAAAGTAACAATTAATATATTTATATATTATTAAATTACTGCGTACATAACTACATAAAAAATTTCACACACGAGAACACTCGTGTCTGTCAACTAAGTACTCCAACTTCAACCCTAGCGCGATATTACTAAATTGCATTAATTTAACTAATTTACGATAAAGAACAAATTTAAACGAACTACATAACTCTTCGATATCTCTTGCTTAAAATCGCCTAGTTTCAAGACTTCCATTTCTCAACCAGATAACATTGCCCGATCCAACTACATAAAATACCGACCAAAATTTTCCTTACCGATCATGTATCAGATTTCATCGAACAACCCTCGATGTGGAGAGATTATAGCTGGAAGATCGGGTTTCGGTAACTTTGCAAGTTACCGCGAACGATATCGGCTAATCAAACGGAATCTATCGAACATGCGGAGGGAGTTGAAGGGTGCACAGGGTGAACGTAGGAACGGAAAACGGTGGAAATACTGTAAACCAATCGGTATTGGCAACACGCAGGTGCACCGAGGGCGAAGCCAATCGAAAGTGCGCGTCCTGTGCAACAACGATTGCCTGCGATTCTTAATCCTAAAACATCGCCCTTTAGATTGTCCGCCAGGATTAAAGCTACAACCCTGTCGTTCTCTGAACGTTACAACGCGGCTTCAGTCTTTGGGTGCACGATACATTTCACGTTCGAGCCCTGAACGCCAAACGCTTTCAACCTTTGCGCCCAGAAACGCTGATTTCGAACCGCTTCTGTCTATTGACCGGTTACGTGCAACCCTTTGAACCGTTTCACAGGTGGAGATCAATGCAGGATTATCGAACTAAATCGGGATAAAGGGTGGACTCCGGGTATTTGAAGCCTGTTTTATGAGACGCTGTATAAATACCCGGACCGTTTTTAAATAAGGGTAGGTTTTGTTCTGGAATTTTTTGGCGCGTTGCACGATTCGAAGAATGCAACCGATTTTTAGTGAACGAAAATTTTTATGTTTTATTGTTCTTTTTTTTTTAAATACATATGTATGTTTATTTAAACACGTATATCTTGGAATAATATTTCATAGTATCATTCTGCATGAATGTTTCTGGCTAATTGTTGGAACTACAGGATGTTGTAATTATTTCGTAATTTTATACTTTATAGGCGATGTACACTTTATGTTACCTTTCAAGTCCGATATTTAATTTATGCTGCAGCTTAGGTAGAAGTAGTTGGTAGTAAAACTTGAGCAACAGCTTTAATTAAATCTCGATGTTCTTAATTACGCAATTGAGAGTTACTAAATAAGAAAAGAGCACCGTAGAGAAAATTAAACTATCGATAATTGATACAGAAGATGACGGTCACGTAATATAATTTTATAAATTGATAAAAAAATAATTTCCTATTTTCTTTGAATATTTCTTACAAAGAAAAGGAAAAAAGAATGAAAATAAATAAGAGAGTGAAAGAAGCTTTCTTGTATTACAGATATTCTGCTTGCGGGAAATATAAAAATTGTTCGTCAAGCGTGTTCATTTCGGTCGGCTGAGGATTTCAATATGCCTTCGTACGTATCTACGTAGCGTGATTTGCAAACATGATTACACTTGCGCAAGCATTACTGTAAATATTAGCAACCGGATTGCAAACAATATTAAATATGTAATTTCGTGTACGCGCGCATCCCCGATGAATCCGCTTGGTTGCAAAAACAGAAGATTATTAATTTATTGCCGCGCAATATTTTTTACCAAAGAAACTGTTTCGAGTAATTTTTTGTTCCGATGCATGCTCTATTTTTTACGAGTAAGAAAACTCGTTCTCTTCCTCGAGAAAATTCTGTTCACTCCTTTGTTTCCATTTTCATTTATAATTTACTTTGCGCTTTCCGAAGAAAAGAATGAGGAGAAATTTGTTTAAAATTAACAAAGAAAATCTATAAAATGATTTATATCAACATTTTCCGCAATTTCATTGAATTAATTTTAGTAAATTCTAATTACTTTATATCTAGTATCGACAAAAAAATATTAAACGAAACGAGGTATTCTGAAAGATATAAAAACCTGAATTCTGGAATTTAAAAACGTAGAATTAATATAGTTTAATGAAGTTTCTATGAAAAAGTGGTATACCTCATTTTACGATAATACATACGAAAATATTGAACGAGTTGTTTGTAAATTAACTGACTTAAATCACGTTAATTCTCGTTCGCCGATCAAATTGTTTTAATATCAATTACTTTCGTATCGAGACAGAAAGCAAATGTTACATTATTCAAAATAGCATAATACATATAACATCTTCGATTTGTTTCACCGTCGAATTCAATTAAACTAAATTTATTGCAATGCATCGTTTCAGCAATAACTGCACTTTAATTTTCATTACGTAATATTCTATATGCCACTTTGCGAATATTAATATGTACCTTTTTAAGAGAAATAAATTGTTATGAGCGCCAAAAGATGATATTAAAAAAAAATGACACACAATGTTTATCGATAGTTACGAGCAATCAGTACCGCTGACTAAAAACTGTGTCGAGTCCTTTAGTAAAATTTAACAAAATATCAAGTTTGATTTTCCCAGAAAGCAATCGCGCAAACACGAGTTACAAACTCACAAGCACGTATTGCAGGTCCCTGTTCGTGACCACAGATGTTTGCACAGTTTTAATAGTAGTAGATGCCACATAAAAAGGCACTTCGTAAAATTGTCAGGAGCAATATTACCATCGCAAACACACGCATAAAGCCATTAAATCATTGTCATCGGAACGATCCGATCAAGGATGTTTTTCTTAGAAAAAATGGGAAAATGAAAAAAAGAAACGAATGGTTATCACTTGAAACTTGCTACGTGTACTAGATTCATCGCATAAATATAATTTTCCATAACCTTTCGATCCAAGAATATATTAACCTTTATGGGACGTTAACATTTTGTACATAACTTGTCGCTAACTTGTTTTCTAAACCGATGTGGTTCTTTTTATTCACTTTTTTAAAACAGCAAAATATTAACACAAGTTTAAAACGATGATTGAAATAATTTAAACGTTACATACGACGGATACAGAAAAGTTGCAACGTCGCGTCAGACGTGATACGTGCGGCCGACAAGGGTTAACGTTTAAAAATTTCCCAACTTAATTAATTAAACTTTAAAATACATCCATACAAATTTCTCTCGCTTTAGAACAATCAGTTACATATTCCAAAGTAATAAAACAACGAAAGCCAATTAAATTGAAAACTAACTTTCTCGAACTAAAGTCGAAGCTGGATGTTCAAAGTGAAACGAAACAGCAGAAAAAATATTAAAAAAAAAAAAAAAAAAAAAAAAAAAAAGTTCGCTTCGCCCTTTTCTCCAAGATTTTTAACTATCCGTAATCCAACAAAAAAGTTCCAAGTCATTAAAGCTGACGAAGAGTATCAAACGACCCAGAGAGCATCTTGCGAACGTTTCAGGGCAACTAAACGACCGCGTAATTACGCGTTCAACGAGAGCACAGCGTTGTCCAGGATGTGGCGAGAGTACTCGAGCTTAAGCTTGAGTTAGAACGCTTCCTCGAATGCAAATTATGCGGTCCAGCGACAGTGTACCTCTCCAGTCAGAATAAAAAGCGGGAACAAACACTCGGAACAACACGGAATTTCGCTCGCGTGCTGTTCCACCGCGCCACGACCCAGTTCCACGGATCTAATTAACTGTGAAACGAGCAACCGCTTTCGTTTGTTTTCCCCCATGAGCCACCACGATCTCAACCTGTTCGCACACCACTCGATTCCCCATTTTTCCTTCCATCTTCCACTCCATTGACTCTGAACCTTTCCTTGATAACTTCGCAGTGCTTTAACAACGAATTGCTTGTTTCTTAACCCGATTCAAGGGCGTTTTTCTATTCATCGTCTGTGTCCAAGTTTTTTTTATTTTAAGAAAAATGTTCGATAGGGATTGGAATTATTAAAAAAAAAAGAAGAAAAAAAAATATACGAAAGAGAAGAAAGGAAGGTCCTCGGGGAATGTTTTTTTGACTGATCACGAAGTCCCTTCTTGGATGACGGTGATAAATAATATCGAGATGGATGGCGACAAGTTCTGTCACGATTAAAGCGAACCGGAGGAAAATTGCTATGAAAGAAAAGTTATAAACGATCGCTTCGAATTCATATTTTTTGGAATATAATAAAAAAAGGTAGAACTTTGGTAGGACATTATTTCATCTATTTAGTGTTATAAAAAGCGCTATAATTTAGATATTTTGTGTATTTTTTCATCTCACTTTCATCTCACTTTCATCTCACTTTTAGATTTCTTATAAATGCATAAAAATCCACAGTCTGGTGAGCGTGTTTTTAGAATTTGTTTTAAATGTTCCAGAAACGAGAAATTCGAAAAATTTCCCTCTACAGATACATTAAACAAGTCCAGACGATCGTTCGCATCTCCTGAAACCTCTCCTCGGCGATGACTTCTATCGGGATGACTCAGGGAAAAAGGAAACGTGCTAACGAGCCCCGGTCAGCATTAATTGTAACATCCTCCCGACGGTGGCGAACCGCTTCCGTCGCGCGATCGCCTCGCCTCTGAAACGAAGGAAGCTGCCAAGACGACCTCAACACCCACGCACTCCGACTATAGGCCCTTTCCTCTGATCCCGCCTGCTGACGTCTTTAACGCCGCTTCTGAAACCGCTCAACGGTGTTGGATACTAGAGAATCCGTCTGGATCAAAGAATAACAGCTGGCTACCTGAGAGAAACTGACTAGCTCGGCTCGTTGGGCTTTTATACCACCGTTGCGATTATTTTACCACGTTCAATGTAAGATTCATATTAGAAACTAAAATTAATCGTTTCTCGTTAGCTTTTAATTTCGCGTATAGGTTTAAGAATCTGGAAGTCTGTGATACGAATATTTAAAAATATTCACAAGAATATAATAAATATTGTAAACCAGTGACAATAGTACTTGATCGAGAATTCTTCCTCGGCCATAAAATAATTCTCAGCTCCCTTCCGATCCCTTCTTATAGGAAACGATTTTACTCGCCCGAACTTATACTTAACCGTTTAAATTGAATAATATTCCTCGTCCTGTTTATCTTTACCCACATTGGAACTACAGTTTGACCATTTTTGATCACTTTTCATCATCCTACGCAAGATTCAATATTGTTCAGAACTTCTTTCAAGTTTTATAATTTCCATTCCAATTGAAAACGAATAAACGCAGTGAAAAAGAAAGATCGTGAAAAAACTACGACAGAAAATTTACAATTTCACTGCTTATCACTGCTTGACATAGTGGCACGATTAAAAAAATTGTTCTACGTTGTGTTTCTATTTCTACCAAATTTACCAGTACCCACAGTAATGACTAAACTGCATATAATAAATTAACAGGGCATACATTAAAATTTTTCAGAAACATAAATTAAAAAAAAAACCTGTCTAAAATGTACAATTTTTAAGTTGCACCATCGAACACCAAACAACGATATCATCTGCTAAATATATTATCCCTCGATCATCTACACGTAACATCCCCCAAGTATGAATTTGGTACCGCTTCCAAGTTTCGATTTCCGCTCCGCCATGGAAGGGTGTCAATTAAGAGAGAACCTATAGAGAACTTACAGAGAACCGGTGGTCCAGTGACTCAATCTTTGCGGGACGTTGAAAAGCCGTCCGATCGAACAGACCACGTTCTGACAACGCGTTAACGCGATTGCAGCTACGTTGTCGATTGGTTGTACACGCCGTGGCGTCCAACGAATTTCCAACAGAATCGCGTCATGTCGGCGAGGCCTTAAGTGCATTACGCCGTTTACGAGGCAGTAGCACTCTCATTCCGGATACAGGTACCGTAGACATTAAATTCAACGCACGTCAGAGCGTGCCGCATGCGGGTACGGGACAAGTAGCACAAACGTTGTCCACCTCCCTCGCCCCTCTGGGATTCACGTTTTACAGTCTCGTTTTATTGCACACACGCCGATAAAATTCAGTCGAGTAATACCCTTTCTGATAAACTTTATCGGTGGAACGTAAGAGACACGATCAAGAAACGGTTTCGCTGGAAACGCCGCGTTTCTTCGTCGTTTCGCCTTCGCCATGCATTGTGAGCCACTCAAAATGTTTCGAAGTGAAGAATGGCGAGAGAGTGGTGTTTGATGTTTCGGTGATCACCTTCTGTGCGTTTTATATGTTTTTTAGATGCTTTTTCTTATCTCGTCGTCGATCCAATTGGGTCCTGATTTTTTTTATATCCTTTTTCTTTTTCTTTTTTTTTTTGCTAAGACATTTAATTTTGAGAAAAGTTAATTTTTAACATTGCTTATAAATACCATTATAATAATTGTTTCGATATGGAATATTCGTGTAAGAAAGACAGAAAATTGTGGTAGAGATGAGGGATGTTTTTCTTGTATTTTTTTAATCTTTATTCTTTATGTTATTTATACTTTACGTTTGGTTTGAATTAATTAGTAAAACTTTCAATTTTCATAACCGAGGAATTATAGGCGCTTCGTTTCAATTTTATTTTACGCTTTCTTCTGACGCAATTATAATTGCCAATTTAATTATTGATGATGTTTGGGAATGGAATGCTTTAATTCTGTTCCAGAGGATGAGAATGTTTGTCGTAATAGAAGCGAGAATTACAGAGATACTGATATCACGGTAGACGAATCTTGTAATAAGATTTCTCCGAGCAGACACTGGAGACGTGGTCTTCGCGTCGACGTCAATAATTATGCTTTAATCAAAATCGTGACGAAATTTCCTTTGATCCTTTGCTTGATAATCGTTGTTATTCAGCCGTAAACAAAGTAATAATCGCATGGCTGTGCTTCCCTCATCTCCTTCTGACAATCGGCCATAATTCGAATAAATTTCACGAAATTATTGCAAAACTAGTCTGTCATGTTCAAAAATATAATCTCACTGTCAGAGAATATTTTTCTAAAAATATGTAGAACATTGTTCGTAGTTTGAACAATTTTTATTTAAAAAAAAACAATATCACTCAGATATTAATTTAAAAATATAGAAAAAATATCGTTTCAAATTTCAAAACGCTAATAAATTATTAAGCATTGAAAAAAGATTGATTAATCTGATAATATTGGCTGATATCACGAGTAGAATTTCTTTGAGCATTTTTCTTCGATCGTTAAAAGAAAATGAAACGCATATTTCCTTTCCACATTCTTGAAAAAAATCATTTCGAGAGCAAAGAGAAACTCGCAAACAAGCTTCTCATCTTTTGCGATAACATCACGTAGAAAATTGAGACTTCTATTTCTATCATCGGAAGAGATTAAAGATTGCGAAAATATTTAAAACCAAATTAAAACACAAAAATATGAAGCATGGATTAAAGTATCGTTTTGTGATTGAAATAATTATAACATAAAAATTATTACATTTATCTTATACTTCTAGTATGTATCGATACCTATGGATTTCTGAACAGTTTCGAGCACGCAAATATTTAAAAAAACTTTTTATAATGATCATAACGAGCTCGAAAGTAGCACAGTTTATTTTGTAATCTTTTAGAAAATAATGATGCATAAATCGATAACGACAGCAGACGTTAATCCCTCAATGCTTATTAATTTTTAATTAATAAACACTGTGCTGCGTGTTAATTATTTTCCTTAATTATCATTTATATTTTACGAGAAATCTTCTAAAGCGGATGGAAACGAAATCACACTATCCCTTTAATTTATTCTCTATCTTCCATGCTACATTTCAATGCTTTTCTTATTAATTTTTCACGAAACATATATATAATTCTAAATTCACCTTTAAAATAACAAGACTTACCAAAAAAAGTAGTCTACATCGACAATTTGTAGAAAATTAAAAAATTAAAAAATTAAAAAATTAAAAAATTGCACAGAATGTATTTAATATAAAATAAATACATACAGAGTACTCAAATTATAGTGCTTCTTATAACACCTAGGATGTAAAATGTAAAAATAATTAAATCATTTTCTTCGCACCTCTACCTTCTGTACCATATTTTCAAAAACATGAATTTGCATAAAAATCCGTAGTCTAGACATCGCACCCTCAATAAAAATAAACCAACCCTCGCCTCAATAATTCCGCCATCTTCTCAAACTCAAGAATTCCTTAATTACTCATAAACCGATCCTTGGTTACCAAAACCCATCCAATATACAATACACCCGCCCAACAACCCAAACCACTTTCTTATACAACACCCCGTTGGTCGAACGCAAATACAAGAAGCGAGTTCTCGATAATGCTTTCTCCTTCCTTCGTGATCACGTTCGTTGCGCGAGCAGACGCGAAACAATCAAGTGCACGGTTTTCTCTCCAAACAGACCTAATAGATTTCGAGCTACGTGCGAGCCGATTAAGCCCCTTTCTGAACCCACGCTAAGGGTGTGTATATGTACACGCCCTGAGGAAGCAAATTTTCATTCGCGAAGCGTTGCACGGTGGCAAGAAATCAGCGAGCAACTTTATGGTGCCGTGGAACACTTTAAATTTGGTACACGCCGCGGGCAAGAGGTTAATAGCCAGCTTAAGTGCGAAACATGAGGGGACATTCGTTAGGGGCTCTATGAAGCGTCGCTTATGCCAACGTTAGTGTCTGGTAGCAGCACGGCACCGCGTGGCTCGCAAAATAACTCTCTTCAACTATGCAAAAGAACGGCCGGGATAAAGCTATGCTGCGCGAAATGAGACGAAACCAGAGGGATGGACATGGCTAACTCTGCTGTCCTTCTCGGGTCTGGTGAGACACGAAATGAAGTTTACTTTTTACATAAATACTATGCTTTTATCGGATTTACTTCCTTAGCGTTGCGCATTTTGTAAGTCCGCCATGTTTTAAAATTAAAGAAAACAAATTTTTAAGAGATGCAAATCTGGAGCGCGAGTTAAAATGATGGACACGTGAAATTATATTATGCTTTCTTTGGGGATAACGATGAAGAGGAATTCTGATGATTGGGGGCTGCTGAGATTGCACAAATTTTGAATGTAATATAAATCTAATTTAACAACTTCTTTAAAATAGAAATAAAATATATTTCTATTTTAGTGTATCCAGACTGTTTTCAAAGTAAAAACTAAAATAAACCATCTGATATCTAGAACAAAGGAGAACTACCCAGTGAAAATGACACACCTGTAACAATAAGTAGAACAAATCGAGTTTGACGCCCCTGAAGCATTCAAGTAATCAGCAAAGTTGGAACGATTCAAAGGAGAATTGACTTATCGATACAGTGAAATTGTGGTTAAAAGTTTCAACCATTGAAGATTCGTAGATCAGAAAATCTAAAAATTAAAAAAATCAGAAGTAAATCTAGCATACAGATATATTCAAATATATTTCAACATTCTCTGAATTTTTGAATAAAATCAATTTACTTCGAGTACCAAAACTCCTCGATATCGTTCCATTAGTGGTTCTACAAATTTTCTCAATCCTTACGAGCCATCATTCTAACAAGTAGAACAGCTCTACCTATTGTCTATCACAGAAGCGAAACTCAACAAGGAAATTACTTCCTCGTGTAAAACACATAAAAACAGAAAAAGAATCTCTTCGTCGGTTACCTAAAACCATAAACTTTAGCAATTCTGCCTCAGCCTTCGTGACTTCGTTACAAGTTTTACAATGACGTTTCTTACTCGACAACGAACAGGTAGTTTTAACGTCTCCTAAACAAAACGTTTCGAAGGATCAATAGCGGTGCGCCATAAACGTCATCGTGAAAGAATTCATTCGCCTACGTCACGTTCATTAGACGATGAATAAATAAATCGTATTTGCGTTATCAGAAGGGACCAATTCGAAGATACCGCGGCAACAATAAGAAGAACATTCTTCTGCCGAAAGCGTCGCGGAAGTCGATCCCTTGTCGGATCCCTTCGTATTGATAATTAAACGACCGACGCTTTCATGTAGCGCATAATGAATAATTTAAGCATTCCGCCAAACGAATTATTTATGCGCCTTCGATGTATTGACGTCGCGCACTTACAGCTGAACGCTAATTTCTTGCATAAATTATACCTATCGGTTCTTCCGACGAAATTACCAAAGAATTTATATTAATTAAGGATATTTATAATTACTATTTATAAAACATTGCACGTTATTTCAACAAGCTTTTTTCTTTAAGTAAATAAATATAATCGGAAAGGTAGGGTGTTTAAATAATTTTTATCTTAAATGAAATTCTGCTAATTTAACCCTGCTATCCTCCTCTGGTCTATACGATCCGAAATGAAATTTTGAAACGAATATTTTTACGCAAATACTAAGTTTTTCAGCATTTCTTTATCAGATTTAGCGTGTTTAATTTTTGCGTGTACTTCTTTAATATTGTACAACGTATTTTGTGAGTCTAAGATATTTTAAACATTAAAACAAAATTTTTTAAAAGGCATACAAACGTGTAAACGAGGAGAAAACCTCGAAAACCAGTACCGAATGGAGCCCATAAACCCGGTCGTATTTCACCGATTTAATATCTGTTTCGTCGAAAACCACCAGGCTTCAGATACGCGATCTCGCATCGAAAAAAAATCGGTTAACTAAAATAACGAAACCGCGAAGTTCTATTAAGCTTTGCGGTCCGCGCGAATAAAACTGTTTCGTTCTAGCCGAAATCGGAGAATCTGATTCCTGTTGAAGCTCCACCGGCACCATCGCCGTCTAATTAAAATCCGTCTGCTGTCAATTTTAGCGATATTCCGCTGTGCAGCGTGCGTCGAGTGTAATTAAAGCAGCACGTGCACGAATTATGTATCCTAACCATAACGTTACATCGAGACGATTCGTGTGATTAAGTCAAGCCACAGCAGCGCTGAACTTTGATCAAGACGCGATTCGAGTCGACGTATCGTGTTCGAGGACAATTTTGGCTCGACACCATACGCTTCGGACGAAAAAGACACTTCGGTTGCCCTTTCGAGGGAAAATGTTAAAAGCTGCTCGAAGAAATCGATGGATCATGTTTCTGGACAACTAAGGGGAACGAATTTTTGGGGCGAGAACAATATTGTGTATTTAATAGTTCGGTGATGGATAGGGAGCGAAGAGAACGATGAAAGACGAGAAAGAGTCGAATGGAGAGTGGTATCGGGTCTCGTAGTGAATTTTTTGTAAGTTGAACCTTTTTAAGGTTTCTCGAGCTCCGTGTCGGAGCTTTGAGAACTTTCCTTGGTCTCTGTGTGTTGGAATATTTATTAGCGGGTGCAATTGTATGAAAGGGGCAGAGAGTACGCTTTAGTTTCCCAATTCACAGAAGAAATATTTGTAAAAGGAAACAAAGCGTTCGATACTGGTTTAACCGTGCTGTTTAATACCTTCAAGTAGTCAATTAATGTTGGACGAATCACGATGTGCTCGTCGCACAAGGCTAACTGAAAGATACGGAGCATTTGAAGCTACGCAAAGGATCTGTGTCGCTGTTCAAGTTAAGCTGAGGAGCTTAAAGAGCTTTTGTCTCTATTACTAGAGAGGAGCGTTGACTTAATACCGTATCGTGTATGAGGAATAAGATTTTGTTCCGTGAAAACGTGTTGTTAAAGGACGGAGAGGAACAAGACCGTGTAAATCGTGTTAACTACAAACAGCAACTTCTCCAATGTACCACGAGATTGAATAAGAAAAGAAAATTAATAAAGGAAACAAGAATCGATAGGATATTAAGAATTTTTTTAAAATCTTTTTCATAGGAATCGAACGCAGGTGATCAAAAACTCTGGTCCGCGATTCAATGCGCCACAACGTTACAAAATTGTACAATAAGGAGAAAATAGAAAAATTAATTTCAATGTTTCACAAATGGCCAAGGCAAACTGCTCGAGCTACTCATAATACGTTTTCCCGGCGTCGAACAATGTCGGATAAAACAAACGAAGCGGCGCGCGCGTAAAACGTACAAAGCAACGTTCATTTTATGCGCGACTCTTTATTTAACTTTGCCCGCCACAAACCATGGTATTTGTGCCTGTGAGCTCTTCATTAATGTCCCGTTTCCCCCTCAACCATGAAACGTTCCCTCGTGTAAAATCAAACCGTAAAATCGTCGTACATTTTAAATACGAATATTTATGGCGGCCACGAAAATATCCGGCTTAAATCACATTTTCCTTTGACATGGCTAACGAAATCGCCTCCGTTGTTCGTAATCTCTGGATAAAACATCGTTAATCCCACAATGACCCTGATCAAGCAACGTAAATCGAATTGGCGGCTACGGATTGAAATAAACCGCGGATGTTTCGCTCTTCACGGACGTAGTATGGAGCGCTGATAGCTTGTGTCAGCTTAACGCGTCTAATTAAATGAATTCGTTGTCACGTCGGTGAAATGAGCGTTACAGGTTTGGTAATTAAATGCGCATGTTCGATGAACCTAAAATGGTGTTGGTAATTGAGGTTTTGGTGGACAAGTAGCAACGGTGTTTATTACAGAAACGACGAGAATATTGATTCGTTGGAACGGTAGAAGGTAGTTTCACGCGAAAGATGTTCTTTAGATAAAAATATAAAATAGCGATGTGTAATTGAAATTGAATAAATCTATAAATGTGTTATTTTAAAAATGACAGTATTAAATATAACAGGTAACCATTGAAAACGTAGCCTGTTTCGGTAACCAAAATTGAAATTTAATTCCTCGTACGTGTAAACGATGTTCTCCTTAATTAAAACATGTTTTTAACATTCCATATATGCAAGGTGGCTCCTGTATGCGTTGCAGGTAATTGGAACAAAATTTTGTAATGGTATACATTACACCGAATCCAACTTAATCCTTAATTTTACCACTCGTTTCAAAAACGATTCGAACACGTACGAATACCGCACGTAACTCCAAATTCTTTAGTAAAATATTAAAACGATATTGGTGAAATAATATTGTATGAAAATTAACTAACGGAAGAAAGTATGAAAAATAGAAATTGAAATAAAAAATGAATATTCCGTTACAAGGACTGGTCGAGAGATTAAAAAAATATACTTGGGAGTAATGAGTTCCTAATCTCAAATAAATTAACTCAACCTATATTTCAATTATTGTCATCAGAGTCCAATTATCCATTAATAAAGAAAAATTCACACACAATTTTAGGCACAACCAAAAAAAAAAAAAAAAAAAACGAGAAAGAAAAAAAAATGGAAAAAGAAAGAAATAATTAATTCAGAAAGTTCAATATACTTTCTTGTAACGAATCAGACGTGTTTCGTTTGTTCCACGAATTTGGTCTCACCCCCTTAGCGAAGAGAATATACGACACCGTGCATATCGACCAGTTTATTACACAAATTCGATGCATTATTCAAACGTTCCGCGTTCACGTATCGCACGAGATGGCCGCCAACGCTATCCTCGCTTTTTGTTTCGACGTGGCGTTCCTTGTGCCGTCGGTATCTTCGTTATCGATCGCCTATTCCTCGGCATCGGGATCATTTTACAAGCGTGGCTACCGGCCAGTGTGTCCGGCAGCAATTACGAGCCATATTTTACGCCCACCTAGTTCTAGCGACAAATTCTGCGTGCTCGACTAATCATAATGTTGAACTGCCTGTCTCGTGTTTTCACTCGCGAGTGGCACACAGTCACGATAGTGGAACATTTTGAATCCACCGAAGGGCCAATTCGCGAGAACGATTGATTCGAGTTCGCTGTGAACGGAGAATTGAAGCGAAGAGAAGAATACCAAGCGACTGTTTACGCTCGATACAAGATGACATATATTTTGACATTAATTCATATATGATATGTTAAACAAGAATTATTTGGAATGACGTCTCGTCTGCGGTAATCTATTTTATTGGTAATCGAATAGGCGGAAATTCGAATAACGGATTATCGTTCGTTATTTCCTAATTAGATAACGCAATATGCATGTTTAACAGCCGGAATAATCAGCTTTTTGATGAATCGGGTAACATAGATACAGCAGACGCAACGGCAGAAATAGAGTTGAGTTCCTCTTCAAAAGGAACCGTGTGATACGCACAGTGATACGAGATGATCTCAATGAAACACTGAAAACACGGCAGTATATTTTATTTCGAGACACCGATGTATCTCTCCGACAGAAAAATGGTCCCTTCCTAATAAGAAAAATCACAGGAAACGAATCAAAGCTAAAGATTGATGCTTGCGAGATACGAATTTCTAAACACCTAGAAATATCGTGCTCTTTTCGTAAAAAAAAAAATATATATATAAAATTATAGAAAAATAGNGGAAAAAGAAAGAAATAATTAATTCAGAAAGTTCAATATACTTTCTTGTAACGAATCAGACGTGTTTCGTTTGTTCCACGAATTTGGTCTCACCCCCTTAGCGAAGAGAATATACGACACCGTGCATATCGACCAGTTTATTACACAAATTCGATGCATTATTCAAACGTTCCGCGTTCACGTATCGCACGAGATGGCCGCCAACGCTATCCTCGCTTTTTGTTTCGACGTGGCGTTCCTTGTGCCGTCGGTATCTTCGTTATCGATCGCCTATTCCTCGGCATCGGGATCATTTTACAAGCGTGGCTACCGGCCAGTGTGTCCGGCAGCAATTACGAGCCATATTTTACGCCCACCTAGTTCTAGCGACAAATTCTGCGTGCTCGACTAATCATAATGTTGAACTGCCTGTCTCGTGTTTTCACTCGCGAGTGGCACACAGTCACGATAGTGGAACATTTTGAATCCACCGAAGGGCCAATTCGCGAGAACGATTGATTCGAGTTCGCTGTGAACGGAGAATTGAAGCGAAGAGAAGAATACCAAGCGACTGTTTACGCTCGATACAAGATGACATATATTTTGACATTAATTCATATATGATATGTTAAACAAGAATTATTTGGAATGACGTCTCGTCTGCGGTAATCTATTTTATTGGTAATCGAATAGGCGGAAATTCGAATAACGGATTATCGTTCGTTATTTCCTAATTAGATAACGCAATATGCATGTTTAACAGCCGGAATAATCAGCTTTTTGATGAATCGGGTAACATAGATACGGCAGACGCAACGGCAGAAATAGAGTTGAGTTCCTCTTCAAAAGGAACCGTGTGATACGCACAGTGATACGAGATGATCTCAATGAAACACTGAAAACACGGCAGTATATTTTATTTCGAGACACCGATGTATCTCTCCGACAGAAAAATGGTCCCTTCCTAATAAGAAAAATCACAGGAAACGAATCAAAGCTAAAGATTGATGCTTGCGAGATACGAATTTCTAAACACCTAGAAATATCGTGCTCTTTTCGTAAAAAAAAAAATATATATATAAAATTATAGAAAAATAGCTCCTCGATCGACAACGACTGGAGATTAATCAAAGATGCAAGGACAGGATTATCGAGCAAGATCAAAACGTATTTCTGGCGAGAGGATAATACGTACGGTCTGGTATTCATGTTCTACGAGAAGACACGAAAGCCTTTGTACATCGTCTCGCCTCGTAACACATAATTTAGAACGCATAAAGAAGTTTCGAGACGATCTCGAATTTTCTTTGATATTGGTACACGGCACAGGAAAAGTAGCTTCCGTTGAACAGGTACAAGCAGTTTCATTAAAATACGTTTGTGGTTTGCCTCCATATTTCGCTGCGCCTATACAACATTTAACCTACTTGCGGCGAAGTGAACGCTGGACGAATTATATGAAAGGAAATACCTGTACAGAAGGATCGTCAAAGAGCGGATAATATTATTTCTAAATGACAAGGAATTAAATCTGCATAAGGAAAATCGACCGTACAGAATACTTCGGCTAATTGCTTGAATAATCCTATTCACTCGAAGCATCGATCTTAACTGGAAAACGTTCGCAAATGTTCCAAATGATTATATCTTAATGGCAGTGTATGGAGAAGTGCATTTAATAGACTTTCTCTTGAGATAAATTTACGTTGCTGTAACAAGCTACTATGCGAGCACACGTATCACAAATATACGCTTCGGTGCTTACTTTACTGTATCGAAGAACATAAGATACCCGTTTGAAACATTTCAAGCAACACCTAGACCAATAAGATCCGATACTCCACGGTATGGAACATGAGCAGCTCTACGCGTATGATTATAGTCCTACCAGGCCTAATAAAGATAACCACGAACATAAGGAGTCCAATAATGGCAAAACAAGACCCAAGAGATCTAATATTGATAATACCATGCTCCATGAAGAGTATTATAAAGTACGAAGTAATCTTAACATTTTCAAACGTTAAAAAATAATAAAAAAAGAAAAAGAAGTAAGAAAAGAGGAAAAATGTAGATACTTAAAATAATCACGTAAAATCTAAAAATTGTGAAAATCTGAAATTGAAACAAGGAATGTAAGAAAGTCCAAGGATTCATAAAAGGATCGAATAGTCTCTAATATGACATGAAAGTCATTAGATCCATCGAAACACTCTATCTTCTAATAAAGATCCAGATAATGACAATCCACAGAGCCACACGAATTCTCAATAGAATTCAATATTCTATGGATCTCCAGAGATTACTAAAATACTCAGAACTCCGTGAGATCCTCCAAACTAGTGAATTATCCTCTCCTAGGGCTCCTAGAAACCTTCGAAATGACTCCGTATTCTACTATTCATCGGAGCTAAATTACACTCGTATCAATGCGCACACATCGTACAATTAGATTCTCGTAACAACGTAGAACAGTTATTGTTACGTTCATCAAAATTGTAACAAAGGCAGGTTCGTTTAAAACGTAGTCACAAACGTAACAATAGCACTAATTGGAATTGTTGAACGCTACTTACCATTAACATAAAGTCATTGCATCTCCTTGAATCACCTCGAGAACGTTATTTAGCTCCGTACAGAAGATGTAAGAAAAAAAAGAAATATAACAAAAAAAAGAAATGTAAAAGAAAGTCTGTTTTATCCTAAACAATTCTCTTCCTAATTCTCTTACTTGCGAAGATCGTGGAACCAAGTCAGAGATTCTTTTCATAAAAAATGGATAGATAATTATTTTTTAGAAATTCCTAGAAAGTAACAGATGTAAAATTTCTTGAGAATTCTTAAAAGTCACTCGAACAAAGCATCATCCTTCTCATCTAAATGTCAGATCGTCTTTCTACAATAATGAAATCTAAAATCACTCGAAATCCTCCTTGATACGAAATGAACCGACTAAGATTCGACTCCGCGTGACGAAAGAGATAGATTTGCGACAAAGAAGGGACACTAAATCCCTGCTTAATTTACTTAAATCCCTCTTTGCTCGTAAAAATGTCGAGGTTCCTTTCGATCTCCTTTGAAGGATTTTGTGGCTGACTGATGCCAAGCTGCATAAAATATTCGGTAAAGAAAAATTATTTAATACCTATTACCATATTGTATTCGTACATTGAGGAAGTTAATTAGTAATTTTAATACCGGGGAGCGGTACGATTTCACGATTTTCTTGCGGTTACACGGTTCAAATTTGTGGCGGCGTTTCAATGAAGTAATCCGAGAGATTAGTTTTAAAATTAAAGCATTTCCATCTGTTTCGAGGGATTAAAATTCTATTTACCATTAATCGGAATTTGTTAATCGCTGTATCCGAAATCGATTCAAAGTAAGCGAATTTAAGTTGGCTCTAAACACATGAAATTTCATTTCTCCGTTTCGTTTATATTTTCTTCTTCGCTTTAAAACGCTTATTAAATATTTCCATCCCGTATTTGAGATATTATAACATTCTCATTAAAATGATTTGAAAGCACTTCTCTCCGCTTTAATCCTCTCTGTCGACAACGATATTAATAAATTCATATTCTTGCTGTAACAAGCAAACAAAGTTCATGAATACCGAATTGTCAATAATACCATCGGCTACACGTTCAATCAATTTCTACTTCCAGAAATTAATATATATGAAAAGGGCGTATTTAATATTTCTAAATTATTCAGCCTATGGAATATTTACGACCTTCTGCATCGAAATGTGTTTTACATTTCATACCGTTGTATCAAAAATCGGATCAGAGGTACAACTTTTTCCCTTATATTGAACCGACACATTTTTGAAACCTCTGTATAATGAAACAATGTATCGCGCAACGATCGCAATATTTCTACCGAACCCCAAAAAGGTGTCTCACTTTCTAAAAAGATGACTCGATCTCGTATAGGCTATAAAACATTCCGCTCTACAATTCTTTCTACTACTATACTAATATTATAAACCCATATGTATTCGCTTCGACAAATATATTTTTTTCGTTTAGATATCAGTTAAATTTATGATGTACCAATTCTTTTAAAGAAAAAGTGAGCCATCGCTCCCCAAATTTCCCTACCAAACAACAAAAAAAGAAAAAAAAAGAAGAAGAAGAATAGGAATCACGAAAAAAACCAATCTGCCTAACAAAGAAGAAAATTTTGTTACTTCGAGACACACAAAGAAGCGCGTATCGATCAAAAGAAAGGGAAAAAGGGATCACCGAGCGGCAGACGAGTGAGTGTGCAAGCTCAGCCAGCTTCATCCGACAAATTGCAATCCTTGTCCGATCATAGAAGATTAAGCATCTATTTTACAGGTGATTTCACGGCGAGAAGTTCCAGTGTGCGACAAAGCGTGAAAGCTTCGGCTTCGTTCAGGTCAAATCGATAAATAGCCCGTATGGTCGGCGAACTAACCGCCTGGTGGATTCGCGAGGAACGTCTTGTCCTCGCGCTGAACAAAGAGGCTTAACGACGTCACCGGCCATTATTTCACCGCTGGGAAAATTGTTGGTGTCGAAGTTTTTCTCGTTCCTGACGACGGAATCGACAGGAAATTGCACACACCGCTATGGAGAAAAGTTGCGCGAGAAACGCATCTTCGGAGCCGAACGGCGGATAATGAAGGATAAACGCACGTGAAGAAGAGGAAAGTTCTGGCCACGTCGAGGTACGGTTGGAATTTTTGTACCGGAGACAAGCTTCATGGGCAATTTTGAAATTGTAATAGTTGTGTAAAAGGGAGAGAGGCGAGGAATAAATGCGGATATAAAAGGAATTGTTTGGTGTCGACGATGAATCGTAAATTCGTATGACAGCTTGTACCGTTTAGCGCGAAGCAAATTCAATCGATGTCTTTGTTGGAAATTAATGTGACAGAGCCACGTATCGTATAAAATACGCGTAAAATATTGAATATAAATCCTCGCCTGCGGTATTATTTTCGAAAACGTTTAACATTATGGGGAAAAAACGTGCAGAATTATTAAGAAGCAAAATTAATCGAGATTGAACGTACGTGTCATTTTCGACGGCAAAAATATCGAAGATAGTTAATCTCGTGGTGTAATTATAATGCGATCGATATAATAAGCAGTTACGTTCAGAGGAATACATTTCATCTTAGACTTGATACGGTTCTATTAAGCGTACGAGGCGTATAATTCGAATATGTCAATGTCACGTACCAGTCTATGTAGGCTAACAATCGAACAGCAAATTGTACCAACATCCTGTCATTATAAACCATTCAACCATCCTTAAAAGTGATATTCGAATATTTAATTATTGTTTGCGGTAAAACGAGAAAGTTAATTTATTACAGGCGTCTCGAAGTCATTTGTCGCATTAATTACGAAACCGCTTCGATATTCATTTAGATACGATGCTTTAAAATGAATTATCGCGCGGCAGCTGTGATTCATACGCAGGAAATTCTTTTGTTTTCGCGATGAAGGTCCAAAATTTTGAGCTGAATAAATTTATTGCAAGAGTTTTCCATATATCTGAAAGATCCTTTGAAAATTCCGGATACGATTATAAATTTCGCTGAAGAAATTTTAATTAGTTCAGCAATATTTATAGCCATCTTTTGTAAAATATTTTCTGAAGATTTTCCCTGTTGACGAAAATTGATCTAAAGGTGCGATAAAACGTTATGAACAAACTGAGAAAATAATTGTATCTAGAAGATGAAAATACTTTTGTACCATTATAATTGTAAAATACATATTATTGAAATTAATTGAAACCTCTAACCTCTCGATCGCTTCTTCCTATTAACCAATATTAACTCCTGTGGTCATCAATCGATGACCTATAACTTTAGGAAGCTACGTACCACTAATACCAACAGCACACAAAGTTCCTAGATAATCACCTATCTAATCACTAATCAGGCTTAACAGCTTAACTTCAATTAACGGACGACAATCGATGCTTTGTACATAACATAATCATACTTATTTTCTTATAATTTACGTCCTTGTACCAGAAAATCAAACAACTTATTTTAAATAAGAATTCACCATTTTCACGTTCACCATTACTGTCTACCCATCACTAACGTGTCAAGAATACAGTTTTTTTCTTTAAAATGAATCGAAAGTAATTTCTTTTGTTTCGAATAAAAGAACAACGTTGACGACATGTTTGAGCACGATTACGTCGCGTAGCCAACACTACCGCCAATGTTAAGGAATTTTGCTACCAAGGAACTATAAATTAATATTTTAACTTTTTCATATTTTTATCGTGTATTATAGTTACATAATGTGCATACTTTTGCGTAAACAATAGACGATCCCTATAATTAAATATTAAATTTATTTTCTGGGATCATCATATAGGAATGTAGCAGTATAATCATTCTAATAACTATATATCTAAAACACTATAATTCACAAGACAGAGAACCGCATTTTTTTCTAACACTCTTTATCCACCCACACATTTAAACCTGAATAATCGAGAATAGAATTAGATGAAAAGATTTAAAGCGCGAACAAGCTTCAATCGCGTCCTTGATTCTTTTTAAAAAAAGATTCTCCGACTCCAACCTTGGCAACTTTAATTCGAGAATCGAAAGCGAAAGAACATCTGCGAGAGTAATAAAAACGCGAACTCCCAGTACGTGTAATTTCAGATTTTACTTCTGCTTCAGTGTTTCCACTGAAGAACTCGAACGAGTGAAAATTTTTCAAAAGCAACCAGAGATCGCTTTCCAGCAACGAACCAGTACGGTTTTCAATTTTCTTCGTTACGAATTATTCAAAGGACATATTCTTCGCTGAAAATATGAGCAAGAACGTATACTTCGCTCGTATCTCTTACGCGAGCTAGGTGTAACTTTCCTTTCCCGATGAAATTAATTTCGCTAATGTACGGACAATAGATAAAAAAAAAAATTCGAAAGCTACTCAAGCTTTAGTAGGTTCTACGATGAATATTCTATATAAGTCCAATATCTCTTTTTATCCCCGATAATGCGTATTTCGTGTCATCAGCGCGTATCCGTACCACATAAGATGCATTTGATAGCGATATCCTCGATATTTCAAACGATAAAGCAATCGTACATAAAAGAACTTCTCAACCGGGAATAATTTTCTTTGATTCCTCGAATACGTGACCCTGCCGAGCTTCGTATGTGCCTGGAATTTATTGACTTTCAGAAGGTAATAGTACGAGTGCAATCTCGAATCATCTGACAAGATCTATTGATATTTTACGTTGAATATGACAATCATAGTTATTAATGTATCTGGATGCTGAAAGCGTCTGAAGTATTTGCACGTTCTTCTTAGAAACGTAAGTTATTAATATTGTTAGTGAAACGATAAGAAAAACGATAAGAAGTAATGCATGAAAATATTAATTTTCTCCATTAGTGATGGGTATAATATCAAATTTGTGAATTTGTGTTTGATAAATTTAATTTAATCTACCACATAAATCTGTTTTCCTTGAACGTTCTTGCGAATAATTAATAATCCATCGTTAAGCCACTTTGAATACCAGAAATTAAAATACAAGTAAGATTTCTATTTACGCGTGTAAAAAATAAAAAGATTATGGTCTAATGGAAACTGCGGTATAAATATGCATTTGCATAATTGATAAAAATAAGATATATTAATTTCAGTATTGCAAATAAATTTAATAAAAGTAGAGAAGTAAAATATGTAATTAATAACAGAGCAAAGAGCTTCGTCGCACACAATTTCGACCATAAAATTTCCATTTTAAACGTCTGGAAAATTAAGCTCGAATTGTAGAGGCGCGTGGCAAACACAAAAGTATCCCGTGTGGACAGGAATTTTTCATTAAATTTCAATTCATCGCTTCGTTTCCGTTTACTCCACCAGGCAACAGAAGAGAAATGAAATTTTCGCGACCAGGAAAAAGCGCAGAGACGTTAATCGCGACGGTCTACCGGAGCGCGGCAGGCTTTCGAGAAGCGGGGAACAATATGCTCGGCTAGGAGACAGAGAAGGCGGAAGCACTTTGAAAAATGAGTGCCCATTTCGAGCCTCGTATCGATCATAACTCTGACGTACATACGTACTTTTTCACGGACCACAAGAAACCATCTCCCGATGATGTCGAAAATTTTCTTCGAATGAAAACAGGACAGTCGATTCTTGCTTAAAACACGAATGAGTTTTTCTTCGAACAACAGCTGAACAGGATATCGATTGAAGTATGAAATTTGTTTAACAAATTAAAGAGATGTTTTCTGCACCTATGCATGTATATTTGCGCACGGATAATATTAATTGCAACGTACAGTAAAAATTTATATATTTTTTAACAGTTACTCGTGTTAATTTCTCGTTATATACCGTATTTTCAAAACATCATTATAATTATTTTTATTTTAGATTTTAGAAATACTTTTTGTACATTATTTCGAAATAATACCGATACTAATGAGATATCTACTGTCTGATCTTTTTAGAACCTTCAGAGAAAGAATACCAATTAAGAAACTTGATTACTATACTGAAAAAGAAAAAACGAAGCAATCTAAACTCTACGAACGTACGCTTCTATAAATCACAATCTATAAATCAGAATCCGACTAACACGTAAGTCGTTACACCTGCGCCATAACGAACTGCACCAAAGTGTACCAAACAAGTCAGCCAAATCCCAAGTAGTACGAACCAAATTTTTTTCGACCAAAAATTCCAACGATTCGTCTCAAACTTTGTCTCGGCGATAAAACACCCGTAACTTCCGACATCGTCGAGGTTTCCGAAAGTGGCCGCAAGATACGGACATCAAAGGAAGGAAACGATACGGGTCGGTGTAAAAGAAAATCCGACATCAATGTGGTGTCGGGGCAAAAGACTGAGAAACGAGGAAACTTTTACGAAGAAAAGCGTCTACACCTAAGAAGAAACTACACGGAAGAGTCGAGCCATTCGAAGAGACCGGGGAAGGAAAAAAGACGCGCAAAGGGTGCAAAGAAGGAAAATTCAGGAAATAAAAATGGGAGCGCAGAGTTGAATGAAGGAGTTTGAGAAGGCTCGAAGAGAAAAGGAAACGGGAGCGTAAGAACAAAACGACGTTGCTGGATGAAAGGGGCGGAAAGAGGAGGAAAGAAACCGAAGGATAACAAACTGCGAGCACGACGGAAGAAAACAAATGCTCGTTAACGAGGCGCATCAGGGCAGATTGAAGAGATTTCCTGCCGCGGTTTAGCCGACCAACTGTCTCTTTCTCTCGTTTCAGCCGCGTAGACCCCGACGACGACCGGGACCAGAGGTTAATTTATCGAATTAAACGTCGCACAATTGCGTTATAAGTCCGAGTCACCGGGACTTTTTGCCGCCACGTATATGTATGTCAACATACGTGTGTCGATCGTACGGTTCTTCGAGCTGGTCTTCGTCTTGAAATCGGAATTGATCGTACGGTGGATAGTTTCAACGTTGAACGTAGAGGTCAAAGTAGAAGATGGGTGCGAAGATATTCGAGGATTCGGTTTAGCTGTCTAAGATTTTACAGAAAGGGAGTTAGTTAAAGAGATAGAAGTTTGAGGGCTCTGGTTTCTTAGATATATTTGTTAACCGAAACGTAGGAACAGAATTATATCGTTGCGTTGCATCGCGACCTATACTGCGTACGGATTTTATTTTATTGAACTGCAGCTTGTAATATTTGTTTTTACGTTCAAACAAACGATACGTTTCGAAGTAAGGTATTTTGAAAATATAAATCTTCGAGCTTTCAGAAAAGAATTCTGCAATCGATTCGTATAAAGAATGAATGCTACTGAAACAAACAGAATTATTTGTAGATCATTGTACATCGGTATTTCTTGATTTTTCCGTAACACGAGAATCATAGCACTACCCTTTATCAAGCACTCCAATTGCAGAATCACCGAAAGCGACATAAGCACCGATTCGATCGATTTCCAATCTAATCTGAAAGCAAAACATCGCGGACAAACAACATCTTTATCCGCGCCGACAGAAAGTTATACAACCGGTCGATCGACATACGTTCTGCACGTTACGATCCATTATTTTCCAATCATTTTCTCAAGGAAAATGATAAGCCATAAAACGATCTATTATTGTTGATTTAACCAACGTCACCGTGTCCTCCAACTCATTGTTTGTCTTTCTTATCGTGTCTTCGGCGTGCAACGAGTGTCACGCTCGCCGAACACCGCTTCATAGAAAACAGAGACCGAGTAGAGTTTTCAAGATCAAATTTCCCGTTATGCATTGTCACACAGAATCTATGAATAACACGAAGACAATATGAGCATCGAGAAGTCAAACTGTAGGATATGCGAGAGATTCTCCATCTAAGTTGATTACAGGGTGGAACGAGCTTGCACGCACGTTCACCGACGGCTCAAAGTCGCCATGGAAACGCTACCGTAGCCGACGAGAGTATGGCACGATTTAGGATACGTTTCGAGGAATGTCTGCCATTTGATAAAGATATCCGTTCGCAGCTTCGCCGAGATAAAATTGTTCTACCGCGTTTCACAGAGAAAATACAAAACTTCCCTGCGATATAATTACCAATATTTATAGTATCCAATCGTATTTTCGTTCGTTAAAAAATAAATCAGTCTCCACTGTTCCGCACAGTTTCATCTCACTCCCTTTCATGTTGCATCGCTCTACGGGCGACAGGATTCCAACAAAACATTTCAAAACAGGGGGACCGTGAAGCCGAAGAATTGTCTTGACTCCAACTCGAAGGATGTTCCACGAAGCATTTTCAACTCCATCGTGCCGAGTGGTGCACGAGATATCTCGAAAGCGGAGCGACGAAGTGGCTCGCGAAGTCTCATTCACGCTCGTGGACATGGAAACCGACATTCAAGCTGTCCGCGTAACCGACTGCGAAAGCCGATTTTGCCATTGAATACAGGAATATCGATCCCCAAATTCCCGGTACTCCGTTGCACTCGAAGCGTCGACACACGACCAGCTTGACCCGGCCAGACATCGCGAGAGCCAGATGTCTGAATAGCATCAGGTGAATGGAAATCCCTCGTTCCCATTCCTCCCTGGTGCTCGCAGGGTGTTGACGATACATACAGCCCTCTATCTAACGTGGCCGGTCGACAATGGCGGCGATGGACGAGAAAATTGAACGATCAATGCTGAGGTGGCTGTTCAACTCTAGCCGAGAGAGGTACCGGATGATCGAGCGTTGGGGCGAGCATCGATAGGTACGGAGATTAATTTAAATGTATATTAGTCGACCAGGGGTTTTCGTTGACGAAAGGGAGCCAAAGGGGACCTTTGGGGCTTTGATAGGGTCCGCTGATAGGTTGCTTGTAGTCAAGTGTATCTTAGAAATGATGGCTTTGATCTTGAATCGAATATTCAGTCGAAGCTGTTCACGTGTCTCTATGTTTTGCTAATGGAATGTGTTGGGTTGGATGGACGTTCGAAACGATGGTGAAGTCGATCGTCGTGTTTCCAGAAATTGTAGGTTAGTACTGAATTATATCTGTCTGCTATTATTATTATTAATAAGGAGTGGGACAGACGGAGCGCTCAATTTTGGGCAACTATTGTAGCTGGACCTATAGGGTGGTCTTATTTTGTAGAGTATTCCGGTATGAACCCTAAAACCTCTGGTATAATCCAGTGGAGGAGAGTCTTTTCTTCTTCCTCTTCTTTTTCCTTATATCTAAGATTTAATCCAGATGCACAAGCCTCTCGAAACAATGCCCAGTTTTCACCCATAAGGAGTGAAAATCGCATGTTTTTTGGCTCATACAGGAACAAACGTTAAATTTGATTAAAGACGTTTAAAAGACAAAGATATCATGGATAATTCAGCGGAAATTCGAGCCGTGGCAGAAAACTCTTTGCTCCACGGCGAAGAATCAACCACTGAACAAAGAAACGCGAGGAAAAGAATTTCCAAGTTGTGCCAGAAGTTAGCGAGCCCCTCTAATCTAATCTTTCATCAACGTCAAATGAATACAAACGGCGAAACCGTTGCGAAAGCCACGAGAGCTTTCACTAGCGTCGATCGCTAGCACGAAAGCGAATTTAACGTGAATTAATCCATTCACGTCTTGCGAAGTCCGGCTGTAACCCGCGCATTTAATCACGTTGATGGAAATGCCGCGAATACTACTAACTGATAAAACGAAATAAAATATAGAAAATAAATGTACCAACCGCGAACGAACCTGTATAAACAGCGACAATTTGAAAATTTACGAAACAGCGATAAACCGAGAAAAGCATAGGAAAAAGGGAAAAACAGAATCGAATTAACCGGTGAATTCACAATTCCAGGACGAACAATGCAATAATGTGCATCGAGAAACCCTTCAAAAGCAAATTGCCACTTAGCTTGACGTCTCTCGAAATTGCGTTTATTTCGAGTGTATTCGTATACACGGAACTTTGTATTTATTAGCTGGAAACTCAAGAATATAATCGAATTGCGGATCCTTCCGTGGCAACGTAACTCGATCATTCGCCTGCACTTCGCGCCAAAATGAATTCCCCCATTTCTCTTCTCACCCCCGTGCTCGGTAAGCTACGACGAAAGATGCTCGGAGATATAACACTGGCACATCCATACAAACGCCCCCATCAAAGTGTACTTAAGAGTTGTCCATCTAGAAGGACGTCATGGGGGAGAAAGGTTTGGGCTGCTATCGTGATGAAAGCACTTGAACCCGAGCCAAGGAAATGTGATAATACGGTCCTCGTGCGAGTAATTTCACTGACATGTTGACTATCGTTGCTGAATCCTGCGATGTCCAATAATTTGTTTCGTTTGGACGTTGCATCGAGAGGAATTGAAAAGGAAACGAAATCCGGTAATCTGTGTAACTAATAAACGATAAAAAAGAATAAGAACATGGTCTCTAAAACAGGGTTCCGTCGTCGCTTATTTTTCGTATCGATAATTTTTTATTTTGGTGTTCCATGGTAATCAAATGATGCACGATTGGGACTATGAATTTAATTATCAATAAATTTTAGATGACCAGAGCAACAATGAAATCTAGGTCACAAGGCTTGATATTAACAATTCCATGATCATGCTGCTGGCTAATCCCCCGGCAACCAATGGTACCTGGTCCCTGAGCTGAAGTTCATTAATATTGAATTCAAGCTGGGAATCGTTGGTCATGTAACTTCATCAAATACTGTATAATGTAGAAGGATATTCCGTTAGCGAATGCTTTTACTGCAATTAAAAGTGTTGAAATTAATTTCAGAGAAACCAGCACAATCTTAGTAAACACCTCGAAAATCCTTGCTCAAACTTAACGACAAATGTAAGACGAAACCTCGGATACAAATATTTAAGAACATTTATAAATCCCATTATCCGCAATGTTTTATTAAAAAGATTACGCGAAAAGCTGCGGTTCGCGTCCTGTTAACTGCTTACCGAGAACCACGTCGAAGGAAGACTTCCCACTCAAGAGATCAGGTTGTATCGATAGGATACTATGACTATCATCGGTTCGTAATTAAATTAGCTTCGCGATGCGAGCTTCGATTTCATACGATTCATGAAATTACCCCCGGTCGCTCGACGAAGCGAAACCTTACGAGGAACTAACAGCCACCAAGAATATTGTGTTTAATTAACCGATACGAAAGCACGTATTAGAAACGATCCAACCAATTTGATCCTATCGCGTATTCTAATTCCACAACTCTCGAGAAAACGAGTCATACGATCCAACGATATTACAATTATTTTGCACATCGAAAACCTGATCCTAATCAGATCAATTCCTTACGGCAACCATTCCGGAATTTAATTTTTCATTTATCGGCAGTAATTACTGCACAATTGAGCGAATCTTGACTCGCTCCGTACCCACACGACGCGCTGATATACACAGAATTTACCGTGACACATGACATTCCGATCAATCAACACAGCATATGTACATAGCTAGATAACCATCGCAAATTCAATCAACATATAACGTCCTACATTACGATTCCCTCCACCGCCAGAACCACCGCACAAAGCGACTACCCCTTGCAACAACCATGAACAAACAACCAAACTTAATTAGTAATCGATCGTCAATAGTCGAGTCGCGTTTATTGCTCGTATTTCGTATGTTTACTGCTCCCTATACACCATAGAAATATCTATAAATTACGCGGGGACCGATAAAAGGATCCCGGATGAGTATGGCTAATAAATCGAGCACGAAGGTCGTGATAACGACCGCTATAAAAATCTGGCGAAAAGCATCGTTTCGCGCGGTAACACCCCGAAAGATCGACGTTTATGAACCACCGAGAAATCGATCGGATGGATTATTGGAGAATGCGTATCCGGCGAACGAAAACGCGTTTTTCCTCCGTCGAAAGTCGTTCCAGTTCGATGTAAAGTCGATAGAGTACGATGCTATCGACGTCGTATACCATCCCGAGTCGCGAAGCGCGTTATCAAGCGGGTAGCCGCGAAAGCGAGTGGATTGTTCCCTCTAGCTGTGTTCTCGCGGTAACAGTATTTGCGAAACACTTAAATGGAATCCTGTCTCGGGGACTCGGTGTTGCTTGCGATACTCCGAACATACGATCGTAAAGTACGCGCCATTATTATGCTCGTGATAGCGTCCACATACATACGCCATTTTATGAATACGGGGTGGAAGAATTTCGCGGTGGGGGTGGAAACCGGTGGACGGAGTTGGAGAAGTACATCGGGCAATGATCGAGAAATAATCGAGAAATAGGTGTTCTAACGCATTAATTCGCTCGGGTGCGATATTGGCTGCATTTTCTGTATTTGTAGCGTGTTATCGTGAAAGGTATAGTGGAAAGCAGTGGCGGCTCGCAAGAATTTGTATCTATCTACCGATAAAAGTAAAAATAATCAATACGAATCGAAAAAATTGTAACGTTAATAAAACCAGAGGTAATTGTTTGGAGAGTGGACGGTATCATCGATTACGAGCAAGAAAATCATGGTTTTTAGATAAATATATATAAACTTAATAGTAGCGATAATGAAATAGGAATTTCCATTTTATACCGAAGGAACTGCAACGTTGGAGCTCTTACGGACGAGCCGTCAACGGTTGAAAGTGAGTACGGAGGTAATTTCTTGTCGTTCTAACGTAATAAATAAGAAGATCTGGAAGTAGTTGTCAGAATAAATAAGTAATCCTGTTTACGGTGATACTTCGGTGTATTAAGTTAAAAATACGAGGATCAAAAGTGGCGAAACAAGGCGTCAGCGGATACAAGAATTACCGTCAATTTGTTTAATGAAAATAAATCTCAGAGACGCCAGGTTTGCCGCCGAGCAGAACAGATTATGACCATAATTTGATTCTACTTTCAAGGCTACAGGGCATTTAGTTTATCCCTTCTTTCTTTTTAAAATCACGATGTCAATTAATAGTCGCATTATTCTCTGCCGGCAGTCACAGTTTATAAACTTCGAAGTGCATTCTTCTACATTACGCAACGCGCTGTTTCTTTTTCAGATATTAATTCAGAATAATCTTGTCTCTCTTACTCCTGTCACTAAATCGTATAATTTCGCGAAATCTTTTACATAATTGTATTAATTTCATTCGGATAATAGTGATTTCGTTCGGTTAATTTCATTCGAATAAAAAAAATATATCCATATCACCACGAACAAACGAAACAAAACGACGAATAATCTCTCTCCTAAATTTCAATTACCCAATCAGGAAATTTCTCCGATGACCGAAAAAATAACCGCAAAATCGTCATATTAATTCAGCTAAGTATAAATATTAGCACTTCGGTAATATCTATTATCGTTAAGGAAACGGCCGCGAGCCGGCACGTTAGGTTTGCTGCATTTTTCAAACGGCCGCCATTCCGTTTAAGTTTCCGCCGAAGACGCTTCTAGCCTGCGCAACTTAACCGTACTTCTATTTTTACAAGCATGTTCGACCGAAGATAAGAGCAGACGTACCGGCGCGGGGTCTGAAACGAAGACGCGAAAGCAAAGTACGTAGCCATTATGTCAGAATGTTAATACGCATCGAGCCGGCGATAGACAATAATTACGTACGATATCGCGGACATAAAACTGGCCACATTGTAGCAACCTTGTAATAAGGTATCCCTAACGTCCCGTGTATCTGAAACTTTATTACCCCGAGCAATAATCGTTGGCTCTTTGGTTCGTGGTATTGTTTCTCATTAAATATATACGAGTACCGCTGATAACTGGCACTTAGGTTCGTCCCGACGTGTCAAAGTCGTCAGACATCCTTCAGGAAACGGTCTGATAGCTCGACGCGTGTGGAAAAATGAAAAGGAACAACCGATGTTAAAATAAGTAATAACAGATATAAAGCGGGGCTATTGAACGAGCTATGAGATATAAATAAAGCGTAAGTATGAATTTGAAGAGTTTGTTAAGATTTACCGGAAGGGACGAGGAAGTATAAATAAGTGTACGCTTGGAAGCCGATTGTTTCGAAGTATTCAATTTTTCTCGACGATATATAAATTTATGTATCGCAAGATTGTAACACACGATATAGATTGTACCATGTGATCGTAGCAAATACTGGAAGCGACGACGATACTCAAACTGTTAACGGAAGTAATCCATAACAAGATATATCTGTTTCGAGATCATCTATCAAGCTGTTGACGTGTTGAACTTTCGCGGCATCAGTCATGTAACTTTCGGTATCTCTGAAACAATTACTCTCCTAACATACCTATACTGTTAACTATTAAGGCTATCTCGTTCCTTATAACGATTGTATCTTAAATCTGTTAACGAGCCTAATTATTCTTCGAATTAATTTACCACTGAAACGTGTGGCATAAATCTTTGCGCGTATCCACTTACATTGATTTCTGTTTCAATTATAAGTTTACGTTGAAACTACGGTGAACGTTAAAATCTCTTACATATTTTTTTCTAACTCTTCAAAAATATGATCGTTTAATCATTTTTAAATATACAATAATGTAAAAATAGAAAACACTTGAAAAAAAAAGATACGTATAAAAAGTAACGTCTGTTTCTCCAAAAGTCGACGTTTTCATCTGTTAATTAAACGAAAAGGTAAAACCAACTGAGCGTTTCAACGCGCTATCAAGGATTTCCACGCGACAGAAAACGAAACGAACGACAGCCTGATGTGCAACTTAGCTATAAATACATCCGTGAACATTCCATCTTCTTCGAGGTGCATTATTTATATATAACTTGTTAAATACTGTAATGGATCACGGTGTAACCTCAATGTTCTTTTGCACCGACGCCAACAATTATTTTCTCATCTAAGCCACCATCATTACCGTGGGTATCTTTCTTATTTTTTTCCTTTCTATTTTTTTCCTTTCTTCTTTTTTTTCCTTTTTTCTTTCTTTTTTCTTTCTTTTTTTTTTTACTGGAGAACGATTACTTCNTCTGTTTCTCCAAAAGTCGACGTTTTCATCTGTTAATTAAACGAAAAGGTAAAACCAACTGAGCGTTTCAACGCGCTATCAAGGATTTCCACGCGACAGAAAACGAAACGAACGACAGCCTGATGTGCAACTTAGCTATAAATACATCCGTGAACATTCCATCTTCTTCGAGGTGCATTATTTATATATAACTTGTTAAATACTGTAATGGATCACGGTGTAACCTCAATGTTCTTTTGCACCGACGCCAACAATTATTTTCTCATCTAAGCCACCATCATTACCGTGGGTATCTTTCTTATTTTTTTCCTTTCTATTTTTTTCCTTTCTTCTTTCTTTTTTCTTTCTTTTTTTTTTTACTGGAGAACGATTACTTCTATCATGGGCGTCGACGAATCGCAAGCGAGCCACTGAGACCATCAAAGTCCTACAACTTCAACAGTCTTTCATGTTCCTCGCGATTCCTGTCGGTTCTTCATCTTGGCTGCAAATATTTCCTTGGAAGCCTTTGATACGCGATCGCGAAGGAAAACGACGCAGTACATTATAAACTTCTTTCGACAACGAAAACAGATGCGATCAATCAGATTTCAAGCTGGCCGTTCGTTTCTGATCGGTATCAAGAAGGTATTTTAATCCTGACTTATCGAATGATACAATTCACTGGAGATTTTTTTTATTTTGCTTTTCTGACACAAAGATGTATTTAATAAAACTAATCTGTTACGACTAGACTCCGAATTTTTATACAAATTTATGTTTTTAAGAATATAGTAAAAAAAACTTTTCATAAAAAATTTTTTCATATTTAATTTTTCTATAAATGCATAAAAATCCACAGTCTAGTTACGAGTCCACAGAAATATTATTCAAGCGTAATAAAGATAACATATATAGAAGTATATTTTAGAAATAAACGATATATCGTTTCCAATCCTATCAATCTATCCGACGATAGTTTATCCTGCAAATAATTCCTAACGAGTGAATTCAGTAAATCCCTGGCATCACGTAACAATCATAAAGTACAAATACCGCTGTGAATAATTTTCAGTAAGCCCTATGGCCACATTATATGTATAATACCAAAACGTGGAACAATTGGAAACTCATCGCCGGTTGCAGTTATCATAAATCCACAGAATAATTAAACCAACATACTAGTCAACAAAATATTTGTTCCAAAACAATATTCGCATGATATATTCCCCACCGAAACCCTGAAAATGTCATGGAATTTTATAACGTTTCAACGTATCAAACTAAATCCCTCTAAAAAAATATAACACGTCTTTCCAACAACCATGTCGGTTACTTTTATTCCTAATTCTTTTAAAACCCTCGAAATGAACTACGCGTCTAAAACACTCCTTTTTCCATTTTAATTTTAGTTACACACTTTCCATTCCTCGATTCTGTTTCAGTAAATTAAATTAAAAACAAGTAGAATGATCAGATTTATAAAACGTGTAATATTTTCTGGAGCTTCCAAATATCTCTCCTTTCGTTTTATTTCTCACAAACTTCCACGATCGTTTTTGCTCCAAAAAAAGAAAAAGTTTCAAAACATTTCCAATAACAAAGCCACACCCANCAATATCTCTCCTTTCGTTTTATTTCTCACAAACTTCCACGATCGTTTTTGCTCTAAAAAAAGAAAAAGTTTCAAAACATTTCCAATAACAAAGCCACACCCAAGAAACTCCCAACCCTCTCGAGCACAGCGTAAAAATTGAAAAGTGGATCCTGCATTCAGAAGCAGTCACGAGTGGTCGTCTTCGTGCACGATTTCAAGCGCGACGCAGCGATAACGGAGGCAGTAGCCGGAAGGAAACACCGCGGTGTTACCATTCACGCCACGTTCCTGATAACAAGCGATCGTAGGATGCTCGCGAGCATTGACGCTGCCGTTTCCGATAGGACTCGAGCGAGCCGAGTCGAGCCGTTTCTTACGGGCGTAGGTAACGGAGCACGCGTGCCACGAGAGGAACAGAGAAGAAAGGCGAGCCGGTCAAGTGATAAGGAAGTGACAAATTGTCTAGCTAGACGAGAACGCAGTCGCCGTGGGCCGTTCACGAGCGAGCTGCGAAGCCGCGCAAGAAATGATTTACGGACGCTTAATAGAGAGAATGTAGAGGCTAACTGCGTTAACGTCGCCGGCGAAGAATATTGTGTTGTTGATCGTTCCAGCGAGTTTCTTAGTTTGCCATCGGGGAAGTGTTTCTAGAGCGAGAAAGTTGAAACAAGTTGGGAACGATTTCGAGAAATTTTAATCAAATAAATACTTAGTTTTCTTTGTTTCCAGCAATTCCGAACTTTTAACACTTTCCAGACTGCAAACACGAATTAGAATGAGAATTGGAGGAAATGAAACGAGAAATTGTTAAATTAGAATCGAAAAAATAATTTGTGAAAAGATTTTGTAGTATTTAATTTTAAATAAAAGTCCATGGAATCTATAAAAGTTTCTTTTCTTTTGCGCTTGATTGTGATTATTAAATATGATTAAACGATTTCTATCGGACCGACAGCAGTATTGCTTGTAATTCCAGATAATTTATCTCGCGTGTAACTACAAATTATTGCGACACAGATAATCGAGTCTAATCATTTTGCGACTCTTCCAGCGTTTCAGTAGCCACACAATTAGGCTGATTGTCCTTTCGTTTAATTGGACTATTCTTCTTTTCGAATGGCTTGCGTTTAAATTATCCAAACGTGCTATTTTTCCACGTAGTTCCAGAATTAACGATTGCAGTGGAGTAACGAATGTTCCAAGTGGATGTAGCGAAGGGAACCATTTATTAGATGTTGCTCTTTTTTAAACAACGAACCCCATTACATTTTGTCAGGTTCAACTAGATCTATCACAATTTAGATTAATCAAAAAAAGAATAAAAATTACAAATTTTGGCTCATTCTAGTGTACAACGGATTTATACACTGCGATATATATAACGTAGAAATAAAATTAAACGAATAACCACGAAATAATAGCAATCGAATCGTTAATAAAAAGTCTCAACTACAATTTCATGTTAAAAGAATGAATAACTTTCCTAAGAAACGACTCCGAAGAACAGCCAAACCGTAGTATTTATTTATAAATCAATATCTTTGGAAACAAAAATTCCACAGGCCCCATCCTCTATCCTCCGAAAGAGACAAATCTTTAACACGAAATTTCTCTTTCACCAAACCCTATCTCCAGTTTCAACTCCATCGATCACAGTTTCCACGCGAAAGAAAACGTTTCCACGAACGCAGCGATCAAAGACGAAAACCGGCCTCACGTTCTACCGTAAGAATCGCTTTCCCGCGACGTTAGCCGCGTCCATTCAGCCGTGCCAAGCGGTTACATAATCGTTCCACTCGACAGGCGAATGCACTACAAGATTACGGCTGATAAAAGCGTGTTGCATTCGCGAGGTCAGTCGACCGCTTTTATGAATGAAAATTTATATTGTTCGCCGGCGAATCGCGCCTGCTCGCTCGCTCCTTCTCCGCAAGCTTCCTCGTCCTTGCACGGACACGGTGACGAATCCGGGCGAATCGATCAACGTCGGACCATTAATTGAAACGCGATTATTTCGTTTTTACTTTTCTCCTTTAATCTGCAAAACTGACGACCACACGATTCAAGAAAAAGTAACTGTAAATCTCGCGAAACTCTTCGGGTCACCTCGGCAAATCCACTTAGCCTAAGTTTATCCCTTACGGAATAATCGTGTAATCTGGTAGCGACGTTCAATTAAATCAGTTCCAAAGTTGCACGGTATATAACTCCGAGTCATAATTTAATCCGCGCCAGCTACCGGGAATATTCCAGCGCGTCGTGCGCAAAATGGAACTCAAACTCTTATGAATGTTGGCCCACTCTCGCGACGGCTTATTACCGATATCGAAAGATAGACATGGAGGGAGAAAGGTGACAGGGAAAGTTCTTTTTCCCAAAGGATCGCTCCTGTACCAACGCTGCGGTCAATTTCCAAGCGACGAGATGCAATCTCTGCCCGGTAATTTCGCTCTCCTTGCCAGGGATTTCTTTGGTTTCCGTCCACTGGGATTTTGTATCGCTCTACTCTCGACGTTTCTGGCTTCGTCGCGGTCGTTTAGCCCATCGACGATCGATTCGCGGTTTAATCAATTTTCTGCGATCCACCGGCGAGGGGGATATCGGTGCTGTGAATATAGCGGAAGTTCGTTTCATAGCGCGAGGCTTTCGGATCGAGCTCGTTCTGGTACAGCTTCGATCGAATGGAACAAATTTTCTGGAATAGATCGCGGCTGGATGCTCGATCTAGTTGAACGAGCAATGATGAGTACCGAAAAAATATAAATCTCGTGTATATTGTTTCACGAGAATCGGGATTTTTCGTTCGTACGCTCGGTGATTGTTGGGCAATTACGATGAAACGTATGTGCAGAATAAATTGCTGTTGTTAAAAGTGCAAATATGTTTCTTGTTTAATTGGAGATCCGTATAAAATACGTTGTACAGAGTTGTGTTAAAAATATTGCATCGTGCAGTGATTTAGAATATTGAGTGTTACACAGTGGAATTGTATGACGTTTAAGTAGATACGGACGGTAAAGGTCAGACGCGTCTATCTTGCGTACGTTTCAAAGACTACCGCGTAAATTGACTTATATTTCGTTAACAAAAATAAAGATACCGAGTTTATCTATAAACCTAATAAAATATTGTCCATAAATAAATAAAAACATTATTTATCTTTCGCGTGCATAAAGTATTTTGTGGAAACTTGGAACGTGTATTTTTAACGTGTAGCGTACAACTTTTAATCACTTCATATTCATGTAACGTCTTGCAAAATTATTTTTCTCGAATAAAACTGTGATACACAGTTTGTAATTGATGCTCGCTTCAATAATAAATATCACTTTATGCAACGGTGCTCAGATGTACTCTGACAACGAAGTTTGCAACTAGGGATGTCAGACCTTTTCATTAAGGTTTCCACGAAGCCTCGTTCCTTGTATTCTACATCTCCTCCATTCATTTGATGACGTAAAGGAACTTTCAAGCATGTCCTCTCAACGCAGCGTGTAACTTGGCGATCTAACCCATTGTTGCTCGAGACAAAGGAACTCGAGATGAAGGGTGTTCTTTTTCCGACCGCGAGACATGCATGTAAAGGTTCATGAATATTAAAACCTTCAACCCTTAAACGATAGTTGTATCAGGGTACTATCACATTGCAATTTCTCTGCCAGTGTCACCTTTTAATCTCTTTGCATTCGTTTGCATTTTTATCTCGCAGACTATCGACGTACAAATTTGTTTTTCATGCGCTAAAGCAGTGACTACCTAATTCGCGACATCAAACGCAAAACATTATACAAATAGAGCTCCAAACTTTACACCTCACAAAATTTGATAATTCGATCATTTTAAGATTAAATTTCAAAGAGAATTCTTCAATTTTGCCTTGAATAATTCTCTGTTAAATTACTGTTTAAAATGCAATTATTTTCCGAAAATTATACGATGCTATACGAAATACAAATTTCCAACTTTTATAAAAATAAGCGTTAGAAAAACGCTGTATTTTGATTGTGCTAAAAATTTAAATATAAAGTTTCCTAAAAATTATGCGTTCAAATATTTTCAATTCCACGATATCCGACACACCGTTTCCGGTTAAAAGAGTAAAGAAAGCAACATCGGTCGTCGCAATTTTCTTCCTCCCTGCCATGTCACCCCCCAACGGTGACGGAATACGAATTTCCGTTCAACCATTCGTGTCGACCGCAAAATATCGATTGGATTGATCGCGCAACCATCGCGCACAAGTCCCATCAGAATTTCATTACGCTTAAACCCCATGACCAATTTCAGGTGGTCTTCGGTATATCTCGAACGATCCACTAATGATTCACGCGATCGGTTCACGATCGACTGGTGGACAGTAAAAACGCGTCGAAATCGAGGCGTTCGATAAGCTTGGATATCGACTTCGGAGAATATAAATGGCCATTAAACGTAATTACTTTAAAGTATTTCTTGGACGCTAAATGGTAACTCATCGTAATTGTCTCTTGAATCGCGACGTCTATTTCTATAGAATATTATAACCCGCGTACGATAATTTCCGACTACGATGAAAACGAATAGCGGAGAAATTAGAAACTTGATTGTGTGTGGAGGTTAATTAAACTTTAGCAAAAATGGCGATGGACGGTGTTCGGAGTAAATTGATTTACCATATCTTGCTCAAAATATTTTGATCTTTACACCGTACTATATTATAGTTGAAGCAATCAATCGATATTACATTGGTTTGCTATTTTGTAAATTGTCCGTATTATTATTCCATAAGAAGCTTAAATGAAGCATCAGAAATAAAAATTGGACATTCTAATTTATGATTACCATTGCAGTGAAATTGAAATTTAATTTTCATTCGGCTACGAGAGTTACTTTTAGCTACACGCTAATGAAGAACAATTATTAATCAGACTCCGTATTTAACAACAATTTTATGGAATATCTGAGGATTAGCCTAACTTTGTAACAACAAAAGGTTATTAATTTTAAAAAAGACAGTTCAGAATTTTATTTAAATCAATGATATATACAGAAAGAAACGAAGTTCTCTAAATTTGCAAGAACCGTAAAAGCAGAACTCCATAACACAATTTACGACGGTAATTTTAGTTGAAGCTACACAAGAAGCTAATTTGGAGAAAGGTACCAGTTGAAATTACAGAGTTGTGTATAACATAGACGAAAATATGCTATGCATAACGTCAGCTTCTTTTTTTAATGAACGTCCGAAATAACACAGGGAAAAAGAAAAGAGAAATATCGTTAACCTAAGAACTTTATTGCGATCGTAAAGACTTCACGGTTGCTAAAACATACACACTGGACACATCTGCTAGTTACAGAGAATTCTTGAGCAAACGCAGCGTGAGATCACTGTGAATAGGTGAACTTACGATGATACTCGTTCCCAATGAGAAAGAAATGAAAAGGCTCCATGGAAGTAGATCGGGGAGTTATTGGGAAATAGCACGGTGTTCCCCATTTACGACCAACAAATGAGCTTAACTTTCAAAGTGGTACGGGTACGTAACGCCACTGTGCAACGTACTTCTCTTTTCTTTTTTTCCTACCGGTTCTCTCTCGCGAGCAAATATTTTCATACTCCGTGCACTTTGAATGAAAAGCACAACTTGCAATAAACCGAACACTGCTGGGTTAAATATTGATTTTTCCAGTACAGGCGTAAAACCATCTACGTTTCCATTCTATCCGCCTTCTTTTTTCCGTTCCGCCTGAAGTAGTAACCAGAAAATACGAAATAAAAGCGGAGTCGGGAAACGAAGAGATTTTATAAAATGTGACTTATCATTGATGCATATTTCAGTGTACTTCTCTGTACCTTCCGTGTATCAATTTTTTTTATCATGTTGAACGATCGATGCTTTTGCTACTCGCAGATCGATGAAATGTTTAAGCGATAACTTCTCCTTGATACTCATTTTCCATAGTATCATTTATCATTGCGTTCACTTTTCACTGCGTAAAAAAATGTTACTCGCAGAATTGACAATTTCGATTTTAATAAAAATTTTAATAACGTCTCCACTTTCCGGGTAATATCAAAAACAGATATCGAAAAAATTTGCATCTCTCGTTCGAATGACGATAATAATTAATACTTTATGCATCGTAACGTATTCGATCCGCTTCGACTACGAAACCCTAACAAAATCTTTGCTCAAAAGGCTGAACAAAATAATTATCCTTACGAATACCGCTGTTTCCTTAATAAAATTGCTTAATAGAGTCGTTGCAGGCAACTTTCAACGTCAAAGCAACAGCTGCTCGCTTTTCTCGTATAAACGTTGTCCCAGCAATTTCGTATCTTATTAAAAAGGATTTGCGTATAACCTTCCGACACTGCGCGCGAGCCAGATTCTATATTAGATGCCATAACTTAGCCGAGCCTTGGCAGATTGTAAACTAGAAGCCTGTGGCACCGCGTTCCACCATTTGCTCGAGAATGCCAATGGAATACCCGCGTTTATACGATCACGTTCGCTCGTAGACTGGTGTCGCGAGCCAATTCACAACTCCAGACTAGTCTGGCACCGAAATTTTCTTATTAACTATTATATTTTGGTCTCCCACCTAAATTGTTCGCTTTACGGCTGTTAAAATGTTATTTGAGGCGCGTTGTTACATTTACGATCTCGGTGCGGCAATTTTGAGGGACAGTTTGTACCGCGTAAAACTAATTTAGCCCTTTTATAGCACTTTATAGTTGTAGCTTGGATAGGATTAGCATCCTAATTGAAACTTTCTTCACAATTAATTCCTACAATCTTTTATGCAATTTATTATTATTTATTCGTGAATTAAATATTTTACTTTTCAATTCATCAGCGATCGGTGATATTTTATCCACGTTCCGATGTCTTAATTAATCAAGTATTCGACTCCATCGATGAGCAATGCTCATTTCATCTCAAACGTCTATTATTGAAACAGATCCAGCGCATCTTGGATCACTTTCTCAAGTTCGTTTCTAAATTAATTTTACTCATTTACATCTTAAAAGTTCTGAATACATTATCCCTCTACTAACTTCAACATAATTAAACTGTTCATGAAATTAAACCAAAGTAGAAACAATCTAGCCCAACAAACTTCACAAACATTCACCACCCTGCTTCCTTACATTCCCTACAAACTTCATAACACCAGCTTGCCACCAACAATAACCTACCACAGAAACACAACAATTCCTCCTTCCCGAACAAAAAGACACAGAAATAAAAAAACCACGAGACTATCATCGAGAGCAACGATTCTAACACTAAAACTACGTGATAAAATAAACGTTTCATAATTTCTCATAGAAATTCTATAATATTAATTCTTGCCGATACATTATTAAGTATTTTCCGTGATTTTCTGTAAAATATATTAATGATCTGCTTCTCTGGAATTTTAAATTCAATAGTATTTTTTCGAATACCTATTATTCTCATTTCTTTGATACAAATAGACATACCTGAATCACCGGTAGTTTTAGTATCAATTAAACAACGAACTTTAATTAAGCCCAAAAATGAGTCCTCCTTCTTCTTGGATGTGTGTTTCGCTAGAACCGTCCACTTAACATAGCAACATCCCCAACGAGCAATTACACGTCCCCATTAAGCATCCAAATCAGAAAAGCCAAGGGGACCGGCAATTATTCCGAGCGGTTAATAAATTTACTCCTAGTCCCTCGCACGACCGACAAACGACGTTTCGCGTTCCGTGGTGTACCGGAGCTGCAGGTAATATTGTTTACGGCGCGAAGTTAGATTAGTCTTGTAATAACGGTACGAAACGTGGGCCACACGCTTGCCAGGGAATTGGGGGCTTTCACGACACCGGCGATTCCCATGGTAACGATCGAATGTGACCACGGGCTCTTGTACGTGGCGTGCATCTTGGTCCACTGGGGGGTCAATAATTAAAGGGAGTCCTGTAATCGTGCAAGTGAAACGGGACACCCGGTGCACGTGATACCCACCAGTTACCCCGTGTGTGTCACGCGATTATCTATACTGTTCCTCCGGTTGTTCTACGCCAAGACTGTTCCCAGACACGATCGATGTACAATTTCCGTCCAATTATTGTACGAACTTGAGTGTTCGCCTTAGCCTGATATGCGTAAGTTAGGCTTTTAATCGATAACGTGGGAAAGTGGCTTATTTAACTTTTAAATATTTCAGACTTACAAAATATATGTAAAATTTAAAAGCATGGTAATTGTGGAAAAGCAAGGTTCGTTTCGGGTGATGCACAGCGGGTTATGTTTAAGTGAGAACAGAGGAGTGTCTCGTAAAGGATCGAAGTTATAAAAATGGGTTAACGAAAATTGTTTGGGAAATTTCGAGACTTCAGTGTCAAGTTAATTTTCTTCAAACGGTATCCTATATTTTTTACACAGTTGTAATTGTGTTTGAAAAATGATTAACATCTAAGCTACAAGAAGCTCCTAAATACCGAACTTATATAATTATTTAATTTTATAAAAATAAATCGGTGGCATTATCTTATCGTGTCACGTTATACGTCGATCCAATGAATCCTTAAACGGTTAAACTCTCATGACTCAACGTAGCCGATCAAAATAATCGATCGGTGTTTTACGAGAAACGTGAAGAAATACTCGAGAGTTTACTAAATTTATCGAGAAAGCGTTGACACATTACTGCTAGCAAAATGTCAAGGGAAACTCATTCACTCAGCCAAGGAGTAACGTGTGGCATCCTATGGATCATGTCGCACCTGTGTCAACTTATAACTCTGTAATACCGATATTCTTCGATTCTTCAATGTTTCAGCTGCCACTGTGTGACAAACTGCTCCGTTAAGTTACTCCTTCGCTTTATAATTTATGCATCCTCCGTGCAAAGCGATTCATACTGCGAAAGTTTCAATGAAACATTGAGCGACGTTCTTTCATTCAACTTTTCTTGTCTAAAATAAAAAATAAATCAATCTTCGCAATTCGTCGGTTCCAAAGCTACCGTTCTTCGAATCCTCAAAGCATTCGAACGATTTAACGATATCTCTGCACGCACGATCATCCGACTCTCGCTGCACAACATTTCTATCAATTGTCTCTCAACTCATACCACCTTACGCAACTGGCTCGAAGGCACGTTAAAATCGTCGCGAGAAGAGACGAAGCTGCATCGGTACCGAGTAAGATCGACGCTAATTAAACGGAGGAGACCCGTAGGCAGCGAAACAGATCCGATCGGCGAGGATTCTCGCCGTGAAGTTAGATTAATTTACGGACATTCTTCCGCGCGCAGTTTAATTAAACTTACACACAACCCGCACACAAGGTTTCTCCGTCTTACTCACGCGCTCGTCGTTGAATAGCGATCGAACGAGCGAACGAATGAACTTGTTGCTGCACGACGCATCGTTTTCACTTCGCCGGAGTGTCGGCTACAAAACGAATTACAGGCTAACGTAATTACCCGCGACGCTACTTGCAGCAATTTCACAGCAGATTCTGAACGAGCACGATTTTTCCTTTCTCCCCTTGAGTGAGCCGAGGATCGAATTATTCTTGACGAACTTTCGTCTACCTGTCACTGGAAAAAATTATTTCGGATGGAACATAATATCATCGTTGGTTTCCCGATATTCTCGAATTTTATTAATTTTCGTTTTCGCGCACGCTGAGAGGAAACGTAGGAGAAAAAAGAAAAAGAATCGAGCATCGGGTAGCAACGTTACATGGTAAATGTAAAATTTTCAAGTTTCCAAGTGGGTTCTTTCGGAGAATTTGTTCCGATAAAGGAACTGCATGGTGCTAGTTTGAATTATGCTATGAGATATTTGTAAGAATGGAAGGTAAGTGTATTATAAATTGGAATATAAATGGGTTGAGGTATTTTATGGGAACAAAGTAGACTGTTATCGGTTAAATTGAGAGCTATGGGTTGTTATCAAAGAAACTTGTAAATGTCTTACTTACGCGGTATAACTGAGACAGGATAAGAGATGTAGGCCACATTTGCATATTATTTATTATGAAAACTTGTAGCTGTGTAACTTTAGTTTCCTTTAAATATTCTACTTTCTCTTTACCAGCAACTTTGATACTATGATAGAACTCCTGATATAAGTATTCCTAATTTTTTAACAGTTGCGTTTACTCTGATCCCAAACAGATATTTCATTTAATATTTAAGCTGAAGTACATTCCGTTAATAAATCACGTTACAATCTTACAAATCCATAAAGTTATATTTTAATTGGAGAAAATTGAAACATTCGAACGTATCTAAACAACGTAGCTACTATGCTGCATTCGTTAAAAATACGTGACTTTGGAATGTGAATGTCCCAATTAAAAGGATAAAACATAACGAAATGAAATCTGTTCGTCAATCGTAAAGCATATTAAATGTCACGCGAAAAAAAATAGTTCCGCTGTAACATCCCTACTAACTCCCACCAGCTAAAGGTTGAACGAATTTGTGCGAACAATTACGTGACAGTAGGTTGCAATTTCAACAACTCATCGCTTTGCATGCGAGTGACGTCGATTCACATATTAGCAACTTTACGATGGAACGAGAGAGATCGATGCCACTTGTGCGCTTCTGTCTTTAAGTTCACCGTTTAATCGCTAATTCCTATTCTTATAAAAATATTAAAAAAAAATGTTTAAAGGCACGACCTAATAATTATACCGGTGCTAAAAAATATTAAAAAATATTATACCATCCAATAAATAGTGCGGGAATTTTTCTTTCTCTTCGAAGCGGATAAAGCAAAATAATTTATTTGTAAAAATCAATCATGGATAAATTTTCCTCTATTTTTAAAAAAGTTTTCCATTCATCCACTAATTCTTTGATCTCTATTTCAACGCACTGCTTTATTTCATTCTCAATTCCTTTTTTTAAATACTCGCATCATTTGTGGAATAACCTAATAGATAAAAAAATGTTCAGTCCCGAATGACTTCCAAAATTAACTTATTTTTAACATTGTTTTTTCTTATTATTGCTATAATAAGATATCGCATCTTTAAAATCCCCAAAAAATTAAATACAAATTAAATGAAAAAAATTCGAAATTATCGTTGGCAAGGAACCTTCAACGCAAATTATGATTTCAACGTATATCACTGAAATGCACGATTAAGAATAACCTTAAGAAAGTAAGAAAAGCCGCGGCATTATTGGCAAACCGGAGACAAAGAGGGAACAGAGTGACAACGAGCGTAAGCATGGGTGGTGAGAGTTTAAAGCGGCGACGAGCCGCATGCAGACGATAGCCGGGATGTCGTTTAATATTCCATCGGACATGGCACATCGGCGTCGGCCTCTAGTACGACTGCAAATCGCGGTATTAATGCGAAACAGCTCATTGTTTACCAAACGACACTGCCTAATGTGATCGATTTAACGCCAAGGAAAACGATTTACGGCTGAACGTCGGCTAATTGCGACTAAACATCGGCAACTGCGACTTAAACGATTCGAAAACGTGAGAGAAAAAATATTTCAATGTTTACGATGAATGAAAAATTGTATAAAGCTCATGTTAATCCAATATGAATGTTAGGTTATTTTTGGTTCGTGTGATTATATTCGACAGAAACGAAACGAAGAATGGAAACATAAGTAATCGACACGAAAAAGTTTTTCAAATGATATAATATTTTTTTAATATACTATTTTTTATCTATTCATTTCCAGAAGAGACGTATAATAATTTTTCTGGAATACCTTAATAACATGTAGATTAAAATTTAAGGAACCATATTTCGTATTACGTTCTCCGATATCATAATGAAAATTGATTTATAAAATTAGCAAAAATATCTGATAATAGGAATTTTTTTTTTAAATATATTAAAAATATAATTCGAGCGCTTAAGAAACAATTCCATAGTATAAAACGTTTGGACGTGAATGGTACTATCAATTTTTCGAGAACTTTTGCATCCATTGTTCGAAGATCGCTCAACAGTTGACTAGAAATCAGTTTCTCGAACCGAGAGCGAACAGGGCTATATTGGCTCGAAACGATTCCTCGCTAACCGTATGAATTATTTGCGAGCAGTTATCCAGACGGAAAAGAAGCACGTAGGCAGGAAGAGTCCTGAATGATTGATGCAGTAGAGTCGGCCGAGACTTAACGCCAACGTGTGTTAAACGCGACGTCTGTTCAACGACGCTTTAGCGCATTTCAAGCCGATTCCCTTTGATCCAGCGGAATATTATAGCTACTACATACATATATAAAAGCTATCGAGGCAATGTTGTAAAGCCAAACGGAAATTCCAACGTAGTTTCTTTATTAAAACTTAAATTACCAGAGACACGGTAAGGGAAGATTTAATGCCTTCTAACGACACAGTCGTTTAACAAATCGGAAGTGTTTAAAAATTATTAAAAACCATAAGCTACCGCTAAACAACGATCTCTAAACAACTGAATTTAATTCCGATAAGCTGAACACTTGGAGCGGAGCAAAAGTGAAGCGAGCTCAAATGTGAGCGGGGAAAAAAAAATCAGGACTATTTTCGTTTCATACCGCTATCTTAAACTCAATTCAGGTGATTCTTCGAAGCTCGAAAGATCATCTACGATGAAAAACATTTTCAACCGATAATGGATCCCATTACGAAACTCTAACGATCACACGTCGGCAAGGGAATCGTCTTCGGTGGTCCGGGTCGGACAAATTCTTCGTTAAATCTTCGCCGGTAAGCTTCTTTCCAGTCATTAGTCAACGGTCACCGAGAAACCTCTACGAACACGCGAACGACACGCGAGTAAGAACAAGCTCCGTGACGATTCTCCTCGTTCTTCTTGGATGTGAAGAAAAAAAGGAGAAGTTTTTCGCGAAAAAGCCGGAGACATGTATCATCGGGGATTACGTCCGACAATTTTTCATTCCTACGAACATATCTTCCAGAACGCTGATAATCTTAAGAAGACGCTGACCATCGGGAGAGAAAAAACGTCGAAATCGCGAGAAAAAAAAACGAGTGGCCAAGGTCAGCCGTGAATCGCGGAAATTTTCAATTACGCGCTTCCGGAGCAGCGTGAAAACTCGTCGCGTCGGCGTTTTTCTAACGAAATTTCCACGAGTAATCGAGCCACGTTCTTTCCTCCGCTGCTCAAGCACTTCCTCGTTGCAGGCATTTCTTCAACACCGGTGCAATCAGCGTGCATACCTGCGAAATATTAATGGAACGCGTAGAAACGCGACGGCTAGCTCACGCACACGCGCCTTGAGCCTTTAGAACGTGGCGCCAACAAAGAGGAACGGGGCGTTCTCGCGGCAATAAATCGGCACGAACCCACGATAATAATCGATACCCGTTGCCCACATAACGAATCGATTTATACGGCCGTGTACCGGTACGAGATTTTATCGAGCGTCCGTCTCACCGTGATCACGCGACCGGCGAGAACTCGCGAGTTCTTCCTTGGTCGATCGTTCGCGTTCCACAGATGAGCAAACATATGTTATTTTTCATTCGCTTCTGGTATTTGTTTTTTGTTTTTTTAATTCAGAAAATCTTTCTCTCACTTTTAGTTTAAAATTTGAAACTGAAATTTTGTATGTATACCGCTGATATATATTTTTTTATATCAAGTGTATTAATGTCAACTACACGTAGGTGGTAATTAGCGACGATGATCTGAGATAAATTCGTTATTGGAAATTGAATTTTATCATAAGGAATTGGATCTCTTAAAAAGAAAATACTTTTAATATTAGGTGATGATCATTGAGATTTTTATCAAAGGTTCAGTTTACGATTTAGAACTAGAGTTGGCATATCTGAGACAGTTTAACCCCTAACTGGTAAGGCAGAGTCTAAGCAACCCCATGAAATTTTCAAAGCGACGCTCTTTTATTCCGATATTCTCTTAAAAACACAATTTTATTGATACTGCTTGAATAAACATATCTCTCAAAAATATTTCAATATTATTTCTCCCAAAAGAGTCTAAAAGTTTAATATTTAAGTAGAAAACAGTAGGATACGTCAGACGCAGCCTTACCAGTTAGGGGTTGAAACAATACGCGTTGTAATTATTTGAAATTTACACAGACTACAAATCGGACAGTTTGCTTTCAAAGAGCAGACATGGATCGTGAGCTAAAGGCAAAAATAAATTTTCATTTTCAACGCTGTAACAAAAATTATTCTATTTTTTTTATACCAATGGCTGAGCAATTTTTTGAGCAATTCGTTCAATTAAAATCACTTCAATCTCCTCGCTGTTTAAATTATCTCAGATCGAATTAAGGTTCGCGTGGCATCAGCCACCGACCGGAAGATGATTTATCATCGGCGTCAAAATTGGACAACCATGCAACGGCGGAAGTGGCGTTTAACGTCGCGTCTTATCCTCGATTACGAGACAAAGCAGACGTTCGTAAATTCTACTCCTTGTTTCCCCGGCTATCTTAATAGCGTGGCTGTTTACTTACACAGTGTACGCCGCTCGTTCGCACGCTCGCATTAACTTACACGGCGAATTGCCTTGACGATTATTTAACGCGATCTTCAACGTAAACAGGCTACCGTATCGTTGTGAGAACGAGTGTTTGCATCGGCATGTTCCATTCAAATTGCTCCGAATAATGGCCAGCGTGAAATAAATCAGTTTCATGGGATTCGAGTAAGCGTACGTAGAAGCGTTTGTTCATCGAATGCATTTTTCAATACTGATTTATACGTTTGACGTAAACGAGCGTTAGATAGAAAAGAAGATAAACGTAAATCAGAGTTTATCTCTTTATTGTAGTACTTTGAGAAAGAGTTAACGTCTCTTACAACGGGAAGAAAGATAATTGTACGTACCGCGTATTCGAGTAGGAAGAAAATATCGAGTTCTTTTATCTTCGAACGTTTTAAAAAGGGGGAAAAAAAAATTGAAGAGAAAGTAATAAGCTTTGTGAAAAAGAACACTCGTTACGCGAAAGAAAATGTCTGTAATTATGTTTCAACTTCTATCTGAAACAAGTGGAACTATTTGTCTCGCGAAACACATTTTTCCTCTGTCGATACCGTATTATAAAAAATCAGACTGCTATTGAACGTTCTCCGAAAGAAACATGCGACTTTGTAATCGATTAATCTCAAAAGGAAGGATCGGTGCGCGGAATCAGTTACTCTTCAATGAACAAGAATCGCGGTATTAAATCGTACAGACTTCCGAACAGTGAGAACGTTCGATTCGTTTCGATTCGAACGGCTTCGATATCGAGTCCAGTTTTTATTGAAAAATAGTTTTCTTGAAAAATAGTTTTATCGAGGGAAGGAAGCGTTCGGTACCAACGCTTGCGTTATATCTATTTCATAAAAGTATTTGAAAAGACTAGGAATCTTAAAGCTTGTTCCGATAAAACGAGTCCCTCGGATCGATCAGAATATTCATGTATGCACGCGTATGTAAGGCGAAAGAAACGAATTGCAGAAACTTCGAGAGAAACAAAGTTTGTGATCACCGTAATACCTTTTCAAGGGGTAGAAACTATTTTCGTTGGGATAGGTTCGTGCAATTTCATATCGGAGAGAAATCGATCCTGTGGAAATTTAAAAACGAACGCAATTTTCGATGGAAATAATTGGAAGAATATTCTAAGGAAAAAAAAAAAAAAAAAAAAAATCAAAACGAAACCGGATCTCGAATTATTCAACACTCGTGTTCTATCTGTTAAGTAGCAAAACTAATATCTCGATCCGCAATCAATCTCTTCGAATCTTTATTATCGCAATTTGTCTCTAAGTATCTGCCTTCAAATTTGATAATGTAGACTCAAAAAAGAAATAATGAGAAGAAAATTGGACAAATTAGTAATTTTATTTTAATTTTTCTCGCTATATATGTTACAAATGTAATTTGATTAAGTCTGAGTATCGTAATTAAGGACGTGTAATCCGTTTGGAAAAAATGGAAAAATTTATATAACGAACTCGCAAATTATGAACAATGGAAAATTCTACATATTTGTAGCTATTTTATGAACGCGTTAACCAAGGCTGAATACGTTTCTCGATTTTATCTGATATCACGAGGTAGTAGAATTTCGGTTCATACGCGAGCGTAGTTTATTATGGAATCACGTAAAATAATTTCACATGACATTCAATCCGAAGAGTTGCTTTATATTATACCCTTTGTGTTCGATTCGACATTCATTTTTATATTATTAAAATATCCATTTAATAACATTCTCGTATCGAAAAGCCCGAATTACTGAAATTAAGAAGGACTTTGGTTGATATTTCAACATACACCGGTATTGTTTATATTCCGATAAATCTTGTAACAAACACACTGTAGTCAATCTAATCGCGATTAACTCAACTGCGTATATCTAAATGAAAGATAAATTTATTTCGTGTAACCTTTATCAGAATTGTCTGGAATCGGATAAAAATCGCTTACGATATAAGTTCGAGAAAATTTTATTCCGCTACAATCGTTCATCCCTTTAAAGCATTCTACCAATGTCTTTTCAAATATATTTCTGCTCTGCAATATAAAAATCTCAAAGAAGACAGTTTATTGCTTCTTTCGAACCTATACAATATGCAGTGTCGAACAGCTTCTTTCCTGATCTTCACCATTCAACATTATGAAAATTTTAATATGTCAAGTCATCCTATAAATCAGGCAAATATTTCTCTCCGTTCGTAGAGAGCAAAATAAAATAATTTGCAAAATAAAATTTTAATCATCCATATATTTTCCTCAATTTTTCTGACGGATATCCATTCGTTTAATACTTTCTCAATTTCTCTTTTAGAATATTTTTCTATTCCATTCCCGATTTTTTTTTTTTTAACACTCTCATTACTAATAGAATGACCTAATAAAAAAACCATAGAAAGACGGTAAAGAAATTTTACACCACGTTTAAACTTAAATCTTTTCCAATCAATCTTTTTCATTTTAAGAAATACTCGTAATAAGGGTTTATAGTACAGTTATAGCTACAGTATTTATCGGATCGTTAAGCCGCAACAATTCAAAACAGAATATCTCCAGAAGAGACACTTACGGAAGCAGAAACACCGGGATATTACACGATACCTCGAATCGTTCTCGATTTCTTTCCCCGCGAAACTCTATTGTAATTCAACCACGAGGAAGCACGAAGTGTTTCCTGGCCAGTGAAAAGCATTTTTAGATAGTCCAGGGCTCTCCATTTCGCGTGGCACTTCCACAGCGAGAGCTAAGAGAGAACCAACAACCGGAATACCGGCCCGCCGTCACAAAAATGCTGCATAAATCCCGGGGGAGGATTTTGTGCGTACCTCGAGCCTCGTATATTACGAGAAAGATTCTGGACAAGCGGTAACTTTAAAAAACTGGATCGTCGGATCCACGTTGCGCGGTCGGTTCGAGTAACTACGAAATTGATTCGAATCGATCTTCATTGAAAAACCAGCGCGGTTCTTCGTTATCTAAATCGAAACTTAGATACTGCCGTGGTGTTCGAGTGCTCTTTCGTCTGATTGGGATCGATCGCGTATCGAAACTGGCGGAAGACGTCTTAAGAGGAAACCGCGAGGAAACTTCTTTCGCTTGTTCGTTGCTTTTGAAATTTATTTTACGTGAACTTGAATTGGATGCGATTAGATACTTGAAGATATCGGAAATACAACGAATTTAAAAAACATATTTGTAAGAACAGAGCTTTTGAAATTGTAACAGAAATGGTATTTATTATACCGAGCAAAACGCGTACTCTTTAGATAGATATAACAAAAATTAAAGTAAACATCGAATTTCTCTCTAAAGAAAATTTCAGAAAATCGTCTCGATGTTCACCGGATCGACCAATATGAAGAAACATAATGATATACCAACACTTCAGAACCTACGGAACCTGAACACGATAAGACACTAACAGCCTATTTGTAAAGGGCGTAAGTTTACCGGCCGACTTCTGAAAATTAACTCGATAGAGGGTCAGACAGGCTGAAGAAGGCCACGAAATTCCTCTGTTGCAACAGATTCTCGTACGTGAGCCGGAGACCTTGCAGCTCAAGTGCACTCGTGGAAAACGCGACCCACTCTGGCCATCGGCGGAGCGTCACGTGCGAAACGTTAGCATAAAGTAAGATACATGGGACAACGAGGGAGACAAATGGAGTCAATAGTTGTCAACATCGGAAACCTGAGAGGACGAGATTGTCCCCTGGTACAAGCTCGTCCTACTATTTCAAGCGGTTCTCGTCTTATACGCGACCTTAAACCCCGAGACCTTAAACTTGCGTGGGTGCACGTGACGCGTGAACGTAAAGGTGCTCGGACCGAGCACAAAAGTACACCTCGGCAGCGTTCGCTTTTCTTATCTAACTACGCTAGAAACAAGAAAACTTTGATTAAATCTGTAGCGATTTCATCAAAATTCTGCAATACAAGCGCAAAGAAATTTTTGATACCTTCGAAGTTAAATATAAAGGAATAATGAGTAAATAAAACAAATAAATAAATAAATAAACGAATATAAAGGAATATAGAAGTCACAAGAAGAAGAACGTATGATGCGTGTACGGAAATTTAAACGGTGAAATTAAATTCGATTTTTAAAAAGTCGTAAAAGTAAAATTGAAAATTGAATACCTAACGAAAAATGTTGGAAAGATGTACTTTATAGTTTATTCTTAATTAAACGTGCGAAGATCTCGCCTGCAATATTATCCCTTTCAGCAATTCTATATTTTTATTGTGTCTCCATTTTTCATTTCTTTGGTATCGTTTAAGTTTGTACAAGAATCACAGTACGAAGTTAAAATAAAAAAAAAATAAATAAATAAAAAGAAAGGCGGAATGAACCACCGTAAGACTTCAGCTACGAGAAACCGCTAACGTTTTCATTCGCACAAGAAACACGATGAAATTCGTAGAATTTCAATTAAAGGAACACGCAAGAATCCCGCTATAAGACCACAGCGACAGCGAAACAAAACGTTATTCTTAAACCTACGTAAGAAACTCGCGGATAAAAAGTGTAATACCGATCGCTGGGAAAACGCAAACTTTCTACGGCGAATAAAGGGAAACTTGGCGTTAGTTAGGTGGACGATATCAAAAGTTGTTGAAAATTTGAAAATGCGGTTGACTTACCTTATTCCAGAGCGGCAGTAATTGGCGAGATCCTTCCTTTCCGCTTTCTTCCCTTTTTGTTTGCCCGTCGTCCCTTGTCCACGACTTCTCTTCTTGTTCCTTTATTTACCACTCGAAGAACTTTGAAGGCGAGCAAAGAGTTCGAGGAACGAATACCCTTCTGTCGGAAAATCGCCTAGAATCTCAGACGGCGCGTAGAATTTTATTTCCCGTAAAATCGAAGGCCATGGTTCCCGAAAGGTTTGACGATCTGAAACGAACAGAGACGTAGCGCGATTAGATTGGGTTAAACACGCAATATTTCAAACCCATTACGTAAACTACTGCCTGAGATATTGATCGTTTGACGATTAGAAAATTGTCTATCAGATGTCTAGTTACACGAAATAAACGATTCGGATAAGAAAAAGAATACTAGATAAGTTTCATTGCCACTGTTAATCCCGCAATACTTATTGTAATGCTCCTTTTTTGAGATTTAAAAAAAATTATTCATCGATTCGTGGCATGATTTAACAATATGATAAAATGAAAACGAATTGTAATATTTATTTTTGTCGAATAGTTACGAGTCGAGTTAGTATTTTTCTTTCCGAGAAACGAAGGTGTTTTCTGGTGTATCTGTGTTGTGAAAACTTAAAATAGATCTAAGCGTACGTATTGAAAATTCTAATCGAAACCTTGTTTTGTTATCTTCAACGTATATGTTTGAAATTCGAAACGTGAGATAGTAAAAAATTAATAAAAATACCTCGCGATAAAAGTTGTGGGTAAACATTTATGAACTCCTCGAAGCAGAAGAACTGAATAGTAAAATGAAATAGCAGTGACTCCTGACCTACATATTTACACGTAGTCTCACTTTTCAGCTATCTTTTTAAGCCACTGAATACATATATCTTCATTTAAAATGCAATAACTTTATTTTAATGTCTTGAAATCCTATAGCATATTTAACCAAGCCAGGCTTGAAATTTTTTTTTTAAATTAAATCTTCACCGCTTGTAGCTTGTATAACGTTAAATATCACGACTGATGAAATACATTTTTTTTTTTTATTTAAAACAACCGATTTAAAAATATTTGAACTTTCGTTTAAGGCAAACGTTATTTGGACAAGAATTTTAATCTCCGTGGTTATACAACAACACGATGTTTCGTCATTAAAAATATGATTTCAATTCTTAATCTAAGCATCTTCTTAAACAAACGAAGAGCTCCTTCTAGGGGACATTAATTTACTGTACAAACAGCTAGAGTCGCGCACAGACTTTGAATGTTTATTCAGTTCCACCATAAGAAAAATCTTCGTAAGAAAGTACGTGAGTATCTGCGGAAATCAGTCGCAGAAGAAAGCTTGGGTAAACAGAAAGAGGGGCAATTTCGTGCAAAGGTCGCGAAGCCATAAAACTTGAAACCCTCGTAACCCTTCCTATCCTTCCTTTCAAGAAACTCCAATTTTCGACTGCATTAGCATGCATAGTCGTTAACCGGGCTGGATGGTTCGAGATACGCGACAAGACATTTCCATTCAAATTACAGGCTTCCTCTTTGCTTTTTCACTACATTCTGCAATTATTTTGTCGCCTGTTAATCCGTAACTGACACGGCGAAACACAGGTTAAATAAATGGAAGAGCACTATTTACATTTATGATGTTTCAAACTAGAAACTCGGTGTGTAAAATTATTTATCATCGAGATAAATAATTCCACTCTGGTTTCTCATCAGAAAACTCGTCCAATTTTAACTTAAATATTTCCGCTAAAAATTACCGAAACCTTTGCCGTTGTCAGATATTAAAAATCAGATGTTAAATTAATAAAACGATTTTTATAACGTTCTCTAAAACCTCAAAAGTAACTGGAGCATAAAACGAACGCGATATCTCAGAAGTAAATTGAAAATCGAAATCTACTAACGATAAGACAATTAGAACGTTTTTCGACGCGACGATAAATGTAACACAGTTGGAAAACTTGCGAACGTAGTCACGCTCGAACGTATTCAAATATGCAAAGGAACAAGTTCATTAAGGACCACCCAGAAAGCACCATCTCCCTTTCTCTCGATGCCCCACGGTGCACGATGGAAACGTGCCAAGAGAACGCGTACATAAACGTCGATTCCTTTTCCAACCCGGTTTCAACATCCCCGTAAAACTCGGCCAACCTTCGGGATAAAAGTACCCGGCGTGCCTCTTCGTTCGCGAGATTCAATTATCTCTTACTAGAATGTCGTGTATTTCGATTTGTGTCATTCTGCGAGGCATCCGCGACGAAAAAGAAAAAGAAACCGAGAATGTCGTCGCGAGAAAGACGAAGGGATTGTAATTATGTAAATCGTAAATACGTGAGAACGGAGACAATGAAGCAGCTGTAACAAAGCGAACGGACGTAAAACAACGTCGACTGATAATGAGATTAACGTTGCCGATTAAATTTCAATTCGACTAATGAAATTTCATTTTATGCACGACTCGTTCTCCAACTTCTCACGGCTATCGATCCTATCAACTATGAGAGTGTCTCTTGTAAACTGTTCGATCAATATATTTCATTAGTTAGAAATTAGCGATTACTTTTTACCGAAGAAATAGTAACTACAGGCGTGACAAAAAAAATTCCCCTCTGTTTAATATCTTAGGGTCCTCTTTTTTCTTTCGCGAAAACGCTTAGTCTTGCTTCTTAACCCTGTTGTCCTCCTTGGATTTATATGACTCAAAATGAAGTTTACTTTTTTGTAACTACTATGCTTTTAAATATTCGTTTATCAGCGATAGTGTGTCGAATTTTTGCAGTTGCTTTTTTAATATAGTATATATTTTGAGTCTAAAATATTTTTAAATTAACCCTTCGGCTTAATAGTTTTTCAATAAATACACATATTAACGATAGCCATTCACTATTAGAAAACTGTCAACTGCAAAACAATGAAATATCGTACACAATTTGATAATTCTCGGTCTCGTAAATAAAAGCCACAATTAAAATAAAAATTAAACTTTGAAGAAATACATCGTGTCTTTATTGCATTTGGACCATAATCTACACATTTCAAGGCAAAGAGTTAGAAAAAAAAAAATAAGGTGGACAACAGGGTTAAAAATTTGCCAACGTCCTCGATGGACCCTGGTTCTCTCTCTCATTCCGCGTTTATGGAAGCATCGCAGGGACAAAACAACGAAAGCGCGTGTAAAAAGGCGTCTAAGACCACAAGCGCGGCAAGGATCAGCGGACTTGTAAGATTTTCAAAAAGAACCAACGACCTTGAACGCTGGCTTTCTCCAAGGATCTTCAAAATTTATCGCTTTCCGTCCCCGAAGGATTAACCGACGTTAGATGACAACGGGAGAGAAAAAACGCGACCGAGAAATTTATTGCGATCCTGGAAACAAAGCGCCAGCGTTAAATCACACACGCCGAGAGGAAAGGGAAGCCGAAAGAAGCTATTTCGAAATTCTTCTACGATGAGACGTGCTCGAGTGTCGTGCACGAAACAATTTTCGTACGAAATTGTACACTCGATCGAAAGTAGGCTGGCTTTTTCAGCGATCGTTCAATTATAAAACCGACATTGAACAGACACGGAGGCCGCTTTCTTTCGCTCCTTTAACGATCATAATGAAACTTAAACGTCGGATTTTACGAGCTCGTAAAGCGAACGAGTAAGTTCGCGGACTGTCACTGCAGGAATCGTTCCTAGCAGATTACCTGCCGCCATAAATTTGGTAGATAATCGAAAGTCCTTCTGCCTGGTTGCTAATCGAACTTTGCATATCTGTTATTCGCCAATTCTTATCGAATATCGTTACGTTCGATCGATCGGTTCGATGTAAGAGTTTGAAGATATATTTTAACACATTGCAATCGTACGAGAGATTTTCTGAGAACCCTGAAGATTAACGGTAGAACATTCAAAAATACCGTGTTTACAATAAATTGTTTTATCGCAACAAATAAAGGGAGATCTCGAATGGTTGACGTTGCGTTATTATATTGTATGTAATATACGATTCTATCGATAAAAAATGAAATTTTGAATATTATTACACACGTCTGTGATAAAACTGTGCAACGAATGTCAGAAGCAAAGCCACGTCTTGGCCACCTGGAATCATTTTCGAATGTTTATGTTTCCGACAAACAAAAAGACAGCTGACAAATTGTGAGAGTTCCAGTGATTACGATTTTACTCGATCTTGCCACCGGAGAGATCAAAGAAGACACGAACGCCAACAAAGGAGCAACATGTCCACCGCGAGATCTCGAAACCCACCCGTTGCATAATTTACGTCACCGAAAACAGAACGTTTCAAAGTTCATTTTCATCGGCAAACAAAGGAACAGATATTCTATTCGGGTACCAAACAACCGCGTGTCTCTTAAATAATTCTATAGAAATACCGACAGAGCCCTCTCATAGTTCTCCATCCGTCTCGAAAATAACACAAACATCAAACTCACTATTTATTGCATTTATATTTGCATTCATACTAAAATTCGTCCAACCTCGTGCCTGACGTCAACGCGCACTCCCGAACGACAGCCTCCGTCTTTGTTCACTGCTAAAATAAGGTACCATTTCGACGAGACAACAACCGCGCTGAAACATACGAGTGACTGACACCGATTGTCTATTCTATGCAGCTTATTTGCCCCGAGGTTTCGTTAGCTTCGCAAAACTGGGTCCTCCACCGATAAATATTTACACATCAACCGAATGTGGGTTAACGTTTTGCATATCGCCCCCACGAAGGATACCGCTGGCCGTGACAAATGTTATGGATCCAGAACGGCAACGGGGATACGTGGCCCTGATAAGAGCTTCCTTTTTGCCTCACGGTTTTAATTGCTCATTCTTATCGGTCTGCAACGTGCAATCGTTTCGTTGAATTCGGCCAAGTTTCACCCGACCGAGTTTCCGGCCGAACAGAAACCTTCAATCGAGACAGCCAACTTGAGATGAGTTCGCCAATCGGAGAAGATTGACATTGTTCGATGCAAAATTTGATGGGACTCAATATCCGGTTTGATAAATAGAAAGTAAGATGAAGAGTAATTTTGTTGCTGCAGGAAAACTTGTTAATAGAAATATTAAACGCAGACAATATCTCATCGCGATGTTCAAAAATTTTAGTTTTCATAAAACGAAACTTCAATTTTTATACCTCAATTTCATGCTGTTTGTGCATATATTAATCTAGCGTGAGAATAGTCGTCGATTTAATCCCATTAAAATCTTCCCAACACGATTCATAGCTAACGTCTGTTCAGGTGTATCAAAGATAAAATAAACATTCTTATAACAAGATTTACAACGTTAAATATATATATCCGAAACCGAAAAACGATCCATCATACGAAGTTTCTTTCTTCGCAAACCCAACAAACCCATGAACTCAAAGACCACACACAATATCTAGATATTTAAATTTCCAGCAAGAAGAATGTTTCCCAACATTAAATCCCGAGTCCCCTGTTTATTACCCGCTGCAGACAGAATCACTGTGTCGGCTTAATACGGTGAAAACGGCATTTAAAACGTAAGAATGAACAATGAACGCGACTGAATGCCGCGCGTAATGTAGTAAAAAGGCGGCGACGTCTGCAAGGTGAACGACAGACGACGTAACCTGAAAAATCCACGGCCTTTCACGCGAAACTACTTCCATCCCGCGACATCCCACTGAATACTTATTCAAATACTTATTCAAATTCGATCCCGGGCTCGATAACTAGCCTCGTGAGCTCGCTTGAAGGGCGGCTTTCTATTCGCTGGAAAAGAGTCGTATATCTTTTTCTGACGTGTGCAACGTGCACGCGTGTGTGTTCCTGGAATTCGCACGAGCGAACGATCGCAGGAAGGATTCCACGGATTCCCAGAATCCCGTGTTCGTATTCCTTTCCACGATGCTTCTGGAAGTACCTCTATTTCCGGCCGCAGACATCTGAATACCTTCGAGCACTGGCGCGACGAGTTTTGGACGTTTTGCTCCGCCATCGCGCGGAAAATATACGAAAAGGAAGAGACAATGGCTTTCGAACCGTTGTTCTGCCTTACAACCAACGTCTCTCTTTTATCCTATGGGAAAAGTCATCCTGTTGCTACGTTACGAATCAATTCTGCGGGTACTTACGCTTCCTCGAGATTTAGAAGCGTAAAATAAAATTTATGAACGGTTGTAGGTTACCAAACATTTCTCTTTTTCAATTTCTAAAGAATTTTCCTACTTCTTTAACGTAACCTGATAATCTAAGAAAGAAAAATCGATTTCATATTAGCGTCGAGAAAGGAGAACGGTAGGAAACACGAGAAAGCGGTCGTCTTTTCCAAAGTTCAAGCTCCAAAAGCGAAGAACCATGCTCGAACTTTCCCAGAGCTATCAGGACGCGATTTATTCACGGTCGACGCGTACACCACACTCGGCGAGCATTATTCGCGTCCTTGAATCCCGCCTATAAAATCCCATTCCATTTTCCCGACGTTTCGCGATTCTTTCACATTCCTGGCTGCCACTTTCGGTAAATGACTGACTGATTTCACATACAATCGCTTATTCATGCGATCCTCATAAATGAATCATTGTGCATTCGCTCGGACTTTACAGGGACCGACAGCAGCGTTTTGTTTCAATGACAATTACGCTCGCTTTCGATATGTATCCGTTCACCTTGGCGGTCAGAGAAACCGGTGCTCAAGGCCGCCTTAGGAATTTCGTGGTGTTCCTAATTCTCGCGATTCACCTTATTTCCGTTTCTTTTTCCAGCATCCTCTCCTTCGATCGCCGTAGTCGAGATCCTCGATAAAAATCATTTTCATCCATGTCGAACGACTTTCCTACGACTTCTGCGACAATCATTTTGGGGCCGAACCAATTTTCCGCGTCATCTCGTCAAAAATCGATGCACTTGACTCGAGACGAGTTGCAGTTGAAACACGCGAGTGTAAAGTACCACACGAGTAGAAAGTATCGACCGAAAGTTTGTCTTTGCCTAATGACTGCGCCTCTTCAACCCCTAAAGGGTATTTGAGTAATGGGGTAGACACGGGCGAGAGAAAAATCGCGCACGAAATAAAGAAGGATCGTCTATCCTCGAAAGGGAAAAGCAATAAACGCTGCCAAGCATCTCGTTGCGATATATCGCTTTGTTTCGCTTAAATTTCACTCCTTTTTTTCTTCTACCCTTCACCATTTTTCTCTCCTCCATTTATGAGCTACGTGGTTCCTCCACGATGTGGTTTCTAATGGAATTTTCATGTACAGGCTTTCGCTTCTTTTTGGCGACGAAGAAGATACATTTGGCGCGTTTTAAAAATGCATTGCATTCGTGTGACGTATTTTTCTTAAATTTGATCGCGTAGATTATAATAGCGAAGAATAATAAGTTGGGCTGGATTCAAATTTTACTGAAATGGTGAAATCAGAATTTCGAATTGAAAAGCTTGTTTGAATTGTTGGTTTCTTTGATTCAGGAATTAATTAAATTAAATTAAAGTCGATGGTTATCGCGTGATATTGTTATATCAATATGATTATATTGTTTCGTTGAACGGTACGATTACGGAAAGGTTTTAATTAAATTAATAAATATCGCCAAGCTAGCATTGTGAATAAGAAGCAAAACATTATTTATCATTCCAGTTATTATTCGTATTATTCGCGAGAAACGTCCGTCGCAATTTTGCACGGCGCGTGCATCGCGATGCACTCGATCTTGAGACGACTCGAACAGACCGTCGACGTTGTAAATATGATCACATGCCTTGCCAATCTGGACCGTATTTGAGATGAAAATATTTCAGAGTAAATTCGAGTTCCTGGAATGAATAACTTCGTTTATTCAATGGAAAATTCGTAAATATTTGATCAAAGTAAGTGAAATTAAAAGTCTATATCTCATAAGACCACATGTATTTGTTTAAATTAAATGCTTCCAGTACGCGGAGAAAAATAGTGAGAGAAATTTTTTAATGAAATAAAATTTCCAAGACGCTTCAGTTAATTTCGTTCTTAACCACTTCTAGGAAATTTAGAAACCGAAGCTGAAAAGTCGACGAAATTTAAAATTACTACATTCTTCTTAATAACCTTGAAGGTAAATTACAGACTAACGGTTAAAAATGATATTCACCTATTTCAGTTATGTCTCGTTTTAATTAAAACCTGTTTCGTACATACAATTACGTACAATACTATTCGTTGTCTGAAAACACAGGATTTCTAATACAGCAAGCGAAGTAAATATAATTTTCAAACAATAATTTGGAACAATGTTCATTAAATTATTCCAAATCTCAATACACGGTACATAAACTCTTAATTCTAACAAACTGTTCAACAATTAATGTCGCAAAACTATTTACCGATTACTGAGAAAACTAAAATCACGAAAAAAAATACCGACCAAAATCATGAAACGATCATCATAAAATTTAACCACGATTATTAAAAGAAAAAACCTTGCTGAAAAAGAAAAAAAAAAAAGAAAAGAAAAGAAACTCTGACAATGAAACTTCAGACGTTAACATACTCTCGTACGATCCAAACGTGAATGGCCCGCTTTATATTCTCTGGTTGGTACCATTTCGAGCAGGGCCGACACGTGTTCGAGGCGAACGATTGACCTAATTTATCGTTTCGCCGGTTCGCGCCGGTTTTCCTAATTTCTAAAAATCATCGCGTTCCAAGCGCCGCGGCACCATCACGAATCCCACGTAGCATCGAACGAACGCGTTTGCTCCGTCTTTTTGGCCATCGTCGAATTTTCCAGCATAAAGCGGTGAAAGACAGATCTTTTACGAGCGCCCGGTTGCACGCCACTTTGCATAATGTATTCTGCTACGAAACGCATAATGCGTCCAAGAATAAAGATACGATTTGAAAGCGCGTAATCTAGCGAACCGGTTAAGTACGAAAACATTGCAATTTCCTGCGTGTGCACAATATTAAAGCTCGGGCCGAACCTCAGTTTCGGCCAGCTACTTTTATTGCGCATTTAATGTACGGAATGAAATATCGCGAGCTTACTGTCAGCAATAGCGAAATCCTACGGCCACGGAATATTGATATATTCATATAAAAACGGAGGGCTTCGCTAGTGGGACAAATTCAGCGATAACAAGGGGTCCTTCAGGAACCGGAGTCGGTAAAATGCGAAAACGTGAGTTGTAATTATAGCGTGGGATTACGCATATATGAGAGATCGAGTTGGGAAAAGACGGATTTTTTTATATCCGTTAGTTGTGACCGAATCTACATGTAGAACGACGATGTCGTAGAAAGGGATAGGTAAACGAGTGGAAAAGTTGCGGAGCACGAATTGCATCGAAATAATGAATTTCGGTTTAGCGAGATTAAAGTGAAGTATCTCGCAGGATATTGTAATAACAACTTTTGTTTCGATGAACGAGTAAACTTGAGCTGAACAAAATAGGTTTCGTGGATTTTATTGTAACGTTTCTGAGAAGTTGAAGTATAGAGAACAGATTATGTGAGAGAGACCTTGGATCGTTAAAACGTTCAGTGGAAGAGTGTGCAATAACGGAAAAATTTGGGAACAGATTACAAAAGGTATTAGGAGGTACGGTGTATCAAAATGTAGTAGAATGATAAAAAAAGGAAAACAAAAGACTAGAGTAGAAAACAGAACGTTAAAGGAGAATTGTAGAATGCAGGTGTTAGAGTAATGTGAGCTGAAATGGAAGGATCAGCGTTAAGGAAATTTTATGAAGCCAGGTTCCATTTGTTAGCCTGTGAGACTGACATAAACCCATCTATTCATATTTTCGACGTCTTAATCAAAATTAGAAATTATCTGGTATTTTCTTTTTTCAACGCGACAATGAACCTAACCCGAACCTGTTTCGAAGAAACGCATCAAAGATAAAAATCGGAATGCTACGGTTTCACAACGCAAAAAGAACAATCAATGGCCGTTCCTAAAATGGGTACGTATAATTAAACGAATTACGAGAAAAAGAAGAAAAATAAATAGAAAATCATTGGCCATGCTTCCTCGATGTTGTTCCATATCCCATGAAAATTCCTACTGTGTCTAACGGCGGTTTAACGATCGATCTTGACCCAACGTTGAGATGAACACATTACTGATGGGCATTATTGACCTTCGTACCGAATGAAACGTCGTGCACGTAACCTAAATACAGACGATCGCCAAACGAACAACGAGACAATTAAGCTTGCCGGAAGTCGTACGAATGGCCGCTCAAAATGTAATTGACACACAATGGTACACACGATTCGCCTTCTCTCTTAATTACATTCCAACGTCGCGCCCGATGCGTACGTATCTAGCATAACTGTACGCCTTCTTCGACCAACTGTTCGACATGGGAATTAGACATCGTGTTTCCGCGTCTACGATTCCGTGCTTCGAGCCTCGTAATCGAATTTCTCGGCGAAATTCCCGCGGAAGAAATTGCGGAGAGAAAAGGAAAACGTAACTACGTGACCATTTGTGGAAAAACCATTGGTTAATGGCGACCAAGAAGACCATTCGAGAGAAGAAAATCTCGTTCTTTCGAGTTCGAACGGTTCGATACCATTACGCTGACTTGCGGAACGTTCCTCGTGACTTCTCGTGTACCAAACGATATTACGCGTCTGAAGCGTACTAACAGCGCGCCATGAATCTACGATGTAACGACGGAAAATTCCTTATCTCTTGCTGAGCAACACGTTTCTTAAAAATCAAAGGCCGTCGGCGTCAGTCGGTTAAACGAACGTGGATAGTTGAGAGACAGACAGCCGAGCCGGCTTCATCGAGACTTCGTACGTAAACTTAATAACGGGCAAGCGTTTTCGAGACCTCTTCGAGCTACGGATTGGTGTTTAACCAACTGTTTTTATAAAGTGTTATCGATACGTGCATCTGATTGCAATTAATATTTTAAAATGAAGAGTAGCTTCGTTCCAACGAACAGACTATTCAATGAGGAGTAATGTAAATGTGTTATCGATCAACAAAACGTGTACGATTCAACGACGATAAAATTCAGCAGATAAAATTCATTTGATAAATTAAATGTATCGATAATTACTTCAAATATACGATGCATTTTTGAAAAAGTTTCACTGAACACCTTTGATCTTAAACCATATCTGCATCGCTTCGTTCCAGCTATTTAATTGCAAATCTACTTGTTGCTAAGAAGAGTTCTTGCAAATTTTTTGAATTACAAAAGACACGTATACGATGGAAACGCGAAACAATGCAACCGTTGTACCATCTTCCTCGATGATAAATAACCAGATTATAAATTACCTCTTAACTTGGAGAACTTCGATTTGCCCTTTGCTCCTTGACACAAGCGAGATTGAACCTTCGTGCAGGCAAAATAGCTAGCACGTGCTACGTACAAGCACGTTTAATGGAAACCGAGGAGCGTATTCAATAGAATGTGTAGCGCGCATCTCGAGTTATCTCTTTGAGTTCATTACTGCGTTAATGCACAACTCGTTATACGCTAGTGGAATTAATCAAAAGGAAATTCGTCGTTAGGAATTTCGCCTTTTTCGTCGAAGATCGTAAAACAATTCCGAACTAACAGAAATTTATAAACGTATCTCGCTGAATGCTCTGCGCATCGTTCTCATTGCCTTGGTATTCAAATATAATTTATCAAGTCGACATTTATTAAATTTGTATTTTCTAATAATACCTTGCTCATCAAGAACATAAGATCTAAAAGTTGACCAGTGAAATGTTTCATTCATAAAGTAAGTAAAATATTTTTGTACCGAACATAAATATGTAAAGCGAAGTATCAGCTATAATTTCAAGACCTACATCGCCTGAATATTTTTAGTATAGTTTTATAAATATTATATAATAACGTCATGTCCCATACTTTTGCTCTGTAGTTTCCATTAAACCTTACGTTTCTGGAAACCTCAACTACCAAAGGCTAAACTAATTCTTTCGAAATAAATGCTGCAAGAATACAATATTTGAAAAAAACAAACGATACCTTGAAACGTCCAAAATAAAATAGCCAGTGTATCCAATGTAACGATAGAATGTTACTAAAACAAACAAAAAAAAAAAAAAAAATAGTTTTTGCCAAGAACAAAAGCTAAAATAGAAATAACACGGAATTATTCACGTCGGCAAATAATTACGTTTCAGTAAGCCATTTACTCTGAAGTAAGAAAGAAGACTGTTAACGACGTCTCGTTAGCAGCAAGGGCGATACCAATAATTAGGTATGTTCGAGAGAACTTCCTCTTTCTGTGAAACAACCTAACAGTCGTTTTAGCTCTCTCGTGTAGAAACTGAATCTACGTTTTCACGGCAACAGCAATAATTTGATCCCTCCTCGTTTCTCAACAAATACTCGTTTCCACTTCGAAAACTACAGCTTCAACTTCTCGATTACTTACAATGCGTCAAACTCGAAATCTTGCGACCCTTCTCACGATTTTCTCATTAATTCTGGACTAATTAATAATTAGACCGGACGAATCAGTTACTCGAAACGAACACGCACCAGACACGATACGTGTGATTTTACTTCATCCGTGAACTGCGAATTAACGATTCCTCAATGCTTCGTGACAAAATCGTTTAAAAATGTAACAATAACATGCGACGCTTTGCATTTCGTTCACGCGCTTATTAACTTGACAAATACGTTCTCGATTTATCCGTTGCCATGCATCATTTAACCTCCGATTTTATGAATACCATCCACATAAAATCATTTCCAATTTCTGTATGCATAATGTACCACCACTTGCTAACTATTATCATATTGTTCGATGGCATGATTAATGCATGATTAATTCACGCGATGAAACGAGTACCATTTATTCGGATTAATGAGTTATCGTTATGTAAAAGCGAAACAACTGACCGCAGAGGACACTGAATTTAAGGTCTCGAAATAACTCGAACAATCTACGATAAATTAATATTCATTGAATTTATAATGTTCATAGGAGTATTATGTTTTTGAAAACAATTAAACCATTACGGTACATGTACTCTGTACCATGTTTATCTCGACGAATAAAAATTATTTAAATATATTATCGGTTTACTGGAAGAGCGACAAAACCAAGAAAACGAAATTTTTCACGAAAACAATTTAACAGGGAATAAATTCTTTTCCTTTTATTCTTGTCAAATAGTATAATTTTATCGAGTAATTACGATATTTTGGTCCCAGTAAAAGTAGTTCATTTTCATAATTAATTTTTACAGATACCTCAAGATTGACACCTTTATAAATATCTCACTCTTGTAAGAAACCTACCATGTAACAGCTGAAGCTTTTAAAGCACCGAATACTCTACCGAACAAAGTTCCTCGAATACCTCATCTAATTACTCTACACAATGTAACCTGCAACCTAACAAACTTCTTACCAGAGAAACTCGACAAATTTAAACAATACTTCCAATCCAGTACTTCGTAAAAGATTAAGGGAATAATCAGCGGAACGAGCGCGAGAAGAAAACATAGCAAAAACTGTCGAACAATCGAAGGAAATTCTAGCATCAGCGAGATTGTCCAGTTTCTTGTAACAACGTCAATTTGTAACGCTGCATCGAATAATGACAGTGTTACAGAAATTGAAAGAAACGAAAGAGAAGCTATCGAAAGGTGTTCCCTTGAAAGGGAAGAAATTTCATTTATCGTCCATTCGTTAGACGAGAACGCTGTATTTCTTCTCGCGGCCATGCACGGCCATCTTTAAATGGCGGTCTCGAGAAAAAATACAAAAAAAGAAAAGAGAAAGAAAATTAACGAGTGCAGGACGCGATGAGTTTCATTTCCTTCGCTGTAAATTAAAATTCTTTCGCGATTCAACATCAATTCAGCCCCGTCGACGCAACATTTACGTCTTTCATCGGACGGCACAGGTTGTTTAATGTTCCTCGACGCAATGCCTCGAAGGGTACATGGCAAAAATACGTGGTTTAAACGTCACTGTAAATACGCACCACTATTCAAGCACAAGAACGGTCAGACGGAAATATAAACTCCATTTAATACGAGGGAAAACGTTGGTCGTTTCAATGAGTCTGTCTCATTGAACGAAAAAAAGCCAACCGGGTTGCAAAAGTGAAAGGAGAAAGAGGCATCTCCATTCAACGACGTATCTTATCGCTCGCCAGTGGAAACAAATCGTAATTATCGTCTTTTCATTGAATACACTGCTGTCTATTTTCCTTTATTCAACGATGCATCAATTATTAAAGAAAAAGAAGCGGACAGGAAACTGCTCGAGAATGGATTGAGTGTGTTGAGGGAAGAGTGGTGAGATCGATAAAGACTGCACTGCTGACTGTAAAACGTGTCTCCTGACCTCGATCAATACCGCGGTAAACGTAACACGAATTTAAAAACATTTCCGCCGAATCGAGAAATCAAAGTGGGATCGTTTAAAATTGAACAACCCGTAGCGAAATCCTGTGAAAACTTTTCCCTCTGGCGTATCGAAAATCGGAAATCCTGCTGTTGCGGAAATTGAAATGTTTTCAACCGGAACAAGACACTTTCATCTTCTTAGATTTTACACTGCCGCGCCGAAAGCGTTCGTTCAGAATTATTTGATCTTTTTACGAAGCATAGAACTTTAATCTGCGAATGGTAAATAAAATGTAACAACTGTGAAAAGTACACCCGCAATAAATAATAATAAATAATAATAAATAATAATTGTTATTGTGAAATAGAAAGAAAATGAGCAGGCACAAAAGATAAATAAAAATAATTGAAACCAACACGATATCTTTCGCTTCAAAGACAAAATCTGATTTTACTTTCCTACGATTTTACTTCACATACCGCGCCACTTACATCTATAATACATAAACCCAGCTTGTTATTCAGAAAAAAATACATATTTCAATTCAAAGCTACCTGCGTGCATAGATTGAACATCCGGTGACATGGAAATCCCCTCGCTCTGAATGGCAAACTCTTGAACGAACCAAAAGTATTGCCATTCTGACGAGAGTAGTAATCTCACGCAAGAAAAGACAACGCGAAACCGCAATTGGTTTCTGAAATTATTCCTCCGTCTGGTCGCCACGTCAAAGGTGTAATAGAACCTGTCTAGAAATGTCCAAACGCAATATACGGTGGATCGTGGCACAGCCTAGCTTATGCGCAACGTACGTCAGAGAGTGCGTATAATTGGCAATGGAATATTATTATTGCACGACGTGACACGAGGCTAACGAAGAGAATCATCCATGGAGAAAAGGAGAGAGAAAGGAAGGTAGACAGAGAAGTTGTCAGGAATGGTTATCCGCACGAGGGTACGCTCGTCAAACGAGATTTGTGTCACCACGCGAAAAACTCATGAAATATCGTGCAAAACACGGTAATAATGTGTGACAGAGAAATTAGCAATACAATAATGAAAGACAATATTGCGGGTACGATGCAAACTGAACAATTCTTTTCAGATTACCGTGGATGCACTTCTTGCTTCGGTTACGAGGTTTCTTGCAATTTTTATCCAAACATTTATATTATTTTCTTTTCAAACATACTTAGAATATTGTGAATAATTTTACATTATTTTATATATTTAAATTAACACGAGATGACATGAAACAAGATTAGTGATCGTTTTCTAAATGAAATAGATAGAAAAGCTTTTTTTCAAGATGAAGTTGTCGAAAAATTACAATATACGATAGAAAAAACACAAAGATGAGAAACAAATAAAAAAAAAAAAAAGAAAAGAAAGAAAAGTTTTCCCATAGGTTTAATATATTCGATCAATCAACTGGAAATTCCTGAGCTCGGTTCTAATTAACATTCCTACGGATAATGGTTGTTAGCAATTAGTAAACACAAATTCAGGTCAGTTTCTCGGATGTTCTCGTTCGTGCAATAATATACAATGTTCCACCGGCTGTCAAAGTTCAAAGATCTGTCCGTTAACAATAACGCATTCTTCTACACACTTGTGTGCGCAGAAGAAGTCATACAGGTGTGCCAATAGTTTGTCGTCACATCCTGCTTGGCTGTTGCATTTTTCATTTTACAAATACCGGCACACGCTATTCGTAGCTGTATGTAAACAGATGAAGCGGTTTACGTTGCCGAATTCGAACGACAATAAAAATAAGATACAGCAAAGTGCTGAAGTTGAAATTCCCGTGTATTCCAGTCTCGAACAAAGAATGGAAATGCAAAATTGAAACACCAATTTCAGTTTATGTTCCGACCAAAATATACAAAAATGTCTCTTTTTTTCTTAACATAGAAACGACCAATGTCACTTAGCAGAACAAACTTTTCTTACCGCGCTAAATTTGAAATCATTCATTCATATTTAAAGTTAAAAAGAGCGTCCAACCTTCCATACAGAATTTTCTTTCAATATTTATCTCAGTTTGACACTCGTTCGCAAAGTTCTATCACTCTCCTTATCATTCATACAATTGTAAAAAATAAAATGCTTCCTTCTGCATAGATTTTATAAAATTGCATATTTTCGAATACACCTTACACACCGATCTTATTTCAACCAACAAATATTTCAACGAGAAAACTAATTTTATTGCAAACGTAAAACAGATATTCATGCATTACGACCCAGCGATTCAGAAATTTTTCACCGATAAAAACGCACGACCGATGGTACGGAAGTTGAGAGAACAAAATGTGATTACCGATGCGAAATAACAAGACCGTAACGGTACAATCCACTAGCATTTCCTAACAGTTTCATCAAGGGCGAAGAAAAGTCCCGCAGGGGTAGTAACGCCTCTGCGCCTCGCAACGGTGCGGCGCACCTGCAAGCCAGGGGTGCATCTTGTGCGACGATGATCAATAACTTGAACCACTCTCGACCGTCGCTATCGACTTGTCGGATCTTAGGTTAGTTTCCACCACAGTCGACACGCACCCCGAAGAAACGCTACGATACTCGATGAAACGAAACGAAACAGGAGAAAAATAAGGTAGATCGTTAATCTTGTTCTGTCAAATTACTTCGATATAACGATATTCAAGGAAAAGAAGAATATTTAAATGAAACACTTTTAAATTGAAAAACAGATATAGAAAGTGTTTTTTTTTTTTTTATTTTTGTTTAGTGAATTTCGCGCTTTAAATCATTTTAATCCCTCTTTCAAAAGCTTACAGTATTTCGAAATGTTTCACGTTTACACTCAACGGAATGGCTCTAAATCGATTACCTGCATCCTATGCAACAATCAAAATCACGAGTAATGTTTCGATAAACCGAACATCGCTTTTCAAAAGCACTCGAACAACGCTTGAGTAAATACGAAAATAACGAAAATCTAAATAAAAATTCTACCGCAATCGCCGTACGTTAAATATTTACCGCATCCTGCTAATCTTAAAATCTTATTATCTTAAAATACTTGGGACGCACCAACGTCGATGTTCAACGACTTTCACCAAGACTACAACACCGAACCAACAGGAATCCGCTGATAGACTCCCGACAAGCAACAAGACACGAAATACCAGCTGACTACAGGAGAACCATAGGATCTCTCCGTGTAGTATCGGATCGTGTACAAAACGAGTAACGCTACACTTTCCGAACAACGCGATACGATCTCGCCTGGTCGTGGTTGACACTCGACTCGTCGGTCAATCTTCCGTGTACACGATCTTCTTGAAAAACAATTTCGTACACGTGGAAGCACGCGCGAGCTTCCTGTGCAGCTGCCACGCTTCAAACCTGACCATGAGGTTCTCGGTATGCAGATACTTCGAAAACTTTTCGAGCAACAGCTCGTAATTCTGGTGGCCGATTACGTATCGCGGCCGCTATGCTCTTTCATTTCGTGCAGGTAATTTTTGCAAATCGGAAAGACAAGGACGAAGAGTAGGAAACAGGAAGGAATGAGAAAGAAAGAGAGAAAGAAGGGTCGAAACCAGCATGCGGTCACGGTGCTCGTAAATTCCAGGGCCGCCACCGATGGGCGCGTTTTAACGGGCACAGGAGCGTCGGATAAACGTCGCTCCTAATGTGGGCCTAAACCAAATTATGCGAATTAAAGGCCGGTCGTGGACAGATAACGGTCCCCTCTTGGAGAGCGGGCGACCACCGTTCCCTTCGCTGTTCTCCACCCCCACACGACATCGCTCTTACGGGAGAAATTAAACGTTATTAATGGCCACGACGCGACTGCACGTGCAACTGCTCCGTCCGATCTCTTTCGAAATAACATCGTCGCGTAACATTAATAGAACCGCGTGAAAAAATTAACCGTTTCGGATAAGGAGTGGTGAATTTACGAGAAGCCTCGTTGCTACCTAAGGTTCGGATAATTAATTGGACCGGGTGTTTAAGCGAGTCCTTTGGGCACAGTTTTATCATCTTTTTAATTAAAGCTGTCCCCGGACTCAAATAACGTTTATATTTTATTGTGTGACTTTGTAGGGAATTTTAAAAGAATATACAGTACGCTAGGAAAAGTTGTAGGGTCCAGAGACTCGCTTACTAGATAAACTGAACGCGAGCCTCTTAGAGATTAGGAACATTTTCTATTCGAGTGATATTAATTTGCGATGAGATTGATTTACCTGGTAGTATTAATTGAATCTTTTTTTTTTTTAGTTTATTCGGTACCATGAATTTGAACATTTTTAGAGTACTCTTCTTTAACACCTGCATGTATTTCGTGTAAAGTGAAACTTCCGAGTATCTAATTAGTTAAGCAAAAAACACGCTTTCACGTCAACGCCACATACGTCTTTAAACATTTACATAAACTGCAAACGCTGTGTATAGGGGCCTGTTATCGCTGGGAATTTTCTATACGTCTGTCAAAAAAAGTTGACGGTGTATTGTATTCTACACTCGTGTCAACCGCTTTTGTATTATCGTGGGGGGGGAGGTCTCGCAAATTAAATCGTGCTATCGAAAATTAAAACGTGCTTCCTTCCACCAACAAAGGGAATCCTAAATTTAGTTAAGCTTTCGAAGGGCTATGTTATTCGAGCCAAATCGAATCAAAGAGTAAAAAAACATGGTAAACTAACTTGTAAAATATAGTGAAATGTTTTAAATTAATTATTTAAATTTTATAGCAATACGAACTATATAAAAATGATAAAAATATTGGGAGGGAAAAAATAGTGAAGTGAACAACTCAGGCACAGAACACATTGTTCAAAGAAGAATAATTGAATAAATTTGAATTTATGAGCTGTACGTGAAAAACGAACGGACTAAAATAAATGACCAATGAAAATTAATGAAATATACAAATTTATTTAAAATAACCCACGTTACGCTGCATAAAATATCGCAGATTAAAGCTGTATTGTTTTTTAAACCTTCGATAACGCTCAATAAAGGTATTTCGATATTTTTTGAAAATAAATTAAAAAAAAAAAACATATCAGGCAAGGTTTTTATGCCATTCCTGAACACAAAAAACAATCCTCTGTTTTTGAAGTAATTAATTATAAAAGATGAAACGTAAATCACGTATAACGATACTCAAAGGACCAAGTAAACATACAAATAATACCAAATGATGGTATAAAATATTACTCACCAACTAAACCAGCTTAAACTAAAAGCTGTTTTTTGTTGCGCCTGGTTTCAATAATTCGTCTGTTTAATTAATCAACATTCTACGGTATAAAACATTTTCAATCTACGCAAATACTAAAATATTCTTATACCTTCGATATCTGTTTCAAAGCTTTCGAAATTTCTTTAATGCAAAAAAAAACCTCCAAGCATACAAAACGTACAAAAAAAGACAAAAATTCTTGATACCTGAGTTCTCCATAATCGACAAAAAAAATCTTCATCTTTGAAACATGTATTTACTCAAAATTAACAAAAAAGAGTATAACAAAAGAAATGCACCATATCAAACTAATTTATCGCACAATATAAAATTTCAAAACGTTAAGAACCCCCGTTTACTCGAGCCATTAATAGAAGCAAGATAACTAAAGAAAAATCCAAAATCTGTACCTGTTGATCTATCCTCAAATTCTAATTACCCTAGTTCGAGCAACAATAACCCTAGTAGAAGTAATCCCTTGAATAAAACGAGATATCAAACCTCACGTCAGGATAAACATTCGAAAATCCATTATGGAAATGCTTGACAACAGTTGCCCTGTAGCATGTATCACGACTGGAGTCCTCGTGTTACACGACGCAGCGAGTTTACCGAGTTTACTCCTGTCCCGATATACGTGGAACTCGGACTGCTTCCCAGTTCCTGAGAGCAATTACTCCTGTCTACCATAATTACGCGGCGTTGCACCGGCGTTACAAGGTACTCGTACGTCGCTAGATAAGGTCAGGACACGACAATCCTCTTTACCCCCTGTCAACGAACTTTTCTTCTTCGTTCTTTTGCAGCTTCCTTGTCCCTGTGTATCCCGATCGAGGCAGAGGGGAAATTAATCAGCAATAAATAAGGAACCTGTTACACGGATAATAATTTAACGCTGATTTAATTAGTTGGCTTAACGCCAAGTGTGTCTCTTATCGTTCTCCAGGCGACAACAACGGGTTTTCCGTTTAAAGCAGAGCAAAAAAAAAACAGATCGAAAGCATGCTCTCGGGGTTTTGTTCTGTATAAGCATCACCGATACTGCTTGCCCTGATGTATCTTTAGAAAACGCTTTTCGTTTAATTGGACGATGGAAATAGTTACGGTTGGGGCTAATTAGATTCAAACAGTCGGGTATTGGTTTCCACGAAGATTTTCTGTCGACTCCTCTTCTGTGCGTAAGTTTCTACGATAGCGAACAGGAGGTGAGACTATTATCCTGAGCTCCAGTGATTTTTGTGGTGCAATCGACTGGGAACGCGTTTCTATCCTTCTATGAGAGATTGTACGTTTCATCGGTACTATTCGTGTTTGGAGCTTATCAAAAGTTTCAGTATTTTAAGAAAAATATTGGATAGAAGACTGTTGGATAGACGAATGTTTTAGCGATACTGTATTTATCGTCAATTTTATAAATTTCTAACAATTTTCCATGAGTTTCTACCGAATAGATAAATGAACGTCAAGCATGATTATTAATCGTATTAAAAAATATAACAAAATATTAGAATGATTTGAAATTAAATCGAAACAAAGACATGCAGATAGAAGCATTTGGCTAAGCAATTCGTCAAATGTTCCACGTAAAACTTCTCTAAAAAGAACCGCTACGGCTACTTAAAATATACCAATTTATATTTACGATTTTTCATAAAGCAAAAATATTCAGAGCCGACGAATTTGTAAATCGACCACGTAAGCTTCTGCTTGGAAATCGTCAGGAATTCACGATTTATTCAACGTCAGATGTTCCGAGAGCTGGCGTGTATGCACGAAGCAAAGGAGCATAGCCGAAACCGTGTTTGGTCATAACCAGGGACTAGCAATCTTGGCTTGTTCGACAAACGTTCGACCAACCTGCGACCAGAGTTTGCTCACGATGCGATTATACAGTTACCACGGACTGGTGTAAACACTTTACACGCAACCTGGTTCCTCTGTGCGTCAGTCCGCAATATCCTCTCGGGAGTATGATCGTGGTCGCATTAAATTGTGTTTGAAAGGATATGGCGACAATATCCTAGACCAGACCCGTTATTAAGGAATATTGGACCAGGTGTGGCCAGATGTTTCACCCTCGTGGAGATAACTTCGAGAGACTCAAAAGCGGGCATATGCTAAAGTGATGAATACTTGATCAAGTCGGCGACTGAGGTAGGAATTTGTTAAATTCTGAGTTTACGAAAATGATTCCAAGAATTCAATTCGTTACCTAGAAATCTTATTTTTACTTTTTTTTTTTAATTATAATAGAAATTAATTATAAGTACTTTTAATATCGGTAACTGCCGCAGTATACTTATTTATGTTAGAGGAAAATCAAAATTATAGGTAGGTCAAAAAAATAGTTCAAGGGAATAAATGCTTACTTATGCTAGCACTAATGTTATTTTTAAAGACTATGAATATGTTAAATGAAATGCGATCAAACTATTATAAGATGAAATTTCTAGGGAACTTACACAACACTCATAATTACAGTCATTAATAAATACTTGATAATCCCGTTCAGAGAGCGTATAATACTTAAAAAAAAATTTCATGCTCGGTGTACTACAAACGCGTGTTCCAAGTCGGAGAACATAATAAAAAGAAATAAAAAAAACACAAGCTTCTAAACGCACATGTACACACATCAATCCATCATGAATCTTTAAAATGATTTAAAATGAATATCTGTTTTTCTGTTCCAGTCGCTGCAGCTGGCAGTGCTTTAAACGAAACCTAGGTCTGCGTGTTCAAGAGGAACGTTTCAAAGGGACGACGAAGAGCTGAAGAAAAGAACATACCAATGGAAGAATAAAAAGTAAGAAGCAAAGGAGGACGGCGACGACGACGACGACGACGACGACGACGACGACGACGACGACGACGACGAAGAAGAAGAAGAAGAAGAAGAAGAAGAAGAAGAAGAAGAAGAAGAAGAAGAAGACGACGAACAAGAAAGGGAACAAGTCGTCGAGGAGAAGGACAAGGAGAAGGACGAGGAGAAGGACACGGTGGAGGAAGTCGACGCGTGATGCTGGATGAGGACGAGAGCCGAGTGGAATGCAAGAATGTATCCGGCGCACCTGCTTGCAGGCTTCAGCTCTCAAACTGAGACGAGGTGGACCGTGCACGTGAAGAATCTTCCACTGGCGTGTGGATGACGCTTACATGCTCGTATGCCGACGAAAGACGACCAGACCAAGGAAAGAAAGAAAGAGAGCAAGACAGGCCGAAGGAGAAAAGGAAGACCAAATATAAGGACCAAGCAGGGAAGCAAGACGAATCTAAGAAAAAGCGAGAAGAGCAGAGAAAAAGAGACCGAGAACCACGAAAAGGTGGAAAAGGTGGATAAAGAGAGGCAGCGGGAGGTCTCGAAATTACTGGATGCATCGTTTCGCCAAAGCGTTCGGTAACTATTCTGATCGGTCGAGCACGTGTGCGCGAAGCGGGCAGATCACGCGCGTGAGAGAAAGGGGCGTTTTATCTGGCTGAAAGTGAGGCTTATTGACCTACCGCTAGCCGCCGGCCACATCGACGTGTGCTGCGGCTTTAAAGGCGTGCTCTCGACCTCTTCGAGGCCGTCCGTGGTATCTAAGATTGATCTTCGTTGAAAGAAACGAAAATCCTACGCGACAAGGCAAAAAGGAGGAACGAAATCTATCGGAAACACGTTCGACGATGCGTCGCGTTATTCATATCGACGCGATACTCGATGGATCGAGTGCGGAAGAATTTTGTGGAAACTTATGCAGAGCTGTGATCTGTTTTCTCGATTTCAGAAAAGTTCCCTCTTCCGACAGGGAATGATAATTAACTGGTTGAAAAGCAGCGAGGGAAGAGTAATTTTTTCAAATGGAAATTTTATTACCGGTAATTTACAACGCGTGCACGCAATGATAATAAGTTTTCTCGAAATTAATAACGTTTTATTAAATTTTGTTTGCGGGAAATGAATACATCCGGACGATGGAAAAAAATATCTTGTTTCATTAAAACATATTCAAGTTACCTTTATATTATTCTTAATCTAATTTTATGCCTGGTTTCCCCGGTCGTAAAAAGGATACTTTAATGGGAAACGAGTAAAATAAAATCCTCTCTTTAAAGCATAATTTCGTTTTTAAAAACCGGCAAGATTACTACCCCAAGGATAGCCCAACTCGACATCATGTTTTACCACATTTATATAAAACCGCTATGATTTATACCATTCTAAGCTGTTTTACAATAGCATTTTAAACGTTGCCCCGTGCCGTATTTCTTTGGAATACAAATAATCCGATGGTTGTAATTTTCTCTCGGACAAAGGCATAGCTACGTTGAAAATAATGCCGCCTAATACTTAATAGCTTTTATCGTTGAAGACCAAATAAAAATCAAGGTATTTTCCGATTTATTCATCGCTGTCAAGCGTATCAAGATTTTTTCAATTTATAACCTCGTAAGAGATACAGGTAAAACAAATATTTGAATCGATCTACCGCTACTGAAAATTAATTGAAACATTATTACTGAAAATTTACAACGTGCAAAGCCAAATAATCACTATCTACTAAACGCAAATAGTGCTTTAACTATATACGATAAATCAAGAAACCGAGCTCTACCAACGTATTGAACCAGGTGCAATTTCGATATTACAACGTTACCACTAAATGTCAACAGTATTTACACAAAGACTAAATGACTGACTGCGCCTTAACAATCGCGGCATCGATACGGTGCGTAGGTCAAGCGCACTCAACATAATGACCAAAGATTAATTAATCGCTGCGTTCTTAGCGGGTCCTTGATCTTTTTCCAACTATCTCGACAAAGCTTCTAATCTTTAGCTCGGTGCTAACAATTATCGAGCGAGATCAAAAAAAGTTCATCGCAAAACGAAGAGAACGAAAAGCGATTGAAGCTTACTGTGACATTCTTGTCAAATAGTAGCGAAATTCCATTTTTACTCGAAAAGAAAAAAAAAGAAAAAAAAAAGAAAAGAAAAAAACCTATCAGTTGATGCGATGTTGCGTTAGATTTGATAGAACTGCAATCATGCTGCAGGTGGCAAAAAAAAATTTCCTCGCAAAACGACCTGCGCGACGCGGTGTAGCAACATAATGTCGACATCCGACAGGAGATCGTTCTTATTCAACTAGTATCGTTTGTCGTACTAGACGTGTACGAGGGACACACACCGCATATGATGCAACAACACTTTATCTTGTGGTAAACCGGGTTTTGACTTTCGAACCGATACACTATCGCACGGCAGAGCGACGTGCACTCGGTCGAGCAATGGTTTTTTGATGAATCTCAATTGAATGGAGGAAACATACTTTCCCGGTTTCATTGAAAACCGGATCGATTTAACAGTACAAGATTTAGGTAAAAAAAATAATTTTTTAGGATTTATCTAACCATGAAGAATGTTGTAAACGAATGAGAGAAAATGTATCGGGAATATATCGAGCAATATAGATTCGTTGAATAAACATGAGTCGATTGATCGGAAGAATATTTGTTTCGTAAACTTAAAGTAGATTTAATAGAAGAAATTGATCCGAAAAATATTATGGCACACGGTGACAGTCACCTTTGCACAAGCTTATTTACAATTAGCAAAAAATTATTTCAGACGAAACGAAGCTTCTTAGATACGGTAATACAGAGTTCATGGTTTATCAGAAACAATTTCCTATTTACATGCTCTATGCACTGGATACAGATATCGAATTCATTTGTGCAATTTATCTTGTTATTACATGCAATAAACTAATAAGAAGACCTACTTGACCTCCGGAAACAATTTACTCGACGATGCTCACGCACCTAAGTACCCTTCATCATCCTCGTTTAATTTTTTCCACCGCTTATGTTTCCTTCAAATTATATCAAGTATTACTCAAGAACAAAAGCATCCTAACGTTTAATTCCGATATTAAATGAAATATGGCAAGTATAAGGAAGCTTTAATATTCGTAATAAACTATACTTTTATATGGATCAATGAACCGATGAAGACTGAACCCAAAAAGTCAAAAATTGTAACGTTCGTTCCAAAATTACTAGCTCGATTTTTACCCCAAATTTGTAATTAAACAAACATTTCAACGTAATAAAAATTATTCAGAATTACTTATTAGCATTAGAACTACCGATTGTTGTGATACATTTTTGTGAATTTATCGTGATTTTCAATTAAGAATATAAAAAAAGGTTTGTCTCCCGCGAATTATGTTCTTTCTTATATATAATATTCATTTTTATTTTCTGATAGAAATAAATTTACTTGAATCATTGGTAGTTCTAATATTGACGACGTGATCATACTCATAAGTTCTAGATTATTTTTGCAAAAAGCTTGCTAAAAAAATAACGTGGACAACCTATGACTCGGATCATCGGTTCGCATCATTAGTAGCACAAAATATCTTATCAATGTTAAAGTAATATCAAAGCTTGAATGTTATTGAAGTAAAAAGAAAAGAGAGCGTGGTTGCCTCGAGAGAGTCAAATTTTTTCGCGATGCTGCGTCTTTTAACAGTCGTTTAACTGGCTGGCGTGACCGATAAAAATGTGTTATAAATGCGTCCTCGAAGAGGCACACGTGCCTCGCGTATTTCGCGTGGGCGTAGGTGTCCATTTAATGTACGAGGCCCGACGTTACGAGCTGTCGTTCACTTCGATCGTACCCACAACACTCTTTTCGCCTTCTTATTCCATAGCTGTCTGTGTCGTGTGCTCCAGACAAACCCCAGGGAGAGATGTCATTCGAAATGGAAGTTGAAGGATCGTTTATCGGTGTTACGTGTTTCATTTGATACATCGAACGATTTGAAAAACGACGTTGTACGACCCATTACAAAATCTAATTTCTCCTAAACTTTTAAATTTTTAGATTTTCATTTGAAAAGAAACAATTTATCTTTCTTCGAGAGAAACTCTAAGACGAAATGTCGCTTAATTGGATTTTTAATTAACAAATAAACGAACTTATACCATTCTTGTTCAAATTAATTTCGAAAATAATTTGTTATACTTTGTCTCGATTAAATCTATTTTTACTCTATTTAAGTGTTTTTATGATTAAAAAAAAATTTCAAATAAACAACGAAACATTATCTACAAATTTTGTTCCGAATCCTTTCCATGGTTTAAGAGCGTAAAAAAAAAAAAAAATAATAAAAAATTTTTTTCCAAAACTTTTCAATGGTTTAAAAAGGAAAAAAAAAAAAAAATAATAAAAAATTTTTTTCCAAAACTTTTCAATGGTTTAAAAAGGAAAAAAAAAAAAAAATAATAAAAAATTTTTTTCCAAAACTTTTCAATGGTTTAAAAAGGAAAAAAAAAAAAAAATAATAAAAAATTTTTTTCCAAAACTTTTCAATGGTTTAAAAAGGAAAAAAAAAAAAAAATAATAAAAAATTTTTTTCCAAAACTTTTCAATGGTTTAAAAAGGAAAAAAAAAAAAAAATAATAAAAAATTTTTTTCCAAAACTTTTCAATGGTTTAAAAAGGAAAAAAAAAAAAAAATAATAAAAAATTTTTTTCCAAAACTTTTCAATGGTTTAAAAAGGAAAAAAAAAAAAAAAGAAAATTCGTGAATCAGATCTAAATGCTTCCGTATGTTTGTCCTATAAAAATGATCCTTTATGCGAGCGTTAAACTCCCCGAGAACTTACGTGCATAATCAGACACGACGGCACACTCGATAATAACGCTACATGCGAACTGCGTTTGTATTATGCTTAAACGACGTAATTTCGTGCTTGTACCTGCTGTTTATAACGGTCGCCAGTTTTCCCTGCTACTCTTTCGCAGTTGATCCTTACGAAGGATAGCCAAGGCTTCCGTAATAGTTTACACGCGTGTATAATTTGTAATCGGTTCGAGCCTCCGGGCACGAATTATCGATGTTACACAGATACATATCTAATGCTTTATTTTATCTCAGATGTGTCTGACGCGGCCCAAGGAAACGACACTTCGTAAATGCTTTAACGCTTTTAAATTGCTATTTCTCGGTTCCACTAATTACAATTACATAGTTAAAAATAAATAAAAATGTGTAAAGGAGGTGTAACTTCCTTGGAAACTAACAATAAAATCACTGATGATTAAGATATACCTATCTGTACCAAAGAAATCGCAATAGATATTCGAAAAAAAATTGTTTAAAAAACTTGTTTAAACTCAAACGTTCAAGTTACACTTCAAATTCGAGTGTAAATATCTTCCAATTCTTTAAACATCTTCGATATTCGCAATTTAATTCAAAGCGTCTAAAACTCAAAGTCCCGTCCACGAGTTCATCGTTGGTCGACTAAAACCTTGCTGAAGGATTTCCAAGGACGTTAACAAGAATCTTAATTAGCGAACCAACGCAAAGTTCCTACCTTAACATCGATACACGCCTTACGAAGAGAAACATTGTATTCACTTTTGACCACAAACGCCACACGAAGGGCCGCGAGGGATGATTTCGGTTCGGCACGGTTGCCATCGAAGCACGATCGACGATCGATTCTCGCCGTACGATCGCGAAACAGCTTGTTGCAGAGTCTGAACGCGGACAACGCGTGTCTGGCAAAGGCATTAGCCCAAGGCACGTCGATTAAGCGCCGCGGATCGCGTGGGCAAAGCAATCGGGAGACAATAAAACCGGCGCCTCCGCCAGACGCTCCTGGAATCCGGCCAGATCTCCTTGCGCTCGCTCGAACCTGTGCCTAACGGTTGCCGGCGTCGATTAGAGCCGACTGCTTTTTTGTAAACGCAAGAAAGAACAAGAAAGCCACAGGTTCTAACGAATGGAATGGTGTATTGTAGGATGTGCGGCTTTAATCGGTTTCCTTGGGGCGATTTTTACTTATACGATGGTAAAGGTTGAGTTGCTTCAAAGAATTCAGCGTAACATAGAGAAAAATGTTCGAACCGAAAGAAGATTTGAAATTTTAATAAATCGAGTTTGTCTCTTCGAGAGACACGGAGATAAAAAAATGTATACGAAAACGTGTGTCTCGAGGTGTAAAGTATTTCATACGTCGCGACAGATTTCTGCAGGTTATTTTTATTAAACATATTTCTCATTATTCTACTTAACCTCTGGTAGTATTTCAACGAGAAGACACTGAAATTTAGATTCTGAGGTTACAAGGGTGATCAAGGGACCATAAATTCTGTGAAGAACGACAAGTAACTCGTTGCGGCTGTGTCTTAGCTTTATAAAGTCTGTGAAAAATGAGCATCAACCCTGTAATATACATCCATATATTTTTTGTCACCTTTTTACGTGTGGAGAAAGATGTGAACCAAATTAAATATACTAATCGATACATCTGGTTTTGAGATATTCAATAAATAACATCGCCATGAGGAGGTTAATAGTTTTCTTGAATTTCTAACACTTATTTGGATTAAAAAAGATTCTCGTGAAAGAAAAATTGTTTTGAACGTCAATAAAATTTGTAGTGATTTATTGCAGTAATATCGAGTCCAATTATGGCGCCAATTTTTATCGTAAAATTCCAAACCCGAAGGAAATGTCTAACTCTACGAAGATGAAAAGAAAGAGAAAAGGATTATTCCACTTGAGCCAATCGCGTCTTCAACACAATTTCCCTCTTTTTACGTCGTGAGCAATTACGCAGCCTATCCGTTATAAGAAAACCTTTTCCCATAAGAATACCCTTCCGATCTCTCCCCTTCAGCGTAGCTCTTCACTGGCTTCCGTTAATGAACGTAGACAGCCTTAACGCCCTTCATTTATTCTTCAAGTGATTGGATCTCGTAACCTGATTACTTGCAACACTGATTACTCGAACACCCTAACTGTTAACGATATTCATAGCTATCTCCAAATAAGAATACACTCGTACCAAACAACCTTTCGTTCAAAAATCGCAAGGAATTGCAATCGAAAGAATTTCCAAAAACAATTGGCCCGAACGTTTCAAAAATCCCTATCAAATTCCTGTATTAACACCTTCGCTCTGTCGTGCACAAATTACATTCAGCTAGAAGTAATTATTCAATTAACATTATTCATGAACTTTCGCTTCTGGGAATATTTCTAGATCAAGAACAGTATCCACCTTCTTCTTATCCCAGAAGAATCATACGATAGTATAAAAATTCGAGAATTTAGGCGCAACTATGTTCTTGTTCGAAGCTCCACTTTTCTTACGCCGAAGTATATTGCGAATTAAAAAATATATATATATATAGAAATAAAATACAGACAGAAAGGAGGAATCGAGCAGGGACAAAGTTTCGAAGCGGATTCAAAGATCGCTCGAAACATTCGTCCCTGCGAATCCGAGATGCAACGGCGAGTGCTCATTACCGTCCGCGCGCGGCTGCTATTCGCGACGATTAGCATTTTCATGTAGCTACCTACCCGAGCGACGAGAAAACGCGGCAGTGATTCATCGAACGAGTTCTGCGACCGGCAGACAAGCGCCAGGAGGTTTTAATGCTTGTCCCGATCGAAGGCATCCGAGTAATGTTATCCAACATGGTGCTCCTTTTTTCAACGATCACCCATAAATCGGTGAATCTATAGACATGTATAAATCCAGGCACGTGCTAATATTTCTAGCATTCGACATTATTAAAGGAAACGTGTCTTTCTTTGTACAACGATAGTCATCCCGCGTTTTATCCAACCGAGAGGATCCATTAAAATGTATACACATCTTGTGAACTCCGTCGGCTCCTGATCTTCTTGTTTTTCCCCGATCGTTTCCAGTTCTTCCATGAAGCACCGTAGGGAACAGGGATCGAGAAAAGAATTATTGAAGAGGATCTTCGTCGTCTCTTCGTCGCGACTGGTGGAACTGCAGGATAATTTAATATAGATGATGTTCATGGTGTCGATATACATTATTGATATACTTATGGTAATGATGCTTGATACCGATGGTACTCGATTAATCATGTCGGCTACGCTTTTTTTTTTCTTCTTCTTAAACGTAAGATCATTAACGAGTGTACGACTAATGGACGTTGATTGTTCGTGCTTGTACTTTTCAGGCACGTATGTTTATTCCAGCCGAGTTTCCGATCAGCTTCAAACGTCCTGCTTTTTAATTACTAATTGCACACTCGTCGCGCGCAAAAGACGGGATGTGACGAATACTCCCGAAAGAAGAAAAATCTCGTTACGCTCTATGCGTTTGAAAAATGGAAGTGCTGAAAAAAGTAGAGAGAAAGTCGATCGTTCCTGATAATTCGTTAAAAATAATTTTAATAAAATCCATGCAGCGTACACGGCGTACCGAAACCTATTTCGCGATGGAATCGAAATTAAACGTACTATTCGTGGAAAAGAATCGCTCGTGCGATCAGTTAATTAAGATCTAATCCATAATAGCGAAAGAGTCGTGAATGAGAAATAATACATCGGAACAGAACGACAACCTCGTCTCGTTTTGAACTATATCAGTCTGTTTAACCACCAACGGCAATTACGGATCCAGCATTATTATTACCGGAGCCCACCTGCACGAACGAGGTTAACGACACTCATAGAGGTTGCGTCTTTACTGTTTGTTTGAGCTCCGTTTTTATGCAAATTCTAAAAAAATGCTTGCACACGAAAAAAGAAATAAAAAAATCGTCAAAGCGAAACTGAAGTTAATGACATTAACCCTTCGTGATCAGAATTTTGTTTGCTCGTGATCAAGTTGTGGATTTTCAAGCATTTATAGGAAATTTAAGGATGCGAAATTGCACAGAAAGCATGTAATGTGAAAAAATATACAAAAGGTAGGTGAAATATGTTTCTACTGAATTTTATCTTTTTTTATTTTACTATATTCTCAAAAATTTGTGTGAAAATCCACAGGTCTACTCGTGACAGAAAAAATTGGAATTAATTACAGTTTCTTACTTTAATTTAATTAACGATATATCTATAAAGTACGATAATACAGTGATAACTAAATAAACTAAAATTTGTAAAATAGACGTATAGATATGCAATATCAATATCACCTAGCGTCACAGAGAATTAATTATGATTGAATTAGTAAAATAACTAATCGTTTACTATTACTAGCAGACTCTCGTTAGATATATGTTTGAATTTTAGCTGATAATCTACAATTACCGGTATATAAATGGGAATTAATTAAACAAATATTAACTACAGTGAATTGAACCTTGATGCATCGATTATGTAATAAATATGAAACGGGTAATAATTAAATAACTATATCAAAATAGAGAGGAAATGTGAAAGGAATTTTCCAGGTACAATATTCTAGGTTTAAACAAATTGTACTAATTTTATTTGATAACATAGAAGATAAAAAGTAAATTTTAATGTATTTGCTTCCTTGAATTACTGTATTAACGGATTTAATATCCTAAGGGTATAATGAGATAAAACTAAATTGAAGCTATGCTACAACAGAGTTTACGGTTAGCATTTTGTCGCAGAAATTCCATTTAGCCTCGTATCGATCGAAGAGAGTAAATCCCACGAGATTCAAGCTCCTAAGTGAAATGGGAAAGTCAAACTAATCCAGAATGCAAAATATCTATAACAGTAACTAACAGAGCTAAATGATAAAATATGAGATTCTGGAAACCTATTCCCTCCTACATATTTCCACACATTTATATAAAAATAATAGATGCAAAACACGCGAAAAGAAAAATTTATGCACAATAAAATATGCGTGAGAGAAACTTCGTTCCGCGCAATGGAGATTCCAGGTAAAAAGGAAACAGGTGAAGCAATCTGAAAACGGTGTTTAACAAATGAAACGTTACCCTTTTGTGATAAATGAAAAAACAAATTTCTGGTTTCCACAAAATTTTCCCAAGAGTTATTTTGTTACAAGCGTTCCTACTATTTGTCGTCCTCCAATTTCTCTATTTTCTCGTAACGTTAATATACCTCGAAAAATACGAATCACACGATCGCCAAATGTACAACTAGGCTCGTAGCATGAATAAAAAAAATCAATCGACCTCGGGAACAGTTGGCAATGGAGAGAAGCTTCAAAATATTTGCGTTCAAAGATTGCAAGACATTTGTTTGGCGTTCTAACGCGTCTAATAACTTCGAAATTTCACTGAACAGAGCACAGCCGAAGACAGCTGTTGGATCGATCGTTTGGAAGAAAACGCTCGAAAACGGGAAATGAGATATCTGTCAAGACTCTTTGCACAGCTCCGTTTTATGTAATTGGGAAATGAAGAACGACCCATAAAGTTAAAACTGAACACTTATGTGCCGAATCTATTCGTAGGAATAATTTGGCGATAAATTTTACAAAGTATAAACATGAAAAGCTTTCCACCATGTGCACCATAGCTGGTATCGGTATTGTTTCTTGCTCCAATTTCGTTTGCACGTTTATCGTCCGAAGAACGTGTACAAATTCTGAAGAAATTCAAGTAAATTTTGTTCTTGGACAAAAATGTCACTCCCGGTGGAAGATCATTTAAAATAGCAGAGGAACGGTAGGAGGATAAACACTGATTAAAACGTCTTTTCTACATCATTCATATCTCTTTAAACAGTAATCGCTTATCGTGTACTCAAGATAGTCGCTACGCAAGTGTCTTATCGATACTCAAAATCCCACGATTAATACCCAAGTACGACAAGAAAAAAGAAGAAAAGAAAAAAAACAATCGCTACATATCTCGGTCGTCGTCGTCTTCGCGACTCTATCCTTTTTTCTTCCTTTTTAATTTATCTTTTTTTTTTCTTTTCGTTTTCCTTCGAACGATTGAATGGTTCGTCGAAAGCAATCAAGTGAAAAAGTAAGTACGTTTCGCTCGAAATCGTCGGCTTTACGACAAAAATCCCTATCCCTCCATATACGTGCACGTTCGTCGAACAATCAACGTTCCAGCGTATCGATAGAAAAACAGATACTCCACCGAGAGAGAGAACGTAGCTCCAGGTTACATAAGACCCTACTATAAGCTTTGAAAACACGTTGAATTCTCGTTTACTCGCGTTCATGTCCAGGAAAATGCATAATAATGGGACAAGCATGGCAACGTCAGCCTCTTCCGACTGATTTCATTTGGTCCAAGCGAGAAACACGTCGACGGATACGTCGCCGTCGCGCTTTATTGAATTCGCCTCGCATCTCGGACAGGGAAGCGAGGAAAAACACGATTACCGGTTACCGATGTTTCACGTTCCCTCGTCACCTAAGTCGTTACCGGTGCAGTCTACCAATTTTTAACCCTCTTTGCCTCGCCTCTTGGCTCAGGCTCGCTTATTGTCAGCGTATCGTTCGCGTATCGTGAGCCAACATCTCGCAGACGAACGCGTGCCATCGATAGCCGTGCATCGACGCGTTGCACTTTCAATAATTCAACGTCCGTATGAATGACACGCAGGCGAACGGAGCCGCGGCACTCTGTGGAAGAACGATTTCCTCGAAATTCTCGATCGGCCGATAATTTCGAGGTCGTGCGCGAAATAGACGTCACGAAGATCTTCTATAAGTCACCACGGACAAATAAGATCTCTGACGTCCCTTCTCGCAGACTCTCCTACTCCTCGCTGGCTTCATCTTTCCTCTTACACTTTTCCCTCCTCATCGTCGCTCTTTGTCCCGTCATTCTTTCACCTCGCCTATCCCATTCATTCCCTCTTTCTCTGTTACGCACTCGCCCGGCTGTTTCTTCTTCGTCCGCCTTCTGGCCGGCGTATCTACGGGTCGTTGATATCGCCTCGCCTCGTGTTTTCTCGGATAATGTGTACAGTCTTCGTCTGCTGCGATCGCGGCGGCTACGTGCTCGACGATAATAATTATTGACAGATGCGACTGACTAATGCGGCCGCCGCTGAGCCACGACGTTTGTCTAGCGTGAGCAAACTCAGCTAAGCATTCTTGCCTCTACGCTACCGGCAGCGAGACTCTCCTCGAGATGGAAAGGATCGTCGTTGATATACACTCTACGCGCCGCCTGATGAATTCCGACCCTAGTTTCGGGACTCGTCTGCTGACCCCGCGATAGTGACCCTTCGTGAGTTTCGTAGCATCTCGTAGACGCTCCGAACTTTGTACAGACCGATCCAGAGATGGTGGCCGAAGAATTTTTCGGGTTCATCGAACGCGTTCGAAGTGAGGAAAGTTTGTGAGTTAATTTCATTGAAGATATAAAATCGAGAAAAGGATGTTTGTGCGTTGTGTTTTGAATTGAAAAAAAGATGTATCGATTGATCGAACTCGTGAGAAACAGTGTCTGAACGTGAATCGGTGCATGCATGTATAAAATGAACTTGAAAACATTGGTCTACAAATGAATGTTAATCGTATCATATGGTGCGACACCAAAAAAATTCTACAGATTTAATCTGAAAGCAAAGAACAACCCAGGATGATAACAAACATCTTCATCTCCGCGTCCACCTAATTCCTTTTACGACTCCAAATGACCACATCTCGGCATAGTAATTCGCACTAATTAGAACCTTCTTCTTAATGCCGACACGCAGAGTACACCAGCAAACCGTTTAACCTTACATATGAATCATCTTGTACATTACCGACGAACTCTCGGAAAAGATAGTTTGTTTTTACCGGGGTGTCGCACGGTCAGACCAGTGTGTAGGCTGTTTTCTCAAAAACTTTGAGAATATCGAAGTCAAATAAACCATGTACCACGGTTTTCGACAAGAAGGACACGGTTTCGCGCGTGCACGCGTAACCGGTGTCCCCGGTTCGAATTTTTTCTTTTTTCTTCAACCGCGTGCATGCCGAGATACATATTGTGAGAGGTAAAGTATACCCGGCTAATTACATAATTTCCTGTAAGAAGTCTTTTTTTTTTCCGAGCGTCGCGGTTCTGGATCGCAATGTCCGTCACCGTGATACCAGCCTCTCGCGGAATAAATAAAAGATTACTGGAAGAGGACTTTAACACCTTCCTCGCATCACAGCTAGATATGATGCAATCCGCGTGGCAGCAAGCGTTCTCGAAACGTTCTCCTCTCACGGATCGAATTCCTAAGCATCTTTACGCGCTTCGCGACAAATCGCCATTTTATCGAGAAATTTTACCGAAACGATTGAAGTTTGATATAAGATAAAAAGGGTATCCCACAAGATTCCATATAAATTTTAGAAGCATGTTTTATGTTCAGAGACAGTACCGAAATGTCGGATAAACACGGATATAACAAAAGGATAGAATACAAAGAAAACGATAACGTGCTTACAAAAATACGAAAGCAAAGCGTAACATCGATGTACGATTCAATTTATTCGACAAATAAAATAGTAATTTGGTAAACTCAGGTTATATCGTCACACGTCATAAATTTATCTAATTGTAAGTTTGCGATCAATTTTATACTTTTGTTGTAACATTCTAATAAACCATTTATGGACCTAAGTTTACATCTAATTTTGTACGCACTATTCTGTGATCGCAGCTGCAAAGAACAGTTATACTTTGAAACACCGTTTCAAATACGCAACCCTTCCCAATTCCACCCCAAAACGCCCCATTCGTTGGACTCAGGTTCGCAAACTCACAATTAATGTAAACACGGAACGAAGATTAAAATATAATTATAAATTCAATTGAAAATACATGTTGCTCGTTCAAAATTCAATTACGCGTCCCCAGCATCGTGGCGCGTTACACGTTAATAATCGAGGACGGTCGATGGAACGCGAACCCCGAGCCTCTCGTTCGATTCCCGCGAGAACGAACGAACAAAGCTGTGCGAGATAAGAGTGACTCCGTAAGTTTGTTTTTCCACCGCGATAAAAAGCATCGCGACGTCGAATCCGCGATTCGCGGAAACAGCACGGGTTGCTGTTCGCAATGTAAATTTCGTCGCTCGACGAGCCAAAAGCCTGGCGAGTTACGCGATTTCGCGCTCGTCCGAACGAATAACGTGTCGTTCGACGTCGACGTGACACTTGTTGCGATCCGTGCCCATGGAAATTGTCGCGACAACGATTTGCACCGAAGTTACGATTCGCGATTTACATGTCGACTCGTTCTACTTTGCATCGAGTAATTTATTTGAGTGTATCTTGATTTATTTAAGACGTTCCGCGCTACGAGGGCCATCGGTGGCTAATGGTGGCCGACGAAGGTAGAAGTTTCAGTAGGTGGATGAAAATATTTATATATTTTTTGAACAGCGGTTTTACACTTGCAGCAACAGCAAGGTTATTACCGACGTTGAATACGTTATATTTTATCCATCAATTTTATTTTCTTAACGAAGGCTTCTCTACGAAAGTAGATTTTCTTTAAGGGGAGGTTCCAAGTTGTATTTGTAACGGAGAACATTGTACTTTGGACAGATCAGTATTAGATGTCGTGATTGGTGTGTTGCATTCTTTGCACGATGGAATAGATTTTTGCTAAAGTAGTTTCAAATAAAGTTCGGGTTAGGTTTTGTTACAGAGGACCGAAAATATTGTTTACTGCACTGTTAACGTAAATCAATACAAAAGAAGACTAACGTGTCGGGAACTCAGCGCGACTGTTATTTTTTCCTAATTAAATTTCTGTCGCAAGTTTTCTTCTCGGGTTTAAGGTACCGGGAAAATGGTACTTTTCAGGTGGTATAAAACGTGTGAAATGGAGATTCTTTTTGGTACAAATATTATTCAGATATGAATGAGATCTTGCCTATATTATGGAGCTCTATTTAGGTATATAAATTTTTCAATAGGAAGTTAATTAAATTGCTGCATGATCGAATCAATTATTACTATTATAAACCACGTCTGTGAACTATAATAATTGATACATCTTGTAGTGGAGAATACTGTATATGATAGAATAAATTATTATGGCCGCAAAATTTCGTCTATCTATATTAATGATGTAATGCGATACAAGATGCTTTACCACTTTCTGTTAACTTGATAAACTAAAAAATATATTAAAAAGCGATAGATAATTTTAATTAACACACAGTGGTACAACAGCAAGACTGTCCCGTGATACAGCTTTTTTAATAGGATGGTCGACAGAATGAAGATGAATATAGCAACTTTAGATACGCTGATCCTCTTTTTCCCTCATTATCGAGGAACTGCAATTTAAATTTTCCACATGGCCACCTCGCTCATCAGATTTAACGCCATTGGATTTCCTTTTTTCGAGAAGCGTTGAAAGATGTTTACCGTGCAATATCGCACTTCGATTACTACGAATTCCATCGAATTTATCTCGATATAAAGATGGAATATTTACGGTGAAATTAATATTTCTCACGGAACAAGTTATAATGAATTATTTACCGTAAAAATAAAATTCAGAAATAAAAGGGACGATACAAGAGAAAATGAAGAACGAACGCAGCTAACATTATAAAACAGAATAATAACGTTAATAACTTTGGAAAGAATAACCTCGATTCGTTTCTATCTGTGAAACAGAACAAGGGCGATCTGTTTTTAAGAATCAATTTTTTTATATTTTTTAACGAACCTAACCGACGTAACTCTAAAAGATGCTTCGTTTGAATAAGTATATAAAGCTATCGAAGAAAAAAGTCGAGAATATAACGAAATTCATTTGTAATGTTATACATTCTACCAACAGACTCGTTAGAATCAAACCTCGCAGGAAACAGCTTTGATTTAAGAGAAGAAAATTCCGTATTCATCCAGCAAACAGATTTATTGGAATATTACCAAGTACATAAATTTAAAATAAGAAAAACAAATCCGAGATGATTCTTCCTTCCTCTTGTATGCTAATTTCTACTAATAACTCTCGTCTCCGTATCAATACCGCACGAATCGAACACGTTCGCAATCGTTTGCATCTTCAATTAACGACACATTAATTTTTCTCCATTCGCCGACCGATAAATAACTGGGTTAATTTTACATATGCAAGCGATCTTCGCCGCGATAACGGTTATCGCTCCAAACAACTTATCTAGAAAATCAGTTGGGATCGAAGCGATAAACGTTTCGTTGATACGCAAGCACCAGTCGAACGCAATACCTGCTCGTAATTACTGTGAATCCTCCCGGACAAAAATTACGTCGATGCGAAAAAGCAACGATCGGCGACGACGCTCGACGCTCTATCAGCCCAACTTTTTCTCGATATTAAAACCAGTAACAGTGCTTGGAAATATCGAGACTCGATCGATAAGTGTTTCCGATCGTCTGCTTACACGCGAAGAGAAGAAGAAATCCTATTCGTTCTGTGTCCATCCAATAAAGTAATCGTCTTTCTTTCTTTTTCCTTTCTTTTTTTGTTTCACGTTTCATTTCCTAACGCGATCTTATATTATGCTTAGAAACACGAGTCACGCGTTCTACGAGCTATTTATTATTAGTGATTGCGTCGACACTAAGTGCCGTGTCGGCTTCATTCAGAATAAAATGGACCGATAATATTTACCATGCACAGAAGCTCGTGCGTGAATATCTGCGCGTTACGAATAGAGCTATGCAAACCTAATAGCACAATGGAGCTACAGTAATTCCATATTCCGGGCATTTGCGTGATAAACGTGCCCAACGATGGTACCGGTGTCGGGTGAATAAGAAAAAAAAAAAGATCTGCACGGTAGTGGTTCCAGTTCGCGTGATAAAAGAACATACGCTCCCCGGGGATCCGAGCGTATTCAAATTTCCCGCCATTCAACGAGAAAGTAAAAAAGAAGTAAAAAAGAAGACACGATTCCTTTGAGGTTTCCCATTCAAGCTAATACGATTTGTATTTACGCGCGCATTAATGCATCGTAAGTTCGATAACGCTGAACGGGAAACGTCGAAGGAGAAATGGTTCGGTTCGGCCATTTAAAATTCAAACTTTCCATCGAACGTCAACGACGCGCCGATGGGTCGCTCCGATCGCGATCGGCGGAAGGAATCATGCGTGTAATATTATCTTTAAAAAATTCCGTCGACAGGCATCAATCGAACACATTCTCGCGTCGCACGCGAGACACGCAACGACGCGAAACCGTGTCTCGCTCTCCGAACAGTCTCTCTGTAACGTTATTTTCATCGCGCGTACACGTAACACATTTTGGCGCGTCACAGGTCGAAAACGATGCGGCGGTGTGTAACGCGTTGAAGAATGCCGTGTCAACGAAAGTAGCAATAAGGAAAAACGCTCACCTCTCGCGCAAAAACATCAACAATCGTGGTGTTCTTGGAACGGGACGCTATTCACCTTCTCATCGACGATTCGTAGTCGCGTGGGTAGTCCGCCTCTAAGTAAACAAAAACACAGACTTCAAATCGCCGATTCCATTCCACGAAAGTTTCTCTCTTTTTTCCCGTAATCACTCGCGTGGTCCTTTTTTTCGGTCAGTAAAAAATAGTCGAGAAGAGCCGTAACAGCAAACGCGACAAGAAAGGTGGCAGGGTCGAAACAGAGATGTAATGTGAGAGTCAGAAAGAGAGAGAGAGAGAGAGAGAGAGAGAAAGAGAGAAAGAAAAGGAAAGATAGAGAGGGAGATAGAAAGAGACAGAAAGAAAAAGAGAAAGAACGAAAGGAAAGGAATAGAAAAACGAGACACGAGAAAAGTAGCCAGAGATAACGAGCATGAGTTTCCTGCACTTGGAAAAGTATATATACCGAGATACCGGAGTCTCACACGTCGATCACCACACACGAGTAATACTTTGGTCGAGACGAAAGCGTTTCATCGGTTCGCCGACGATTCGCATCACTCCGGTCGTCAACGTCACGTCGTCGGCGAATCCACACGGTGCCCCGCGGCTTTTTCGAACATACCCGCCCGTTCGAATTACCGGTATCACTATTACAGTTTTTTTCCACCGGGATCAAAATCGAAAACCCCTCCGCTGGGGAGGAGGATTTTTCTTTTCCGTTTCGTTGGGAAAGGTGCGTGGCTGCGTGCGTGGCGCGCGCGTGTGCGGTTCCAAGTCTCGCGACGAAGGAGATCGTCCTCCTCCTCCGATGTGTGTTCCTGCTCAGGATCCGATCGAGCAGGCACTGACCCCACGAGACGATGTCGGAGCAAAGGAGAGAGAGAAAGAACGAGGTGTTCGAGAGAGAGAAAATTACCGGAGGGAGCGTACGAAAGACGAACCAAGAAACGGAGAAGGGGAAAAGAAAAAGAGCGAGAGAAATGGAATCGAAGAAAAAGGCGGAGGAAAATAGATAGAGAACGAAGTGAGAAAGGAACGATAGAGAAAGAAAGAAAGCAGAGTTGAGAACGGATCGCGGGCGCGTATAATACCGGACTCACAATTGGCAGTCTCTCCTCTCGTATCTTCTGCCGCGTTGTTTCTCTTCCGAATTAACACGCGAGAGTCGTTCGATTCGTCGACGGATCACGAACCAATTTCGAACCGATCCCGTACGCACTGGTTTTAAGTAATCGTAGCACTGGTACAAAGTCACAGTTGATATTTCAGTGTTCCGTCCGGCGAGACACGGTTTCGCGCGCACAAACAAAACGTATCGGCACGTCGCGCGCTTGTTTAGAATATACTGAATATATTTTGACCCGAGCGCTCCGTTCAGGCTCAGACTGGCGCTTCGCGCGTTCGGCCGTCTTCGGCGATTATCGACTACGCTCGGCCTCCGTGGCCGAACCAACCACGACGCCCGGCCAACCGCGAACGAAACTCGCGCCCTCGCTCGATTGTAAATTACCTTGCAGGGCCGATGCACCGCGATCCATGTTTACTGAAATGATAACACTTTCTGTTTTGCTTTTTTTCATTTTTTTGCTCGGTTCGAAGAGTAATGCCACCGAAATATATTTGGTATTGGAAATATGGGTCCGCGCAATCAAATGTTTACCAATTTTCTCGTTTGTGTCGTTAAGCCCAGTCCACATCGACACACTTTTCACCGTAAACACTGAAACAAATGTATAATGTTTGCAAGGATCTGTTTCAAAACAAATTAATTTTATTTCGTATACGCAACGAATGAAAATGTATCTCTTTCAAACGAAGTATTGGAGAATGCCAAGAACATTTAATTATGCTATTCGCTCGATAAGGACTGTGAAAAGACGAGTCTTTATCGATTTCGATTTGTTCCATCGGGAACGGTTTGCAGCGATTTCATTACATTGCCAAGATTGGAAAGCTCTTACGCTCCGTTTCAAACAATGCATCATACCGGATGCCGCGCGCAGAAGCGCGAAATCAAAGCGAATCGGAAAATGCAGCGAAGAATGCCGATGTCCTTTGAATGAACGCTAGCATTGAAGTGCAATAAACGGATTGAAGTCTTTAAGTTGTACGCCATTTACTTAACGTATCACCGCATTAAAATAAACTGGTCTTAACGAGAATCGTAATAGCATTACGAGTTCGTTTAACCTCGCGAGAAAAAAAATAAATAAATAAAAATGTATAAATAAATGGTAATGCGTAATACAAACAGGTGAACGCATTCCATAAGCGCTTAACGGAACGATCAATCGACGCGTAGCCGATTTTGTGATTCCATCGAAGCATTTCAATGACTCGCTGAAAGTACGATATATATACTTGTCGTGAAACACTTCCTCCGTATCGCGAAAAATCCTATCAAGAATTTTAATCGCATCGCATACGGACGCGTGAAAACTCCCACTCTCCTTTCATAGCATCGGGCAAAGGCAACAACAGTATCGGAGAGCATTGTGGAACATACACTTTCGCGTATATACATTATGCAAATTGATTCCATCGATTGGCCGGTAGGACTATACACAGTCTTGTCGAGCGTTTCAGTAACTCCGTTCTAGCTTCTGCTCTTGAGTACGCAGCTATTCCGGGACCTCCATTTACCAGACAATTTTCCAGAAAATAACATCGTTCTAGTGCAACCAGCGAAGTGATATTGGAAGAGTTACCAGAAGAAACCGAACGAAGTGTAAGTTGCACAGAGAATATACTTTACAGTTACTTCCACGTTACGACTCACTCTCCTCTGATCCTCGCACGATGCAATATTCCCAATATACCTAGGAACAGCTTATTACGTTCGAATCGTTCGAAAACATTTTCCGTTTTGAAAACTGTATTCTTATTAATTCTCTTTACCCATCGTTTTCTATTCGCGATCGAAAAGCAGTGAAATTAATACCGTGGAATAGTATCGCATCTAGCGATTAAAAGCACGCCTCGCGTGGTCCGACGTTTTACGATTGCTCGAACGTCAAGCATAAAACTTCTTACAGTCTATAAAGAACGACACAACTTAACCGTTACCACTTTAGCAACATTGCAACACTCCCTATGTTGAACAATCCTAAGACACGCAGAAAAGTTCAATGAAACGTGCTTGAAGTGACGCGAGCACGTTTCGTATATTTCGGTATTAAACGATCAGGCGAGGATCGGTGTTACATTTTCAATTATTATAAAAGTTTCTTGCGTGTGTTCTTATACGCTAGCTCGAGGCACTAATTATCAACGCCCATAAAATAGGATACAAAGATAATCTTTCCATCGAGGTACACGGCACGGTCAATTTGCAACCGTTCGGATAACATTTCTTTCCAAATCAGCTCGAGCCTATTATCTTGCTACTTCTGCAACACGTATTTAAGAGGCTCGCGCGATAAACCGAATAATATTTTCTTCGAGTTTACAAACGATTAACGATCGTCGTAATTATCTTAAAAGGCTCCTTCGTGGGAGTAATCGAAGGACCGATTATAGTATACCGCCTATGGCGAAGACGCTCTTCTTGGTAGCACGAACACGATTAAAGTAAATGGATGGCGAATAGAGTAAATAGACGAGAAACGCGTATGAAACTAAGGAACCGGCTAAATATAGCAGTTCTTATTTCGACGATGATTAAAAGACTCGATAAGGGAAACGGTCGAAAAGGAATAATTCGATCGCCTCGTTTTTGCGAACGGAAGCACGAGCAGCGATGGAAAATTACATACTCGTGGAGACTCGTCAAACGTACGATTAATCGATAAACTGTCACAAACGTAGCCTTTTATTAATTATTCATAAATTCGAAACGACACCCGTAACGACCGTGTACGATTAAATTTTCAACAGCGAGTTAATATGGTAGCCGCTGTTATAAAATACTTGACATTTTGCAGAATAATTTACTTATTTCCATTTCAAGATGAGCTTCGTCTCTATTTTACCAAGAGAGGCTTACCTGACGTTGGAGATGGCGTCTTGATCCATGCTACGCCGAAGAAACGTCGATGACACAGTTCTCTGTCTTGTCTCCTTTGGCTTAGAATTCTTCGATCAAATTTTCCAACAGTCTTAAATTTACGCCAAATAAATTCAGCTGTACCATTCTTCGGAACGATTACGGATATATATTTCCGATGAAATTGTATTCATCAATGAGTAATAGGGGAAGCTAGGCATGTCTAAATTTGGATCCAAAGACGTCGATATGGCGCCTAGATTCTTTGAACTTTATGTCACGACTGCATCACGTGGCAATGCAACAGGCGTCGATGCACATGCCTGCAATCGTAATTTCACCTTCTACCGACTTTCCATCTTACTTTTAATAGTAACTGGAATTATTACTCAGAATCTATACGCGCAACTGCCAATAACTTCGACCCGACGTTATCGAGAATTTTTTTTTCAAATCGTTTTGTAGTTAATTAAAATCATTTTCTTTCTTTTGAAAACACTGAAACCGAACTGTAAAAAACAACAGCATGAATCGATGCGTAAAAAAATTAATCTGTATAAGCACAGGCGATCATTATCGCGCAACGTTGTATACCAAATTATACGGCGTTACCATTGATTCTTATCGCACGTTTTGTTCCACGATACGAGCAACAAAAGAGAACAGGACCGAAGACGTTTTAACAGTTGCTCAATAGCACGGTGTAATGATAATAAGGATCCATTCTCGCGTGCGGTTAACTGTATGCAATTATCCGGTGGTAATGTACGGTTGTCGTCAGTAAGATTAGCCGTTTTCTTTTAACAATTTCTTTTGGCTCATCGTCGAATGTCGGAATTAGGTAACTGGTCACTGTAAATCGTTTAGTTTCAAAATAAAAATAAGATTTGGATTATACGAATTTTATGAACGTTGAAAGATTACCTCGATTCTTACATTCTTATAAAGAACAGTCTTTTAAGTACATAACAGTTCAGGTACTTCAAAGTCGGCACGTAGATATATATGACAGATGAGGAAAACTTTGTTCTTGAAAAGGAAAAAGGTTTTAAAATTATTTGCGTAGCTATAAGATAAAATTTTATTGAAAGATGTACAAAATAATCACAGTGAAACACACTTTGAGTTATACTCTAATATTGTAGAGATCGCTTCGTTTGTATATCGTCCAATATCGTTCTAAGTTCCTCGTCTTCCAATCGACCCTCTAAACTGGGGATCAAGGCTTTCGCCTCTTCTGGCGTTTCCGGGCAAAGATTCGCGAGCGAAGCTAACTCAAACTTATGAAGTTTCTTCTGCATAAGTAAACTAAAACATAAAGTTCTTTATAAGTTTCTACGAATACTTTTTAATTAAAAAAAATAGTTTACGAGAAGGAACATTTATTAATTACAAAAGTATCTACTCGTAAAACCTGATGCGTGCTTACTTTCTCACAGCCGCAATAGTTTCTTTATTTTTAAACCGACGAAATCTGTTTGTATAAGTTAAGCTCTTCATAAACACTTCGGAAAATTCTTGTTCCTCCTCCGCTAATTCGTTTTGTGCTTTTCTATGCTCTAATAACATCAACACTTCCGAGATTAGCAGTGTCTCTGCGTTTTCAAATTCTATGGGAAAAAAAATTATGTTTAGGGTACTTATTAATTATTCAGTATCGTTTATACAACTAATGAAACTTTATCATTTACTTCAATCTGCATTAAGGTAATTTTTATTAAGTATCTCTTGTTCTGAATTTGGAACGTGTTTTATTAATCATGATTTATAAATTACATTTCATTATATTATTATATGCAGTACAAAGCGTAAACAAAATATTGCAGGTATATTTACACATATGTTAGATACTAATATGCACGTAATATTATTATTTATACATTATTATGTATACTCACTCTATTATTCTCAGTCGGTTTTTTTAAATTTTTATTCTAAGTTCTTAGTTATAAATCTTAATACGTAATATCACAATTTTGTCAGTACTTATGAAACATAATATACAAAACGTTTATATTTTTACTACTTTAACTAAATATACGTCATTGATTCGGCTTGTTTAAATATCCTTTTTCTGTAAGGAAATCGTATATTTTGCGTGTCTTATTTACATCGATTTTAAGCAAAACCCTAGCTTGTGCCAACCTAAGGCATCCATTCTTTTTGTTTTCTGCTATTAAAATTTGTTTAAAGTCAAGATAATTAGAAGGTACGATACGCGTTACTGAACAAAGCTCCTTTTCAGACGGAGTTAATTTCTCGTATCCTGGAAGACCTTTAATTGCAAGTGGCGGTGCCGTTTTTCGTTGTGAAATTGTACTCGACATGGAATTATTAAAATTAATTGTACAACCAGGTAATATAGTCTTCCAACTATACTCAGGATTATTTAAGTATTGTTTTCTATCTTTTTCATTTTCTTGTCGATATTTGTTTAATTTTTGAAACAATGGCACACTGTGAAAGTGTGTTAAGCCATTACTACGAAATTCAAATAATTTATTAAGATAATTTTTAAGTTCTCCCGCTCTGTGTAAGCCTTCCATGAAATAGTCAAATTCTACACCCCCTAATAACTGCATGAAAATTAACAGTCTTTCAGCAAGTGTCCTAGTTATCGTACACTCGTATCTTTGTATCCAAGATATAGTTCTTCTAAACGCTATTAATCCGTGATCGCGTATGATTTTCCTTCTCCTCGTACGTTCTTTCAATCGATTGTTATATGCTTGTACTATAGCTACTTGCAATTCTTTTCCCAATTCATAATTATCATCACTTATATCAAACTCATCGTAATCCAAATCAGAAATTAACAATTCTGCATGATTATCGAAATTGACTTCAAAATCCGACCTCGCTGGATTATACCCAGCCAAGAGTTTACAATTAAGAGTATTAGGTGCGAACCGTGGAGGTTCTTCTAAGTCTTGCAATTTGTACAAATAAGGAATAGGTTCGCAACCGAACAAACTTGCTCTCGTCTCTTTGATTTCTGGCAAACCTGGTAGAGTCTGATCATCAATGTAATGCTGAAGATAATGATTTTTACATTCCTCTGCCGATTTCCCTTGCATTCTTTTGGCCATATCGACCCAATTGCCGAAACCACACTCTTGTAAAACATCTAGGAATTCTAATTCTTGTTTCGCCGTCCAACCACTTCCATCGATCAATGGAAACTCATTCTTTATAATGATATAGTCATGATCGTTTCTGTGATTGCCAATTTCTGACCCATTGGAGAAACAAGAGGGACACAGTTCCAAATTATTACACACAGCACAACGAATATACGGCTCCGTCAAGGCAGACTTGCAAACGCGGCATGTTGGGTCTGAAGTAATGATTTCATCCTTCACGACTGACACGTCGAGTTCTACATCATGCTTGATCTTTTTTGTTCTACTCGATGAGCAGTCTGAAAGAGGATGATCGTTACCTTAGGCCATGCCGCACAATCGGACATTGTTTTCACACGTTACGTCGTTAAACGTTAATTGTTCTCGGAAAGAAAGTTGAAAAACGTCACACTACGATAGGTTAGAGGCAGACAAGTATTATCCACTTCCCTTCTTGAATCAAAGCAAAAAACATACCTTTAGGAAACTGCAGATCAGCCGCGTCTTCTTCCGTCATATCAGTTAAATTTGGATTAGCCATGGTTTCTTATAATACTACGGTGTTTAATAAAAAAAGCTAAACGTCTTCCCAAATGTTTACCATTAACAAACGACCATGCTTGCGGCAGTTACAGAGAGTTATCCTTATTTTGCTTACCAGATGGCAGTTGTGTTGCCACGTACTTGGTCGGTAAGTTCTTCGATTCTTTGCATCGTAGCGCCACTGTTCGAAAAGTAAGGCCATTCAAAATTTGTTCACGGTGTACAATTTAATTTTTTACAATATTTAACGTGTCAAATATTCAATAAAGATAAATTGAAACAATCCTTCGATCACTTGGTGCATAAAATTGATAAAAACTTTAAAACTGTATCTCTGGTCTCGAAACTTCAAAATTATAATTATTTCAGAATAGTTGATTATTTATAATATTTACGAACGTGTTGTTTTAAACTTACGTATACATTTGACCGAATAATTTGTACACGCGTATACTATATATTTTAATTTTCAAGTGAAAGCGATCCTCGGAACTCTCAGCTCAAAATAAAAAAAAAAAAAGCAACACGTCCTATTGAAAATTGATCGAAAAATCTTTCGGAATTGGCGCGTGCCGTACGATAGGTCCCGAGTTATCCCCACTACTCCGCTGACCCGACTTTGATCGTACTGCGTCACTCCCCTCGGACGTCGTGGCGATAGCACGTGTTATTATTCCAGGTGCGTAACCTTTCAGAACTTCGTTCTACCGGCATTTAAATATATTTCCAACATTTAATACGTACCGCATACTATTATTCGCGTTGTCACTCTTCTAATTGATAATATATTTAATATCCCGAGAACAAGTTAAATAATTGTAAGATTTCTCGTCATTTGTCAATTCGATTATTCGAGATTACTTATTTATTTATTATTCCGAGCTCGCGGATTAGATATTGAGTTTATAACGCAGTTTTTACTCGGTTGGAATATAATTGGGTTTCATTTAGAAACATTTGTTTCAAATTGTCATTTCTATTTGTTGCAGATAATAAGCATTCGATTGACAAGTTAAGATGGAAGGAAGGAGGCTTAAGTTAATGACGTCACAAGGTTTAATGGTGATATTGAAAGACGCTTCTGGAAAATTGGAAACGCTGATTTATTCTGACGAAATTGAATGCATGATATAACTTTTAATTATTTTTTTTACTGCATTGTTGGTATTATGCGATAATTTATATTTTTCTAATAATACTGTAATATAACTGAATTAATAGTTTAACAGTTTTTGTCAGTAATATTAAGATGAAAAAGAAAAAGATCAAACCTATGGTTTCTTTGCTTTATAAATGTTAAATCGTTCGTTCTTGTTGTTTCAAAATTATTAAGTGGATCGTTTCTTCAAATCGATATTTTAAAGTAGAACTCATCATAATGTATTAACGAGATATTGGTACGACGTATATTTGGTTGCGTGACGGTCGCGAATGTTTTCGTAGAGTCAAGTACCAGATTTCAATAGCTCCACTAATTACACGGAGCAGTTCGAACTACAAACATAAACAATCCTTGGCGCAAGGCCACACTCGAAAGTCGCGCTACTGTCCATCACGCCTTATGTGCGTGGCTGCAAAACGAAGTTTGATTTTTCCAAGTATTCTCGAGAATTTATAGAACGCGTGGTAGTTCACAATTAGCAGATATGAACAAATTAACACTTTGATGACGAATGTTCACAGTTTTCACAGTTTCACAAATCAGTTATATTACAAAAAATACTTGCAATATTCATCGATAATATTTTATTTTTCTCATTCGTTTGAAACTTGATAATTGCACAGAGTTTTATTTTTATGACATTGAAATAATAGTTTTATTCATGAAAAATGAATAACAATAGCTAAATAGATCTATAGAAGGCAATATTTTTTTTTTTTTAAATGCTCAATAGGTAGAAAAATTAAAAATAATAGTTTCGAGTAATACCTGCCCATTTTTTTCTCCACGGCTTTTTGTAGCCGCTTGCAATGCGGTCTGTAGAGTCAGTGTTTGTTTTAGAAAAGTTTTTTATTGTCTCTTAGAGCATAGTAGCTCTACGTAAATTAATTATAGCAGTCAATTAGGGAATTAGAGTCAGTGTTGTTGCGCAAAAATTGTATCAAGTAGATTCATACGCGAAACTAGACTCAGTTTGTTCGCCGATTATAATTACACGGTCGCGTTTAGGTAGTCTTTTATTTTTTTATTTTTTTATTTCATTTAAAATATTCGTAACCGGTAAATAGAGTCACTGCTGCTTGAAAGGATTCTAGCGTGGCTCCAGAGGCCCACATTGTATCTTTGTATTTTCTGCTTCAATTAATTTTTCACTTTGTAGTTTGCTGCATTCTTTTTCTTCTTTTTCTTTCAATTTGGAAGATTACTTAATCTTCCGATATGAAAATTAATATCTAAGTAAATATTAATTATAAATATATATTCACGTTTGTAGCTATTAATTTGTACCGAATAAAGTTAATAATGTGTAACCTATAAATCTTTTTTTTTCAACTTTGATTTAATAACAATTCCCACCAAACGGGCGCTAATATCTCTTTCTGTGTTCTGTTGGTAACGTTGCGAGTGACGCGAAAATGGTAATGGGGCTCCAGAGCCCCAGGAATTCGGGCCACAAAAGTACATTTGATGAGTTGTCTGCTCTGATACCTCGCCTGTGGTGTTAGTTACACAGATTCCATGTCCACGGAACGAACGGACGTAACGAAACCACGAAACAGAATATCCTTTTGGCTAAAGTAACTCGATACATATCCCATTGTATGTACGAGGAACAAGTTACCCGAGAAAATTTTATTCTATGTAATTATAATTCACGTAACTGAAATTTCATGGAATAAATTATAAGTAACTTTATCTTGCTTGGAAGAGGACCGTGGTAATTGGCTGTACTTCCATAAATTAGAATTCGGAAAAAATGATTCTCTCAATTGATAATTTTATATCTCCTATGCAATTTAATTCCAATTCAGTATTTGAAACAATTGAATTAATAAATCGAAGTGATCTCGTTGAGATAACACAGCTAACAGTCCGCTAAAAATTAATTTAAACGTATCTTTTTTCTTTTATGCGTTTTATATATTTCACTGTCACAATTGCTTCCTTCCAACAATCGTCTCTTTAAAAAAAAAACAAAAACTCTTGTACAATAAGACAACAATGAATAATTCGTCTTTTACAATTCGTAAAGTATAATTCCAAGAAGCACGCAAAGCAAACGCGCTCGTGACAACAGGAAATTACTGTATCATAAAAATAGTAGACAAAGGGAGTAGGGTGTGCAAACGTGTTCGCCTACGTTGACTTTTACAAAACAAATGATGCGTGTACACGTCACTTAGACACATATTAAAAGGTGTTCGCACGTTGAACTCTCTGTGGTATCGTATAGTTTGCAAAAGACGCTCGCGAATAGTAATGAAGTCGCTACGCAAATATTAGTAATAGCCCTGTGAAAGCGCTGATATGAGAATTCTCGATACTTTGGCTCGACCACTTTCCACCCGTCGCATTCTTTCCATGTATTCTATTTACATTGTCTTAAAGAATAGAGACAATAATTGCTGATTTCTATTGGAACGATTCATGGAATCGAACGCGTCAGTGGAAACAATTGTAGAAATTTAAAACATAAAACGTTATAGTTTTCTCCAACGATCGGATGAAAGAAAATTCTCCGCTCGCGAAAATTTGCTTGCAGTCTTTTGCTTGCAGATATCAGTAGATAATCAGTAGAACATAAAAGACAGTTTATCCAGTCAGAAACTTAGCTCTTCCAGAAGTGCTGGGTATCAAATCCTCCGAATTGTCTCCAATAGCATTCAGAATTAGCATTTCATGACAATTTTAATAAATATTTTTAACATAATGTTAAAAACAGTTCGGAAAACTTTAATTCGAATGAAGCAGCTTGGAAAATTGATTATGCTATCCGAACATATTTTAAAACTTGTAAAATATTTAATCCAGAGTATTGTTTCGTTTCCATTGCCTAGTTTTGTGTTGGGATAAAAAAAATGGCACACTCTTAAATCATTCGTTCAATACTCTTCTATTTCGGTTACGCAATATTCACGCAATCAGAAGGAAGACTATTATCTTCGGTTCACAACCATAATTCATCGGTCGATTTGCGTTACGATTATTCGAAGGACACTATTAACCTTGGCCTTCATTCTTTTCGCAAAGGATTTCACTCGGGACAATAACTCGTTTGCAGTTCTCGTAATAGGCTGAAAAATTCATATCGTGCGTTTACTGCGACCCGCTAGGCGGGAAAACCGGTTTCATTAAAATTTTTACGAGCGACCCGACCGAGCTGACTCTGAAAAATTATCGCTTTGTAAAGTATCCCGTTCCCTTCTTCTCGAAGGAAAGTATCCAACGCTCCAATGGAGTCTGGAAAATTTTCGTTTCTCCGTCCAATAATAGCTATCATTTCTAACAACCTAACATTTTGTGAATTCCATTGTATATAATGGTATTATACTATCCGAACACGTGTCGCGGCTTCCAATGCAATAATTATGCACGTTTCATGCATCGGGGAAAATGCAGATCTATAAAAGTCATCGTAACTATTATCGGTTAGTAGTTCCACTCGTTTCACGTGTATGCAAAAATACGAGTGCAGTCATCGTTTCCCTGAATTTCTAATTAACTGTGACCATAAACTGATTTATCGGATGCCTCGATTCGATACATGTTGAAGCTGATTCAACGTGCAGGCATTTCGTTCCGTGCACGTGTCGCGTGACTGGTGATTAAATTTTTACCGAAAAAAGAAGAAAATAAGTGACGATGGGCGATGGAAAAATCCGTCTAGTGGCGACCACCATGGCGTGGGTATCGGTGAGGCACGTGCCTGAAAGTATAAATCTTTACTAGCATAATTGTTATCGTGCAAACTCCTGTGTTACGCTCGATTTTTTTTATAAGGCAAGGTTTCGAGAGATTTTCTTTTTTTTTCTTCTTCTTTTCTTTTTTTGTGAATTTGCACGCGAGTGAAGTGCACGCCAAACGAAAATCCTTGTGTAGTGGTATACATACGCGTACGTCATTCTACGAAGCAAAATGAACATCGTCGCGAATAACAACATCGTAGTTAAGACGCGAACATAATTTAAGGCAACTGTTAACCGCGATAGCGCTTGAAGCTCTTTGAAAACGCGGTGAATAAGGCTCTTGTATCGCGGTACCAACAATCGAGTACACATTCAAAGTTGTCGAAAGACTGATTCAGATACGCTGAAGCGTGTTCCGTTCCGCGTCGTAGCGGTGCGATTTCCGTATCCGCGGCTTGGGCGACGCTCTCGAGGGCGGAATAATGAATCCGGAGCAACCGGACTTCTCGAACGCGAGAACGCTTCACTTCCGTAGTAACGACGACGGAGATAATATTAAGGAGGAGAGCGTTCGATCGGACCGGGGAAACATCTTTGACAACGTTTACAAAATGACCACTGTCGATAGGTACGTCTGTTTTATTGGATTTACACGAATGATTTACAACTCAATGGGAAAATGATAGGATAGAAAAGTACAATGGAATTTATAAGACAGACGATGAAGATTGTATGGAAAGAAAAAACGTTTATTAATCTTATGTTAACGAAAGATTTCAATTTCTTTATTGAAAATTTTTGTGCGCGTTTAATCAATAATGGGGAGTATTAATTTCTTTATGGCAGAGGTTATACATGTATTAAAGATCTATAATATTTTTGGATAATATTAGATTCTCGAGCTATATTTAATTATATAACCTATAAAACACAATGAGACGAACAAATATCTTGAAGCATGCAACAGTAACAAGGGAAACAAAAGACAATTGATATCGATGAGATTACTCGCTATGTTCGCAACGTAAATGGTTTCAAAAGACAAGCTCGCTTATATTTCCTGTTTAATAGGTCAATGGGAACTTTATTTTATTCCTTTTTATTAGTTGTTTCGTCTGTTTCTGTGATCCACTTTAACATTTACATCTTATAAATATCGCAATGAAAAACTTATCGATTTTACGTGAAACAATTTTCTTAGCAAGGAATCGATGTTATAAGAGACACGTTGGTAATTTCATTTTATGATAATCATCGGTTCAATATAACACGTTTCTTACTACTAGTTCCTAACCGCTTAGCGTTTCTATTTCGAATCGAGTATATAGAAACGAATTATACCTTCATGGATAAATGAAACGCCAGGCAACAGTGATCAACGGTGAAAAATATGTTATTATTTCTAGAACTTCCCGTTATTTTTACACCGTTTCGACATATGAGATATGAAACAGGAGTATTTGCTTCTGCCGAAGCTAGCGGTACAATACAGATTACCATTGCCTCTATTTTTCACGCGAAATGAAAAAGGAAAATCATTCCTTATTAAGTAGAAATATTCAAGCTATGCATTTAAAAGTAAATAAATCATTAAGGAATTTTTATCAAAGGACAAATCTTTATTTTTCTTTGTCTTAACTAACTTCGACTGCAATAGTCATTAGTCGTAAATCTATTACATATTTTAAGTAAGCTTCGAACTATTAAATATCAGACACAAATAAAATTCCTGGCCTCTGATTTATCTAATAATCGGCGTCCAGGGTATAATTTAACGAAAGTATTTGACGATCGAATGAAAACTGGGATCTGGGATATGGGATACTTAACGAAGAGCAAATAAAATCATTAAAAAGTTAGACACGGTTTCCAGGAAGTTAATGTTAGTCGTTAATGCGTTTCTTCGTTTCTTCGATGTGGATTCGTCTGCATTCGAGCACGCAGATCCCGTTATAGTTTAACAATAAATTTCCAAACGATCACCGAAATTAAATCTGTACACCAACGATTTAGGATTATACACGTACGATTGAGTATCTTTTTATACGAACAGAGCTCGGATTTATTTCCCTTCGCGTCGTATTCTTCCTTAATCGGTGAAAGGAAAAATAAAAGAACTGCTTTTGAAAGGGTTATCGGACCTTTTACGGCGCATTTGTGACTTCAATTTACCTCATTAGCATCGCCTTCGGCATTTCTATATAACGGAACACTCGGCATGTATAAGCAACCAGTACGTCCGAACACGAACGGTGCAACTTGCACTTTACGATGCGGTTTATTATACATGTGCAGCCTCGCTTCCGCCGATCGACAAAAAGAAACATGTAAATCTCGAATTAATTCTTCTTAACTCTGAATCTTCGAAGTTTATTCGCCTCGATCGTGCTCTCGTTTCTTCAAAGAAATTTCCTAATTTCGAGAGAAGTAAGTCTTTAACATAAAATTAAAACGTGAAATTACGAATATTAAATAACACCTTCTTTACAATTATTTTATTAAGAATACTTTTAGAGCGGTCAAATCACACTACTGTTGTAAGACACAATAGTTGATCTCGTAGCTTTCGTAGAAATTAAGAATGGCGTTTTAATAATGCCCAGCACGTATTCCTTTTGAAACATTTTTTTTTACGTATCGTCAGCCTCCTGCTTCCATTTCTTCCTTTCCAGTTCGTTTCTTTTCGCGCCACGATATAATGAACGCTTATTCGGGATGAATCACGCGCTTTTAAATCGAGCGTCGAAAAAAACACTTCCACGAATCGTTCGTCGACAGTTCTTCGATCGATCATCAAAAACAGTTTCATTTGAATGCAACGTAGAGAACACCCGGGAGGGTTCAGCGACAAGTCGTTTCTTATGCAAATTTCGAAATAATGTGTCGGTACGGACGTCTCGATCTCTCGTTTGCGATCTAACGTTGTAAGCTGCGACCACATGCGGTCGCGCAGAAACGCATCTTTGAGCATTGTGCATCTAATCTGAGCGATCGTCCGATTGCTTCGTAAACATCCTTCAGTCGTAGAATGACATCGTGTGCCGGTTGTGCATGATTATTAGGGAGCCAGCAGAGACACGAATAAATATTCATCGCGCGGTCGAGCGTGACAGTGCGGTGCGGTGTGGTTGTTCACGGTGGATTCACGGTGAATCCTGTTCCTGTACCCGGACGATGAAATTACGCGGTTCTAAACGCAAATTGCTACTTACGTAAGCATCGAGAACCGACACCGAAGCTAACACTCGGAAAACTGCGAAAGTGAAACGAATGGCCGGGCGAGGAATCCTTTGGCCTCCATTTTAAGTAGACTCGTTAGGCTGAAAATGGATTCTCTTTTAATTGTTGCCGCCGAGGTAATTCTGAGGGTCATCAGCTACCGCTTTTTTGCGATTGCTTGCTTTGTACGGGTTGTATTTAACATAGAATAGCCTTATCGTTGGAACAGTTTGTTCGTCTTGTGCGTGAGTTTGCATTGTCTCGAGTGAAACTTCTTGAATAGCATAGATATCGGGTACAAATGAGAGGAATAGGTGGGTTTGCTTTCCCTCTCGTTTAGTTTCTAATAAATATATTTTTTCGGACTTGTTAAACCAGATTAGCATAACAGTTTTAATTTAATTAGAAGGCAATAAGCATCGATATTTCAACAAGGTGGTTGATAGTTTATTCGTAAATACGATCTTTAATGGTCAGGTAAAAGAGTATTAGTTATTTATCAGATAACCTAGAAAGTATTTTATATTTTTATTTTTTTTTTCTTACCGATATACTCGAAATTATCCTATCATTACTTATCACTTTCGTTCTAACGATACGTTCACTTTCCATAAAATTGCTCACGCATGTATTTATTATTCAGCAGGATATTTCTCAACGCCGATCAGTGGTGGTCGCTTTTTTTTTTTTTTTTTTTTTTCACGCGTCTAACTTTTTCGCTCGTTAAACTAACCAGTCCTATTTGTCATCGAGATACTTAGACTGTTTCGTTTGATCAGCGACACATCCGCTGAAATTGATTTTGAGTTTTCTTGGAAACGTGATTAAAATACAATTATGCGTCTGGTTGAACGCTTTAGCGAAGCCACCGAGAAAATCTAGATGGTGATATGTCATGTTCATTAGTTTCCTCGCCAATGAAATGTCAGGTAGAACCGGCTGTGATTTGTCATCGATTTTGTGTGCATCTGACACCGAGAAGAGACAGTTTTAAAATTAGCTTCACGATGAAACATTCGGTTCTCTTCTTTTTACACTGGCATTCAATTATATTCGTATTTGCATGAACATAAAAACTTTTTACGCTTTTGTTTCTTTTTCATTCTATAGCAATACGAAATTAATGTCACCTTCGCCGTTATCATCAATTACGACTTTGAATATAAATTACTTTAAAATATATCTATGGAGACTTAATACTATTCTAATTGGTTCTTTTCATCTCGAATTTAAAAGATTATTTCGATCACTTGTATACGCGTATTTAATTTCTGCTCTTGCTTTTACAATTCTTACTCTATTCAAATATTTAAAGAAATTGTTATTGAACCTTAAAATATTAATTGTTAAATGTCAAAATATTAAATTATTCGAACACGTTGTTATCGTGCAACGATTAGCTACCTAAATACAAATGGAGCTTGATAGTCCGCCATTAATGTTTGATGGATCGAACTGAGCTTTAATAAGCCTGCCTTATCTTCCACTAGATTTTGACGGATCAGAGTGACATCTAATGGATTCGAATCATACATCACTAGATTCTAATAGCTCATACTGGATTCTAATGTGCTGTAGCCGTTTATTACTGTACTCTAATAGATCACGTTGTAATCTGGTATCATCTTCCATTTGATCCACTCATTAATTCGCAACCTTACGTATTCTCGCAGTATTTCATGCAGATTTTTGTCTTCAGTTTGGATCAACATAAATCAAAAGAAACGAGACCTGGATAGAAATTTGTTTTATCGTTGATGTATTATGTAAATGTATCATGAAAATGTATCATTTATTTCCCACGTTTTCCGTAATTCGACATATTGTATTTAGATAAGTATCCGCTGTCTATTCATAACTCTAATATCCAAATGGTCACCACCTACGGATGAATCAGAAGAATCAGGCTTTTGTGACCCGACAGTGATGCACGATGTATCGTTATCGAGCCATTTAACGATCCAAAAGGTGAGGCGAGTAGCTTCGATCGAAAGAAGAATACGTGGGGCCGATCTTCGATAAAACGGTCACTGCGACCTGAGTCTAACGGGATAACCTCGATAAACTTTGGCTGGTACGTTGTTGTGAAGCCACTCCTTGTAACGCCACTTCATGTTGCGTCTCTGTATGCGTATCCACGGTATACGTAAATCAGACTGTCTATGATAGTCCAGACAAGCATAATCAACCCGATTCGACTTATCCAAGTTTAAGACAGGTTTTGACGTCGATGCAAAAATAACGTTTGCCGAAGTCATACAACGCAATTAACAGTTGGCACTTATTTATTACACGCTGGACATTCACGCGTCAAACATCGCGCATCCCTTTACCGGTTATTGCTTCATCGTTCGTGTTCAGGAAGCAACGATGCTACCCGTGCAACGGATAAGAAATAAAAACAAAAATAATCGATAATAAAATCGAACACTGTACGTTCACGGAATGCGCGTGTAATTTGCACAGTGGCCAGATCATTTTTCTATCGTCGAATTAATCGACGTGAAATCTCAATCTTATCGATGCGAACAGCGTCGAGCATGGCAATAACCCGATCCCAGACGACACTTTATTTACATTTTGCAGGTGTACCGGTTCAGCATCGTAATGAGCGCAAATTATGAATGTTAATGAAGTCTTCGGCCCGATCAACAGTACCTGGACCATTAAACATTCCAGATCACGGCGGAGATTCTCCGTATCTTACAATCTGGCCAGACCTCTTCTAGATTGCAGCCCGATAGGATGTAGTTAGAAGTAGAACGTCGACCACCTGACTCGTGTAACATGCCTAACCAAACCAATTCCTTCGCACCGTAAATGTTAATGCAAAAAGTGACCGTCGAATGGTTGCTTCCTGTTATCAACACGAACTCCTGAACGAGTCAGCGTATCCCGGAGCTAATTACATTACGCGAGCCCAGGCGCGTTCGTAGCCTTTAATTCTCTAGGATCCTGTGCCACATACACGTCGAGTCGCGTGCAACAGTTATAACTGTATCTCTCGAGTCGTCCAGACTTTTCTTCGCCAAGAATCGTGCGTTGAACGCTTCGCGTCGATCGCCACACGAATTCACGCGTTCGAGCGTTCATACGCCGGTTCGCACGTTCGTTCTCCGCATTAGACGAGAAATCCAGGACGGGATTTAAAGTCGGGCGTAAATAATTTCGATCGATAGTCGGCAAATGATCGAGAGTCCCGTTTTTGGAATGACTATCGGGGCAACATCGTACAGATATTACCGATCCTAACTGTATTCTCAATTCTTGTAGGTTCACGATTTTTCGTTTGGTTGCTATCCAGTTTGAGTTGGAAAAGAGTTTTACTCGGCGTGTCTCTGAAGCTTGACGAAGTGCAGTAAACCGTCGGTTGTATTAAGATAGAGAGACACGTGGATTGCCGACACGACAGTGCTTGACAGAAAAGAGGATTACGGAGACAGGCTTTCGCGCGTAGATCGCGAGTAAAACGCTTGTGGTGGAGATAGTGGACGGATCCTTTTTGCGACACCTTTTCCAGTGGATGGTTTCTACGACACTTTAGATTTCCTTGACTTCCTTGACATCGCGATCTTTTTAACGTCACACTAACGGTATCTCCGATCTTCGGCCAACATATGCTTGGGCCAATGGTCGGAACTTTCTTTTCCAGAATGTCGTGATTTCGCGGCTATCATAAAAGAAATACCTCTGGTTGCAAGAATTATGCAATGTCGCATGATAAACTTTATCTAACCGTGTTTGCAAGCAGGAGACTCGACTCGGGATAAAAAATGTAGGAAGATTTACTTCGTCAACCTTTATCAATTTAATCTCGATGTAATCTTAGATAGGAGTAAAAGTGATAAAAGTTTCACGCTGTTGGTATGAAAATATAAACGGTATCGTAATCAAATTTCATGCTCAACGATTATTGGAATAAAAAGGAAGGAAAGTTTAATGAGAAAAATTTCATGATGAAACAAAACTTCGGATTCTTCGAAAGTTCGATATCAGTTGTTATTAAAAATCGGAAGTGAAATTCTATACTCTAGAAACATAATTGAATAAATGAGCTAATAAAGAAGCGAAGCACGTACAAATTTCAACTTTCAAATATTGAGAGATATTATATCTGAAAATTGAAAATAATTTCCTTTAGCTGTGAACATAAATACAACAATATATACCAACCAAGATTAAAACTCATATTCGATACTTCATTATAAATCTTAAATTTATACCACGTTATTGCACCACAATTCTTATAACCAATCTAACAAAAACAAAAAAAAAAACAAAAAAATAAAGGGGAAAGAAGAACGAAAGGAATGAGATTTTTTATTTATCAGCAAACATAGTCAACTGCAGTATCTTCTGTCTTCGATAAACAACCCGTGATCGAACGTTTTTTTCCCCGCGTAGCTGTTAACGCGAAGTGTCAACCAATAATCGATGGGATTTCTTTAATTAACGTCGACACACTTCTTTGGTTGCGGTTCACCGACCTTACTCCAGTTGGACTTCTTCGTCCTCGGTTCGTCAGGCGTCTTGAATCGAGATATCGAGCTGCAGAACCACACTGCAAGGCCCTGCGATCCGACAACGAATATAACGTGAAATACATAACGGTACGACCGATCGACCTTAGCTATTGTTGCGAATGCATTGCGAGCGCAATCGATAAGCTAATCAATGAATTGCTCGAAAGAAGAGCTTATATTATTGTCGATGCCCTCGATTGAAGCTTGTTATCGCAACGATGTTGTTATTTTCTGTTGGGAATAGCGGTACGATCGGTATCGAGCAATAACGTAACCGTTTGTGCATAGACTGATAGAAAATTTTTTTTTTTTAATCGTGAAATTGATACAAAGGAAAATTTAACCTTCTGTAACTGAAATTTTGTTTACTTATGAGAGAGAGAGAAAAAATAGAGCTAAATTACAGTTTCTCGAATTAGTTTAAAACCTGGAAACTAATAATTTCTATAACTAGCTTTCTCGATACCAGGACAATGGTATAATAATAAAATATCGCGATAAGAAAATAAAATAAGGGTTCAAGTGCCATTTGTCACTTGTATCGTTTTTCTTTTGAGCTCCTCAATTGTGATTTACACCGATCGGTTCCTAATAAGATCCATAGGATCGATATTTGTGTCCTTTTGATGAGACCATTTTTATTAACCCTAGTACGGTCTTTATTATCAATTCTTTTAAAAAAGTTGAAGCCCGATCAGATCGAAAAAGATTCGAGTACAGTAGCAAGATTAAAGTTTGCTGTTTAAACAAGGTACAAACGATTCAGGTTAATGTAGACATTAAAATATTCCTTCGAGTATGATTTAGTGCCATTGCAGCGGATGATAGAATAACTTTTACGGACTGCATCGCGCGTTACACGGCATAAAGAACAGTTTCTGCGAATCGGGAAAAGAAGGTGAAGGTCGAATAGATCAGCAGGTATGGTCGTGGGAAATCGCGTTACCTTGACGTCGAGTTATCTTAGAGACTTGATAAATATTTCGCATAAGTTGCTACACGTGTGCTACGCGTATATTGTTAATTTCATTCCGTAACTATTAACGTTGTATCGCTAACATTTTTTTTTCTTTTCTTCTTTAAAGAATATCTCCTTTATATTTAACATCAAATATGAAAAAAGAAAATGATTTATAATTATGAAATTTGATTATCCAATAGCACTTCTACATCTTTTATTCTTGATCGTTCAATTTAATATTTAATAATGGTCAATAATAGTCGCTTTACAATTAATAATTACGCTAAACAAGAGCTATTTATGAATATCCGATCACAAGATCAACCAACACTTTTAAATTTCTTTTTCAAACCACAATCATAATATACCGTAAAAATGGCATGAGTTTTTCCATCTGTTTCTTGATATGCTCTATTTTCTGATCTCCATTAATGACTCCTGCGTGCACCGCGCATAAAAAGAGTAATTGTACGATAGAGATTTACTGTCGTACTGCATGAACGCTTCAAATTCACTTTTCACAGAGATTATTCTCTCTCCCGAGAGTGGTTCTTGCAGCGTAATACGATGAACCGTTTTCTAAGACACGACTTACAATTTTGCAACCAAATTGTCTGTTATTAAAGAGAGAAAACATCGTAAAAAATGATTCGAAAGTGAATCATTGCAACAGTTAATAAAGGTAAAATGATATGTGAAAAGTATCCGGAGGTCTTAGGTTAGATTCAAGATGCATCGTATTAGTAAGATAAATTTCACGCAGAAACGATTCCAAGAAACGATTTAGGTTTTCTGCCTATAAAGAACAGCCTTGTAAGAAGGAAAACGAAAAAAAAAAAAAGAAGAACGTAACATTGTCCAGAATCTATTTGACTTGCATGACCGTATGATAATCGTTGGACTAAATCCATCCTACACTTCTGTCCGCCTGTTTGTTCGCAATTTTTCGTTGCTCACACTGAGATTGACCCAATGTCCAACGTATATTGTTCTAAATCGACTTTTGATCCCACGGTTCGATAAGGGAGCTAGGGACTTTATTCGTTGCGACGGAGCATAATGCACAAGCTGCATGAAGTTTTATCTCTGGAAATATGAGTCTAAATTAAGAAGGTTGTGCTTACCGATTAGCGAGTAATAGGATAATAGGATAATTAGTCGGTCATTAGTAGCTAAGTACCAAAAATAACTTAGCTATTTGTCCTCTTTAATTATTCATTGAGTGTATTCAGTATAACTAATCTTCCACTTACGCGTTATTTAAATACTGTGGTTTCGAGTTGATATAGTAAAAAAATAAAGGAAAAAAATACAAGAAACTTTTATTTTACGCGAACAAATTTTGATTTACCAGGGTTCGACGAACTTTAAAGACTGTTATCTGTATAACGGAATGCCTTTTATTTTCTATATAAATATTAACTCAATTCGTTCACTCGACGCGAGTTACAAAGAAATTTTACAACGAGAAATCCATCAACTGCGTCGAAAGTTTAGTCGAATCTATTGACAGTTGACGGAGAGCTTCATCAACTGAATAACGTAACACGAAAGAAACCAACGAGCTTCTAAATCGAAAGCAAAGTATTTGTCATTGAACATTGAGGAATTAAGGAAGAGCTCTGCTGTTAAAAAGAATCACGTTAGTTAACCGTCGATCGGGTGTTTCAGTCGTTCGGTTGTCGACTAAAATACAGGCTGATGTCTATAACGATACGACCCGCGACTGTATGTTCACCCTATGTAGGTTGAAGCCCTACAGAGTTCCAGAGCCGTTTCTGGGACAGTAGTTTTAAAGTTTGCGCGCAATAGTTTTGAAGCGCGGGGCTGGAAGACCGGCGTCGGTTTCTATAACTTTCAAAAACTCGGCCAAACTTACGCACCACACACTTTCCATCTAGACAGTAGACATTAACGAATGAATCTCGTCGGGGATACCGGTACATGAAACGCAACTTTTCAAAGAAATCGATTCCTACGCGAAACAAACGACGCTCCCGGATAATCGAATGATCGAGAGAATCTTGCGTGAACGTACTTTGAAAATTTTGAGGAAGCGTTTTCAAATCTGTCTTCGTTTTATGATAGGAAAATATTTTTTTTTTCTTTTTTCAATTGGAAATGTAAATTATGATCGAGGGAATCTTGCGCGGATGTATCTTGGAAAATTTGAAAGTATCAAAGGAAATTATTTTTTGAATTAGAAATATAAGGTTACGATTGAAGTCTGGTGGTGTTTCTTGAAAGAATATTGTTCATTGTATCGTGCATTATTTTTAGACATACGTTACTAGTTACTCTATCGAGTAAGGTGTGCCAAGAATAGTACAATGAAAGTAGTACGTCGAAGCGTGTATACGTTTTTAAAGGCTACTTATTGTTAATAAAGGTTATTATTTCACGAGGGTTATCTGTTTTTCTTTCATCATTGATTTGTTTGGAGGACGATTGAAGCTAATGGATTATATCGTTCATCTATTGTTCCTCGTAACCAGTTGGAACCAGTTCACTCTTTAATCTCGTGCGTTCTGTTCTTCATTAGACTATCCTTTTTGTTAACTGAATCATGTAAATTCGATTGTAGATACGTATCTATTCACTACACTGATCAAGGCATCGTAATTAGATAGACGATGAGCACAACGAAATCGAAGAATCAATATTTTTAATATAATTTGCTAACTGGATAATTTCTTAGTCAGAAACTCCGTACGCGAAATTAAAAATTGATAGAAAAGAATTAATTTTTGAAAGAATTAATTCCTGCAAATGTGAATTTGAAATAATATATTTTTAATAGAAATGTAACGATGCACTGAGAACCAAATAATCTCTTAGAAAATAAGCTATCGTGTTCAAAATGTCGGTAATTTGCGTAACAAGTTAGCTCGTCGTTCCCGACTAACAGGTTAAGTCTTCCAATTTTGAAGTACTTAAATCAAAACAAATTAACATACGAGAATAATAATGACATGTAAATTCTCTACAAATTAATCCAAAGCATCATAATTCGAATTTAAATTTGCAATTGTATTCCCTTTCATGCTATACCGTGCAGCTGTGTACACGTTACTCATCGTCGTTCATCGGCACGAAATAAATGTTTCCGTGATGCATGGTAATCTCAATGACGGCCATGCAAAGGAAGAGACCAATTTTTCTCGATGCTTCGGAAATCACTGACGTGCACAGTATCATCGTTCCATAGGAATGTCAAACGGCAGAACGAAAAGAGCAGTCTATAAGCACGCGAAACGTTTAAACAGCTTTGTAATGTCGAAAAAAGAACGAGACACCAACTAAACTATCGTTACGAAGAGTAAAACAATTTTTTGCTGCTTCAAAAATAATTAAAAAACACAATCTGTGAGAGTACGGTTGAAGTGCATCGTTCTATAAAAAGTTGAAACGATTGAAAAATTCGATTGACAGTATTTGTAAAAGCAAACGTATAGAAAAACCATGGAACGGAGCAAAAAGTGAGAAAAAAAAATGAAAACAAAAAATACTTTAATATTGTTCTAAATACTATCGTCCTTTTAAGTCATTGGATCGTAAAAGAAATCATTGGGTATATTTTTAAGTCGCTAAATAAACACAGAAATCAACAAATCTTTAAACATGCGTCAGCCAGACGTAAAAGTATCGTTTCTTGAACTTGACGACGAAGATGTCTAAGACGCGACTCTAATGAAACATTAAATACGGCTCCATTTTGTCGATTCGTTCTTGAAGTGGCCCGCGTCCTCGAGAGCCGACGTTTCTCGATCGAATCACTGATTTTCGGCAAATCAGCCAGAACCTTTCCTGGAGTGCGGAAAAAGGAAGAGGAGAGTATCGAAACGCGGAGCAGCCGAATGGAAACGAGAAAGAGAGGGCGAGAGCGGTAGGGAGAGGGCGTTTAAATACGAGGAGAGACGCGCGTGCTCTTTCAGTCCGGCGCTAACAGCCCAAACCGATTCATATCCGGACACAGAAAGGAAGGAAAGGAGTTCCGTGAGAACGAATCAACGAAAAACCAACAGGAACAAGAATCAGAAAAGAAAGACATTGAAACGAGGAATCCTCAACTTCCGGTGTCCGTGAGAATCGCGTCGTTTTCCAGAGAAAAGAAGTAACAGTGAGGGCTGTTTGAAAAGGATCGGAGAGTGTGTGTGGTAATGTGTCAGTGAAAAGTTTTTGGCCGAAGAAAATCAAGAGAGCGAAAAGCGAGAGAAGCTGAAGAGAGAAGGCAGAATGACGAACAGTATGAAGCAGACTGTTATTAAGTGAGTTTCATTCGTTTACTGTCGCACGAAAGTTCCCTAATGATGAATGAGAAAATCGGCGGAATCGAATCTTATAAATTTCAAGAGAAATTGTATATATGGGGTAGAGATTGTGAAAACGTTACGATATATTTCAATTAATTATTCAATTAATTTAGTAGACATTTCGTTCGATGGTTTATCATTAAGGTCTTCGAATTTAGATCGTGGTATAAGTTTTGTTCCATTTCGAGTACCTTATTCTATAACGTCTTTTGATCTTTTGTTTTTTTTACTTTTTTTAATTTTATTATAATTAAAAGCATTGTACAGTTATAGGATTTCTGTTTTTTTTTTTTTTTTTTTTTTTTTTTT